>OY757934.1:12959240-13101740 GCA_963585895.1 Sepioteuthis lessoniana | reverse complement strand
CTCTGCATAGGAGTAAGTTCCCTCTCGCCAATGAGTGTCCTGTATATGACATTAAACAATCTGATGATGAGGTTCCAGTAATGCTGGATCTTTGGGGAACGTGGAGTACCTCTTCATTGCCATCGCTCCCAGGTCCACTCTGACCTGGAGTAGTAGCACCTGATTGGGTCCTATCTATGGGTCAAATAGAGCAGTTTGACATTTAGCAGTGTGGTGCAAACAAATTACTTATTCTTAATTGTTTGAAATAGAACTGTTTTTACATCTAACTGTGTGTAAACAAATGACTGATGTTTAATTGAATTGTTAGTGGTACATAGCAAGACTTGGAACTGTGTGAGAAGGAATGAGTCATGTTAAATAGCAATTTTTGAAACTCTTGAACTGTGCCAAAATTGAATTATTGGTATCACATAGCAACACTTGAAACCATTAACTGTGTGCAAATAAATGAATATCATTGAATAGATTATTATTACATAGAAATACTTGAAACCGTTTAACAAATGATAAATGTTGAATTAAACTATTAGTATTACATAGAAATACTTGAAACCATTTAACTGTACAAATAAAATGAGCTCAGGCTCATTTAAAAGTGTTATCTACAAAATGTGTTTACAAATCATATTTGACATGTATGTATAAAGAGGATTTGGCATTAAATAACCTACAATGGTTGATATGCCATAAAACCCAACCAAACCTTCACCTGACATTCGTAGTTTTTATACTTTTTTTTTTTTTTTACATTAGCTCAAATTTAGGTGTGTCTTATAAGCTGTCGAATATGTATTAACCTAACCTCTCAACCACTAGCTGAATGCGACACAAGGTTAATTTTTAAGTAGTGAACACTATAATACCATGATGTCAAATGTAAGTTTTTAGGGGTCTTATATACCATAAAATATGTTTTCAGGAAATAATTTTTATGTTCAAATGTTTGGGTTTTTTTAAAAGTTTTTTTTATTGTTTCTTCCGAGGCATTATTTTCTGAATCTCATTCAACATTATGCATGCTTCTGAACAATTCACATGTAACCATATTGTGATACAATAATATGATCTACTTTTCTAGCTCCCTATAAATTTTGACGATAATATGAATTTTATTTTAAATTTTTTTTGAGTCGAGAGTTTCAGGTTTCTACTTCACATCACTTATGTGATATGATAAAAAAAAACTGTAATTACACTGCCATCTTCTCTATTCTTAGCTCTTGATAAAACAGACAACATGATTGGTTAATTACTTTTAAAAAATACAACTTGATTGGTTGAATGTAATTTAAAAATGTTCTCAATAGATACAAACTGATTGGTTAAATATGATTTAAATATTGTTCTATAAAATGAAAAGACTAAACTGAATATTTATCAACATAATCAAAATATTATCAATTATTTAAAGAAGTCATTAGCAATTCAAGATTCATTCAAACAATTAAACTTGTTTATTGTGTTGTCAGCAGTTTTATCGCAATGTTTTGACCAAGCTCTTTCTACAGCCTTCTTCGGGTATATAAACTGTTTAGAAAGGTCTCTCTCTCACCGAGCCCAGTCAGGTGTGACTGTAGAATACACCGAATGCATCTCTGCTTAGGTGTGAAACCTACCCATCGCCACCTACTAGTGCCCTGGATATGGCATCAAACCATCTGATGGCGAGGCTCCAACCTTGGAGAATGTAGAGTATGTATATATATATATATATATATATATATATATATATATATATATATATATCTGTCTTTGTGCCAAGCTAAGCTTAGTTTGTGCAAACAAATGATTAATTAGTTGTTTGGGTTTCATGGCATATCAACCCTTGTAGGTTATTTAATGCCAGTTCTATTTCAAACAATTCGGTTTAGCATAAGTACACAGTTTAATTGTCAAAAACATTTCTATTTTAAGCTATTTGTTTTAGTCAAACAGTTCAGTTTAGTATAAGTATATATTTTGTTTACATACAGTTAAATCTCAAAACTGTTCTATTTTAAACAATTCGGTTTAGCGTAAGTACAGTTTCAATGTCAAAAACAGTTCCATTTCAAACAATGCTGTTTAGCCTAAGTACACAGTTTAATTGTCAAAGACATTTCTATTTCAAGCTATTCAGTTTAGTCAAACAGTTCTAATTCAAACAATTCAGTTTAGCATTAGTACACAATTTAGTTCTATTTAACCCATAGATAGGACCCTATCAGGTGCTACCACTCCAGGCCAGAGTGGACCTGGAAGGGATGGCAATGAAGGGGTGCTCTACATTCGCTAAAGCTCCAGCATCACTCGAACTTCACCATCAGATTGTTTAGTGTAATATCCAGGACACTCATTGGAGGGGAGGGGTCTTACCTCTCTGCTGTGGTGCAGTCACTGTATTCTACAGCCCCAGCCAACAAATAAGCCCCAACAACTCATTTAAGAATACATACTTTGAAAATATAAATTTGAGGGTATCGCTAGTTTGGTTTGGTTCAGTTTTCTGGCATATCAACTATTGTTGGTTATTTAATGCCAAATCCTATTTTTACATATGTATTAAATATATAAGTTGTAAACACATTTTATAGATGCACTTTGTTAAATGCTCAAACAGTTCTATTTAGCCTAAGTCAACAAAGTTGAATGGTTCCAAGTATTGCTATGTATCACTAACTATTGAATTAAATGTCAGTCATTTGTTTACTCACAGTTAAATGTAAAAAACAGTTCTACTTCTAACAATTCGATTTAGCATGAGTCAACAAAGTTAACTGGTTCCAGATATTGCAATGGATAACTAACAATTCAATTAAACATCAGCCATTTGTTTACATACAGTTAAAGGATCAGTTTTATTTCAAACAATTCAAATAAACATCAATCATTTGTTTGCACTCAGTTTAAATGTCAGACTATTCTATTTGAACCATAGAGAAAACCCTATCAGGTGCTACCACTCCGGGTCAGGGTGAACCTAGGAGCAATGGCAACAAAGGGGTATTCTGCATTCCCCAAAGCTCTAGCATTACTGGAGCCTCACCATCAGGTTATGGCTGCTTTGTAATACTCTCTAATTTATATACATGTCGTCAGGCTTTCCCAAAGAAAAAGGGTTGTGAGTTCAAATCTTAACAAGAGTTTCTCTTTTATTGTTTCCTCATTGCCTGAGACTAATGTTCTGAGTGTGTTATGATTAGAAGTAAATATAGAATTAAAATGGAAGAAGATATCACCGAAAGGAGTAATGGTTAATAATAAAAGTAAAGTTGTCTCCCTTTAGTTGAGGGTGACCAGAAGGCTCCGTTTTTAATAGCTACTACACTGAGGTGTAGGAGAGGGCTCTACTCTTTTCCATGGATTGCTCCACTTTACCCTTGAAACATACCTTATAAGGCGGCATCAAGTACCATTTTTTAAGTCTTTGGTATGACTCGACCTGGGATTGAACCCTGGTCTCCTGGACTATTGGCAAACACTCTACCTGCTGGGGCGGGAGAATACACCAGTTGCACTTCTGCAGAGGAGCAAGATCCCTCCCCCACAAAAAAGAGTGTTTTGTGTATGTCACTTAACTGCATCTAATGGTGAGGCTCCAGTCCTAGACCTTTGGGAAATGTGGAGTACCCCTTAATTACCATTACTCCCAAGTCCACTCTGACTTGGGGTGTTAGTAACTGTTAGGGTCCTCTCTATAAGTCAAATAGAACTGTTAAGTAAGGATTATTTTTACTTATTTGAAACGATACAGCTGTGTTCAAATAGGTCATATCAGAAAGTAATGTTTGATAAATAGAATTATTTGTGTTAGATAGAAATACTTGAAACCATTTAACTGTGTGCAGACAAGATGATTAACAATAAAAAGAATTATTTGTGTTTGATAGAAATACTTGAAACCATTTAACTGTGTGCAAACAAAATGATTAACAGCAAAAATAATTGTTTGTGTTTGATAGAAATACTTGAAACCATTTAACTGTGTGCAAACAAAATGATTAACAGCAAAAAGAATTATTTGTGTTTGATAGAAATACTTGAAACCATTTAACTGTGTGCAGACAAGATGATTAACAATAAAAAGAATTATTTGTGTTTGATAGAAATACTTGAAACCATTTAACTGTGTGCAACTCATTTAAAAATAAACTTACCGACAAACTATTCGAGTACAATTCATATAAAATTAGGATTTGGCATTAAAGACCCTTTAAGGTTTAATATGCCATAAAACACCAACCAACAGTTTGAATAAATTAAAGATGTTCCATTTCTAATCAATGTTTAAAATCCTAACAATGGTTCTTATTGTTTATTTGAGTTTGTGTGTGTGTGTAGTGAATTAATATTCTGTACTTGTTTAGTAAGCCTTAGATTGATTTATTAATAATAAATCGGTCTAAATCAGGACTTCTCAAAGTGATCCATATTGACCCCTTCAGGTGAATAAAATTTTGCCAGGGTGTATAAAAGTCAAGGGGTCCACAGAGGGTGAATTTGCATTTATAAATCCTTTTATAACCGCACAAAAATCACTTGATCATGTAGTAGCCAGATATTGTACACCTAGCAAAATTCCTTGATTGAGTGTGATGACCATTAGTAATTTATTGTTTACATACAATCTGTTCCAAAAATAAGGTCATTTAAATAAACAAACGATGTTTAAGTAGAAAGTGCGAATTTAGATACCTGTCTTAGGGAAGAATTTATTGAAATAAGTTTTTTAATCTTGAAGCAAAGTCTATGTATGCATCTAAAGGAATTGGATAATACAGGATCAATGAAAAAAATTAGACAAAATATTCCAAGCTTTGTGCAACTGTTGAGACCTTCTTATTAGTTTTTACAAGTTCATATATGATGGAATCTGGGGTTAAACTGGGTATTATTTACTAAGCAAATAAGTACTTTTAACGTAAAACATGGTGGCTCAAACTCACAAACCTGTCACCTAATATTCATGATCTCTTTTGGTTACAGGGAACCTTCCTCCTCACCCTACCTGCTTAGCGGGGCTAAGGTTATCACTTGGCACCTGAGACACCCCAAAATGGAGAATCCTAAGGGGATCTAGCATTTTATCTGATGGCCACATGTCTTGAGTTGTGCATGCTTCTCCCCACTATAAAATGACTTCATGTCAAATCGGATTTGGTGGGAAATCTGATAAACCTTTTCATGATCTCTTTAGTACCCAAAAAAGTCAACCTTCCAATTAAAAAATAATTCTAGAATTAAAGGTTCATTTGCATTTATAGTTTACCGATTCTTTTCTCGTGTAAATTGTATTAAATTGTGCGATTAAATTAGTTGTTTTGTAATTTGATATTCAATTAATTTATTTATTGGCAGGGAGATGAATGGAAATGAAATTTGGTTTAAAGGGGCACATCTAGTAAAAAGTTAGAGAAGCCCTAGTTTATGGTGTATCAGCCCTTTTAGGGTTCAAATTAACTCTTTCCTGCATCATTAACAAAGCATATAATCACATTTTCACAAAAGAAAATATTTAAAAAATATTTTTTAAAGAATAATAAATAATAAAATGTTGTGATTTGCTCTTAAAATCCCTTGAATATTAAGACAATACAATTAGTGCAAACAAAAAGATCAAGAATCTCTCTCAAAAGGCATTAAAGAATTTTTTAAATATTTTAGTCTTCATTTGTAAAGAATAATTGACAATATTTTCTTGTAAATTTTTTATAATGCTGTATGTACATTTTTTAAACTTGTTTTTATTGTATTTTAGATATTAAATAATTTATTTTTTTTTTTTTTTTTTTTTAGAAACATCTATCTTATGAGATGTTTTTTTAGAAAAAAAACCTGTTATTTGATATTAACAGTGAATATAGGTTTTGTTTTGTTTTTTGTAAATAATGAAAAATTAAAATAAAATGCCTGAAATTTTAATCCTTATCCATGGTAACATATTTTTAATGGATAGAATTAAAATTATTAAAGAAAAATCCCCCTCTGAATGAATGAGACTTGTTAAGTCAATTTCAGTATTGCCAGGTATTTGCTGATAATATTCAATTTGTAATAACTTTTCTGTATTTTATAAAAAGAAAGAAAATTTAAATCAATCCCCACAAAACTCATTTTTTCCATTGAAAAAAAATAATTCAAGGATCCAATATAGTTAATGGATTCTCTTCTTTCGTGTGTGTGTATATATATATATATATATATATATATATATATATATATATATATATATATATATATAGTCATCCACAGACAGATCTGTTTCGTTCTATCAGAACTCATCAGTGTAGCTAGACAGTATCTTCCCGTAGCTGGGATCAAAACTCGGTTGACTCAAACGCCAAGCCAAAGCTTCTAACCCCTCAGCCACGAGGAGACATCAGCTGCGAAGTAAATTTTAAATGGTTATGAATCACAATTACTATTGTTTACATACATCCGTTCAATATATATATATATATATATATATATATATATATTTG
Organism: Sepioteuthis lessoniana; assembly: GCA_963585895.1. Taxonomy (NCBI): domain Eukaryota; kingdom Metazoa; phylum Mollusca; class Cephalopoda; order Myopsida; family Loliginidae; genus Sepioteuthis; species Sepioteuthis lessoniana. The sequence goes on along the minus strand of OY757934.1, from coordinate 13,095,276 downwards.
CGAGTGTGCTTATCGTGCAATGATTATCTTCACTGGTAATGAATATAGTGAAGCGAGTTTAATTCCTGGAAGATTCTGTTTGTATTTCATATCGCACAAATACCCTTACGAAAGGTATGAATTCAATTATTCACCCTTCAACTATGAGTAAATAGTAGGGCAGACTAGGCTCTTTAACCTTGGTATGGTAACTGGTCTTGGAGAAGGAAAAATTTTGATTTTTTAACTGATTTAAAAAATTGATCTGGTTGTATGGAGGGGTTGGGTAAATACATATAATTTTTTCGTTCTTCTTAACAAATAATCTTTTTTTCTAAAGACGTCTCATAACTTATTATAAAAGGCATATTTTAGGGTTCAGTATTTTTACAGAATGATTTGTTTAAAATATAACTTTGTAAATGTTTTCTTTTGTGAAAATTTGATTATGTACATTTGTAAACTGCATATATTTTATTAATTGATATTCAATTAATTCATTTGGGGGAGAATGGAAATTAAATTTGGTTACAATGAGTGCATTAAGTGAAAAGTCTAAGAAACCCTTATCCAAAGGAATGATTAAATTATTTCTCTACTGCATTTTAAAAATGTTATGGAATATTAGTTAACCATTATTAAAATTCTTAGCCCACAATTTATATTTTTGTTATATCATTTTTAAGATATACGATGTCTGATTCTAATTAAGCATTTCCCTATCACTCTCTTTGCTCCATAATAGTTGGGGGGGGGGCTCGTGGTGTAATGGTTCAAGCGATGGAGTACAGAATCATAGTAAGCGAGTTCAAACTCCAGTCGTGCTATTACGTTCACTTTCGGACAAATACCCTTGGGAAAGTTATGAACCCCCTTATCCCCCCAGCTATGGGTTAAATAGTCCTACTGCTGTTCTTCTAGAAGGATGGCTTTGGCATTAAATAACCTACAAAGGTTGATATGCCATTAAACAAAGAAACCAAACCAAACCAAACCATAATAGTTGTTACATTTGCATATATATTTCATACACTAGATGTAACAATCATTATGGGACAAACATAACAAGTAAATACTGGGTTGGATTTACCAATCGGTATAGTAGGCCATTGGCCTTGGGTCCACAGATATCTGGAGGCTTACTACAATTAATTTGTCATACAGCATGCCAGATTATAACTTTGTTTCAAGTATACACTGTGTATCTCATTGTATAATATATTCAAAACCATGAGGGCCTCTGTATTATAAATATAGGGCCACTAGTGGTCTTCTACTGGTTAGCTATGGGGTTCACAAGTTGGTAAATCCCGCCCTGTGTGTGTGCGTATGTATTTTTAGTTTTTTTTATTGGTTACAGAGGAGATAACTTTGTAGCGCTTAATGGCTATTTGCCATTTTCTTGCACATTTTGGTGCAATTCAAAAATGTTTTCTAATCAAAGAAACACTTTCAAAAAATCCATCCAAGACAAACACACCAAGTTTTCTGAAATTCTATTTCTATTGGAATTAATTTTTGTATTTATTTTTTAAAAACTTCAAAAGACACCTCCCACCATCATTTTTAAAACTGATTTGTTCATCTACCTTTTGTAAAAATAAACAATTCTTACAAAAATCCTATCACTGAACAGTTAAAATTTGGCTGGATGATCATTTTATTATTTTTATGTTTGGTTGAAGATAAAATTAAAACTTGAAATATTAGTTTTAAAAAAACTTTTTTTTTCTATTGATTTGTTTGATTAAAAAACAAATCAATAGAAAAAAAAAAGTATTTTTAAAACTAATATTTCAAGTTTTAATTTTGTAAATGTTTGATTAAAAACAAATCAATAGAAAAAAAAAGTTTTTTTGATTAAATGTTTGATTAAAAAATTAAGATTAATTAACACTGAAAAAAAATGTTTTTTTGATTAAATGAATGATTAAAAAATTTTTGATTAAATGTTTGATTAAAAAATTAAGATTAATTAACACTGAAAAAAAATGTTCTGGCATGATTTTTCATCTAGAAATCTTAATCAAAACTTACTATTTTTTTTTTTTTTTTTTTTTTTTTAGAATAACTTTTGAATATTTTTATTTAAATGGGGAATTATTTATGAACACATACTTTTGAAACTCCTAAACTCCTATACTCTAATTTTTAATGTTTTTTGGGTTTTTTTTTTAGAAAACTATTTGTTGTTTTTTTTTGGGTTTTTGTTTTGATAGAAAGAAAAGGGCCAAGTTTTTGTTTAAAAAAATTATATTACATAAAATTGGACTGCTTTTTTTATTCATTTTTTGAAATTTGAATTTAAAAATCAAATGGTAACAATTGATCAAAGATTAATTAAAATTTGAAAAATCTACTGAAATTCTAATCAATGAAATTTAATAAAAGAATTTTTGTTTATTCTTTGATTATTAAATTTCTTGATGAAAAAGTTACCTTGTAAAGAAAAAAATTTGAAAAAGTGAAATTTGTTTTTTTTTTTCAACATGAGAATTTAAATCTATTTTGTTTCTTATTTATTTATTTTTTATTTTTATTTTGAGGATTAAAACAATACCCTGAATCTGGAAAAACTAGAAAAGTAAGACTGCCATACAAACTGAAATACAGTCATACCCCATCCTACATGATTAATTGGTTCCATGACATAACTTCATTTTATACGTCAAACAAACATATGGAAAATGCTGTATTGGCAGAAGTTTTTTGTGGTGTAATAGCTAAAGTGTTGGACTGTGTCCTCAAAATAAGCAAACTCAAACTCAGGTTATACAGCTATGTTCACTTTCAGACTAATTACCCTGAGGAACGGCATGAACCTCCTTGTCCCTCCAGCTATGGGTTAAATAGTATCTCTGCAGTTCTACAAGGATAGCTTTGGTATTAAATAACTCACAAGTGTTGATGAGGGGAGTCCCCATTGCGTTATGGCTAATGTGCTGGACTGCTACCTTGAAATAAGCGAATTCAAGCTCCAGTCGCAGTGTTAGGTTTACTTTCAGACTAATACCTTTGGGAAAGGTATGAAACCCCCCTTATCACCCCATCTATGGGTTGAATAGTATCACTACTCATCTTCTAAAAGGATGGTTTTGGCATTAAATAACTCAAAGAAATTAAACCAAAGGACACTATAAAACTAGGGTAGATAACTCAAGTTTTTGTTTTTTTTTTCATCATACGTGTGGAAGCACGTGCGATACCCTAGCCTCATCAGCCGCCATCCAGGGTGATAACACAGTTTCGGTAGCTTAAGGCGGTAAGCTAACTCAAGAAAGAATATGACTATCACTAAACCTTAAAGAACATTAAAAACACATTTTAGTCTAATTTTTTAAAGAATAATAAACAATAAAATATGTTTAGCTCTTAAAATCCCTTGAATATTAAGACAAACACCTTACAATTAGTGCAAAGAAAAAACTGAAGAATCTCTCTCAAGAAGACATTAAAGAATTTTAAAAATATTTTAGTCTTCATTTATAAAGAATTGACAATATTTTCAGGTGAATATTTTTATTATACTGTATATACATTTTTGAACGAGTTTTTATTATATTTTAGATTTTTTTTAGCTTCTTTTATTGTTAATTTTATATATTTTTATTCATTTTGAATATATATTTTTAAGGAAGAATTTATTGATTTCACATCATTTTATTATGACAAATGATGATGTTACTGAATGATAATGTCAGACATTTGCTGAACTAAAATTTTGTCTAGAAAAGTGGCTTAATGGTGAATTTGATGTAGGCCGAAACAACATAAAGTAGGGTATCACTGTACTGCTTTGTTTTATAGAATTTTCAGTTAAAAATTTCAATGAAAAGATATTTTGATGAAAAATTATATCAAATTTTAAAGGGATTTTGTGCTGAAGAAAATGGTGAAAGTTTCATCAAGTATATTTAACTTGTCATAGACATTTGTTTTTCTTTTTAAAGATAATTTTATTCTGATAATCTGAATATCATTTCTTTTTTACTTATTTGTAACTTTATTTTATTTTTCTTGAGTTTCTTTTTTTCTTGTGTGTTTTTTGATTGATACAAGATTTTTAAAAAAAAAAATGCTTATATTTTTAAAAAAAAACAGCTGAGGATATGAAGGGAGATTAAAATGACTTTTATTTCTTTTTTTTTTTTTTTTTTTTTTTTTTTTTAACAAGATTGGGGCGGGAAAAATTTGTAAATGAATTTCTAGAAATAAGTTGTGCTATGTCTTTCAGACGTTCAAAAAAAAATTTTAAAAATGAATCCAGACATAATTTCAATTTCATGGATTTCATTTAAAATTATTCTATTTTTATTTGACGACAAATAAATCTGCCTTGCAATTCATTAGCTATTTTTTTGGTTTTCATTTTCATTTTCACCTCTTGAAAAATTCTCCCCACACCCCGACTCATTCATAAACATCAATCGACACTTGATCTATAAAGTTCTTTTGTCAACTTGTTAATATTTCTCTCATCATATTGGTAACACCAAAATGATATCACTATACTGATATCTTATTATTACCACTGGTATATTATATATTATTGATATCATGATGGTATCACCATATTGATATTATTATATTGACATTACTATATTGAAATAAAACTTGTAAATAAATATGACATAAAAGTATTTTTATTTTCATTCCGTTATATGGAAATAAAATGACTTCATCTCATAATCATTCCAGTTGTATGTATTTTATTTTTTTTAATTAGTTTTTTGCTGATTTTTTTTTTTTAACCCTTGTCACCGCTGATCTCTTCCCTGCCAAAAAACATAGCACCCCTGGAAAACAGATTTTTATCTGTTGTTTCTGTTTTGTCACACCGGAGTAAATAAAATGGGCTTTACTCTCGTCATAGAAAATCCTAAAGAAAACAAATAAGTAATCTAGGATTTTACACACTCCTGAATGTAGACAATAAATTTTGAAGATGAGAGTTTGGAATGCTTGTCTCAACGAGCTTACCTATAAACATTTTTTATTCTGTGATAATGTATAAAAAAAACAAAAAAACATTATATAATAATATTTTACTTACAGTCCTCATCCTAATAAGAATAAATTTCAGTCATTTGCTTCATCTTTTTTTGGTACAGAACAGTTAAAGTCAAAACCCCTAAATTATATATCGGCAATCAGTCATCATCTTCTTATTGATTGGCAGAAGGAAAAACTAAAGAAATATGGCTGACAACTGAATTGTACCTAGTTGAAAATCTAATTTTAGTATTTAACTGTTCAGTAAATTAAAAAAAACAACAAATAACCAACTTATCCACTTAAAGTGTTTGCCAATGGCCCGAGAGACTGGGGTTCAATCTCAGGTCGAGTCATACAAAAGACTCAAAAAATGGTACTTGATACCTCCTTGCTTAACACTCAGCATTATAAGGTACGTTTCAAGGGTAAAGTGGAGCAATCCAGGAAAAGGAGTAGTGCCCTCCCCTACACCTCGTTGTAGTAGCTATGGAAAAGGAACCTTTTGGGTAGCCCTCAACTAAGGTTGCCAACTTTACTTACTTATTCTCTGGATGATGAATGGAGGTATCTGATTAATTTTCTTGAATTTCTTCCATCCCATCTGAATAGTTAAATTCCAAAAGCATATCTTCAACTTGGTACAATTCAACTATCAGCCATATTTCTTTAATCTTTCTCTCCCAACAACAAAGAAGGTATCGAGTTATGACCGATTTTGTATTTTGAGGATTAACTGCTCAGTTAAAAAAAGAAAAATACAAAAAGTAACGTGTCCAGAATAGCTTGCTGAGTTAAATGTCTGTCATAATGAATTTAAAAAAATCTCATAGAAATTTACATTCACCATTCAGATTAAAGTAATTTCAGTTGCCTTTTTTTTTTTTTTCTTTTTTTTTTTCAAATACCTGGGTAGTTAAATTTCAAATATGGCTTCCACTAGATATAATTCAACCATTAGCCATATTTCTTTGATTTTCCCCTCTTCCAGTCATGAAGAAGGTGTTGAGTTATGGCTGATTTGTAATGTTATGGGGAGAACAGTTTGAAAAAAAACAAAACTTTTATCTAAATGATGAATGTAAAGGTACTTGTCCAAAATAGCTATGTAACTCGAAATAGGAAGTAACAAGGGGTCATAAATCAAATCCTTCTTCAGACAACTGGTCTAGCACTAAGGGTGTTCTCTGGACTTACTGGTGCCAATTTTGTTACATTTACTATCATCCATTTAACACTGTTAAAAAAATTGTTGTCTTTCTTCTCTTGAGAACAAGTGACAGCAAGTCTTCTTGTTCAAACATTATTATTATTATTACTATTCAACATATATCCATATCTATTTAAAAAGGTTTTGAATTTGGGGTCCCACATAGCCTACTGAGAAAATGCCTGTCATAAGAAATACACACAAAAAAAAAAAACAAATATAAAAATGTAATATTTACATTCACGATCCAGATACGAGTAAATTTCAGTCATTATCTTTTGAGTTTTTATGTTTTTTTTGTTTTTTTGTTTTTTTTGCTGAACATTTATAATTCATCCACCCAGGTCTACATTTTCTTTTTATAAGTAGAGGAATTAAAAAAATAATTACATAAGTAACATCCTAATCAACAAAATAAAAGGATTATGTACTTCTATAGCATTTGCCAAAAAAACAAGTGACATGATTTGAAGTAAAATCCTAGTTTAACACGTCTCAGACATCTAGACTAGTAATTTATCTTTATGAAAATCCTTCTTTACTTAAATATCTGCTACTATGGAGTACTCCTTCATTAACATTACTCCCAGGTCCACTCTGAGCTAAAATGGTAGTACCTGTCAGGGTTCCATCTATAGGTCAAATAGAACTGTTTAATCATTTACTATACTTTAAACCATTTAACTGCACAAACAAATGAGTTCTAGCTTGTTTTAAAAAATGTTATTTACAAACTATTCACTTAAAAATCAAGGGAGTGTCCTCGTGGTGTAATGGTTAAAGCGCTGGACTGCGGAAACGTAGTAAACAAGTTCGTACCCCAGTCGCGCTATTACATTCACTTTTGGTCAAATACCCTTCGGAAAGGTATGAACCCCCCCTTATCCTCCCAGCTATGGGTTAAATAGTACTACTACTGTTCATCTAGGAGAATGGCTTTGGCATTAAATAACCTACAAAGGTTGATATGCTATTAAACAAACAAACCTTAAGAATCATGTAACTATAAACATTTAATAACCATTGAATGTTAATATGCCATTAAACCAAATAACTTATCGTAACCTTTTTTGAGGCCTTGTATAATTTTTATGTATAGGGACTACTAAGAAATAACAGATTCAATTGTGGATAAATCTTTGTTTAATTTACTTAGCTAATATAGTAAAGTTGGTGACCTTAGTTAAGGGTGACCCAAAGGCTCCCATTTTGATAGCTATTACACCAAGGTGTAGAGGAAGGCGCTACTCCTTTCCCTGGATTGCTCCACTTTATCCTTGATCCCTACCTTATATTGCTGAGTGTGAAGCAAGGAGGCATCAAGTACCATTTTTTGAGTCTTTGTTATGACTCGACCTGGGATTGAACCCAGGTCTCCCAGGCCATTGACGAACACTCTAACCATCATGCCAGTAAGCTTATTTAGTTATTCTTACCTAAATTCAAATCTTTTTACACCTGGTGGAGTTTATAATTTTACTAATATATTTCCCATTTTAAAAAAATGACAGTATTATTTACATATAGATTGGCTTAGGTTTAGAGTGTAGCATCTGTGCCCTCTTCATTTCTTCTTGGGGTTTTTCAAAAAGAATTATGTCAGTTGAATAAAGGATCTGACACCCTGTAAGGTTTGTAGAATTTAATAATTACAAGAAAAAATAAAACAACATTCAAAACCCTGACTTAAATCCACAGCTGCTGGCCACTGCATTTTTTTTTTTTTTAATGCAAACATAAAAATATATACTTGCAGCAAAATGGTGGTTTATCAACCCTTTCTGGTGCAGCCCATTTAGCAACAAATGGTTGGAATAAAAAAAACCTTGTAAATAAAATAAATTTATGAGAATTTCACAACTACAACAATACACTACTGGTGTCAGGGTTACATCACATAAGAATATTTATTAGGAGAATTTTTTATTCACTGATACTTGTAAAAACGAATATTTTGCTAAAGTCTTAGAAGTAATAAAGTACCTTTTTTTAAATTTTAATGCTGGTGTACATCGAACAAGAAGCACTTCCAGGAAGTAGACTGAACCAGACACAAAATTTTTAAGTAATGTGGACTAAAGTTGCATCTCACTCTCACAATTTAAGTTTATTTGGGCAATTTTAATCGCTCTATATACCAAAAGGGTTAAATATCACAAAAAAACTTACATTTTTTCATATAATGACTATGAAAAATATTAGATTACCAAATGTTACCATTTATTAGATATATAAAATCTCTGAAATGTTTTTATAATTCAATCATTTTGATTTAAAAGTAGAATGTATTTTTTACTTGAGTAATGGAAAACATTAATCAATCCTGGACAAAGAAAACAAACATGAAATCTGTACAAGTAGCTAAAAATCAATAACAAATTGATTGATAAGTCATCAGAAAACTAAGATAAAGATGTTAGTCTGATAAAGAAAAGTATTAAGATTTTATGACTTCTAAAAAACATTTTAGACGACAAAACATGCTTTGAACATATCAGGTTGGGTTTTATGTAAATCTTCACTTTGGAATAAAATCCTCAGTGATTATCTGACCTTATTCTAAGATAAAAATTCTGCTACCTTTCACTATCTGGTCAAAAATTTTTTTTTTTTTATAAGTCATAAAAAAAATTCTTAATAGAAGAACTTGTATCCCACTGAACATTCAAATGTAAAAGAAAATATTAAATTTATAAAAAATATCTTTTTAGAGAAAAAGTTTTTCCAAAATCTTTTTCAAACAATCGTTACTATTTATTAGATGAACAAAAAGTCTGAAACACTGTGTAAAGATCTTAATTATTCAATAATTCTAATTTAAACTAGAACATGTTTTTTACTTGGGTAATGAAAGATTTTAACCAAACCTGGACAAAGACAACAAATATGAAATCCGGACAATATAACAGCTGAAAATCAATTACAAATGGCCGCTTCCTGGAATGTCCCATGAAACAAGGCATTCTCTTTGCTTCAGGTAAGTGAAAGTTATCACATGGTCAACCATATACAGAATTTTATGTCCTTTAATATCTTTTAAATCCATAGCTACTATTCCATCAAAAAATTTTACCAGCAAGAATTCCATCTCCAATCCTGGCTCTGTTTTGTATTTTTGGCGTATATCACATATGAAAGAGAATGATTCCAGCATTGTAAGAAATTCAACATCTTTTATTACAATTTCTGGCCCAACAAAACATGGAACCACAAATCGATGATTTACCATCACTGCATGGTCAATTCATTTTTCGTCTTCAATTGGAACAGAGTGTTCGTTTTTCCCTATTCTTGTTCTGTTCTATCTCTTCCTCTCTGATACAAACCATTTTTACATCAACTTGAACATTTGCAATTATCTTAGAAAGAACTTGAATTAGTAAGCTGAACACTTCCTTTTTCTTTTTTTTTTCTTTTTTTTCCAGGTTTTGCTAAGAGAATGTTCCAATGAAATGATAGTAAATAGAATTATTCAAATTAGATAGAAATACTTGAAACCATTTAAATAAGTTTACAAGTTAAATATATTTCATATATATGTATAAACAGGATTTGGCATGAAATAAGCTACAAGGGTTGATGTGCCATAAAACCTAACGAAATCTCATTGAAACGTAAACAAAAATATTAATTTCATAAAAGGTATTTTTTTTCACTATGACAATAAAAATATTTCTTGTCATTGTGAAAAAAGATATTTTTCTAAATTCTTTTTATCCAGGCTTATAAACATGCTGGACTAATTTCTTGCACTATAATGTTTTTGCCAAGAGGAAAATATTCATATAAAAAAAAAAAAATTGATGCTTTGAAGATATTAAACCCAGTATATCATAAAGTGCTGAGATTATTGCAGGAGCTATGGTGTGACATCATCGGACCAAATAGACAAGTATAACGTTGCCTCACTGACCCAACACCATCTCAAATATTAAAAGGCGTTACACTTCTCAAATACAAGATGGACCCAGTTGTTTCAAAATATAAAGAGTTTTATTCCAACCACAACATTTTCATACCCAGCAGTCAGTTTATTGAAACACGAGAGAAACAGTAAAAGGTATTAATTCTTACAGAGAAATGCCAAGAGTCTCATGTATGCGAGACAAGCAAAAAAAAAAAAACCCTGACATCAATTCCTTCACCCCTCTCAACCTAGAGGGCTCTTAACCGACCCATCTCTAGCTCTGAACTATGAACTGCCCCAAACTGCCTCAACTCAACAAAAAATCTTTGCTTATATAATCCTATTTACCAACCCCTCCGCTCGGGCAGGATATGACACAAGGTCAATTTTTAAGTGGAGTTTAACAGGTTTGAATTCAGAGTTTTCCTTCTCCTAGACTAGTTGCCTAACCAAGGCTGAAGAACCTAGTCTGCCCTACTATTTACCCATAGCTGGAGGGAGAATATTTGGATTCATACCTTTCCCAAGGGTATTAGTGCTAGGTGAAAATGCAATCAGTCTCGTCCAGGATTTGAACTCGTGTCACCGTGTTCATTTCCTACGACGATAACAATTACACCACGGGCACCTCCTTTGCTTATATAATAATGTCTTAATTCTCTTAGCTACTCATATAAGGACACATGTCATTGAATTTCTTTCCAACCCCAATTGTTAAATTAGCTGTCATTGAATTCAAAATGTGTTGCAAAGAACACTTCCAATTTTTCCTATTTTTTTTTCAACTTTGATAAGAGAATGTTCCAGTGAAATAATAGTAAATAAAATTATTCATATTTGATAGAAATACTTGAAACCATTTACATGTGTTTACAAATCATATATATTTAATATATATGTATAAACAAGATTTGGTATGAAATAGGCTACAAGGGTTGATATGCCATAAAACTTAAAACCTAACCGACCTTCAACCCTGACTTTAAAACAAAACCCTATTTTGACATGAGCAGACATCCTAGCCGCTGCATGGGCACATGTATGACCTTTTCAATGTGACCTACTCTTCAATTCAAAGTTTTCTAGCCAACTTATAATTTACCAACACAAATAAGATAATTACCTAATATAATTAATTATCATCCTTAATAATATTACAATCGTACCAACAATTGAAGGTTGGCCTTGTGCATTTGTCATCTTTGGGTATGAGGATAATTGTAACAAGTAAGACAAAAGAAACAAGACCCTTATGAGATAGATAAAGGAAGATTTTATTTATCTATGTTCAGAGATTAATAGTCATCATATAATTCATTTTCATGTCTCACATTAAAGTTGCTGCTGTTGTTTCTTAGTAACTGTTCCTATCTCTTGTCATACATCCCTTCGACCAGACGAGTGTGGCACAAGGCCTTTTTAAGGTGGGTCCGGATACAAGGCTGCGGCCCAGATATGCCCGGCCTTCCCAAAAATGCCTTGGGCCTCGTTGGCATTCCCCTAAAAAGGGGTGCCTCAGGCATCAGACGATAAACCTTGCCCCTCTGGAAAGGATTAGAGACTTGGGGGATGCCCCTCCCACAAGACTCGAGGAGAGTCGGTCTCAGCACACATGACACAAATGCCGGCTTCCCAATATGCATGTTACGTGGCCTTGACTGATGTGATGAAGCTAAGCAACCAAGCCACACAAACCAATCCATGCAACGAGAAATACAGTTGGCGAGTGACTTAATTCACAAGTCCTATGATCTACCTGTACGGCTCTGTGATTGCTCAGTCGATCATGATTGATATATTGGGCACTCCTGGTCTACAGCAGTGAGTAAACAATCATCTTTAACGGTAAAATATTTCGTTGAAACCCTAATGTAGGTCCGCTTGAAAATTTTTTATTCTAATTAATCTTTATTGATTTTGAAGATGTCTGCATTAATTCCTCAACTGTTTTTTTTTTTCTTTTTGGAACACAAAAATCAGAAAACATTTCTGGAGAATTTAATAAATAAATCCCAGAATTTGGTCTAATTTTTTTTATTTATTTTTTTTTATTTCCTTTTATTTTCATAATCTAGTCAGATCATTTACCCTCTTTTTTTAATTGCTTTTTGCAGTTCAAGATGTAAGGAATTCCTCTGACAAAATTTTTTTAAAAATTCTTTCAACATTTTCATTCATCTTAGAATTGTTAGGATTGTTCAGTGAATTAAATTTTGGTAACTACTGTCAGACATAAAAATTACTATTCATTCAAGCGAAAAAAAAAAGATGTTTTCCTGATTTTTATTTCTCTTTTCAAGACATAAAAGATTCATTAGATTTTGAATAGCAATGAACAGACAAATAAAAAGAAAAGAAAAGAAAATTTTATAAAGGAAAAAAAGGAATCTTTTTTTTAAATTTGAAGGCATCTTATAAAATTAGAGATTAAATATTAAAAAAATAAAAAGAAAGAAAAAAATTTCAAGAATGGGAAGAGTTTGAAAAAGAGTTGGGTTTTTTTTTTTGGGGGGGGGAATAAAATATTTTTTTTGTCGACTACTCATGACTGGGCTAAATATTACAAGACTTAATTTTTTTGCTTGACATCTATTTCTACATAAATAATAATTTTGTAAGGTTGAAGTTCAGTCCTAATAAAAACTGATAAGGTCATTTCGTTTATTGGTATGTCATACCTTCATGGTTATTTAATGCCAAATACTGTTTATAAATATATATTATAAATTGAATTACCATGACTAGGAAATCTGGCAAGCACTGCGTACGACATACAGAACCACTGGACAGCTATTTCAACCTTATTAGGTCTCATCAGCAGTGTATACTGTGATCTCCCCCAATTTGGTGACCCTGTCTCTGTAAGAGTACAGACGTAACTTACAAGATACATTCAGGTTCATTGGCCGTGCATTTACCATGATTAGTTTATTTGGCATCGCTTGTGTGTGATGTAGGTTGGTGGTCCATTGGTAGAGTTTCAGTTCTGTAATCTGTGGTCATTGGTTTGATCTCTAGTAGGGGAGATCACAGTATATACTGCTGATGAGACCTGATAAGTTCGAAATAGTAGTCCAGTGTTCCATATGTCATATGGAGTGCTTGCCGGATTTTCTAGTCATGGTAATTCAATTTATAATATATAATTCCTCTATTTAAAAATGTGTGTATATATATATATATATATATATAAAATCTCATATATGATTTTTAAGGGAATTGTTTGTAGGTAACTTTATTTCTAAATGAGTTAGAGCTCATTTGTTAGCACATCAAGTATTTCTATCTAATACTGATAATTCTATTTGATATCAATCATTTGTTTGCACACAGTTTAAATGGTTTCAAGTATTGCTATTTAACACTAATAATTCAATTTAATATTAATAATGATCCCTAGTAAAAGACTGAACAGTTATATTTGACCCATAGGTGGGACCCTAACACTACCACTCTGGGTCAGAGTGGACCTGAGAGTAATGGTAATGATGGAGTACTCCACATTCCCCAAAGCTCTAGGACTGGAGTCTCACCATCAGATGCAGTTTAATGTCACACCCAAGACACATAATAAAAACTGGGTGTGGCTGTTGATTTAAAAAAACTAATTCCATAAACTAATGATTATAAACCAACAGTTAATCTACAAGGGTTAGCTGAAAAGTTCATAGTCTTACCAAGAGACTCTCATGGAATATGACAATATGAGGTTTATTTTTCATCAGTCCTCCTTATGATCCATACACTTTTTCCATCACTGTTGCAGTGCTTGAATCCAATTGGTCAAAAAATTGACACAACAGCAAATATGAATTTTTCAGGCTATCCTCATATGTACATGCATGCATATTTATACATTATATATAAGTTAAGTTGGTGACTGTAGTCAAGGGTGACCCAAAGGCTTCCTTTCCCTGGATTGCTCCACTTTACCATGGACCTGTACCTTATTATGCTGAGTGTTAAGTAATAAGGTATCAAGAGTCTTTGGTATGACTCAACCTGAGATTGAACCCCAGTTTCCTGGCGTTTATATATATATATATATATATATATATATATATATATATATATATATAGTTTGCTATATTTCTACATTTATAAATATACAGTGCTCATTATCATGTGATGGTGTTGCTTTGCCTGATGCACATGCATCTGCACATTGTATTGTGCCTTATGCATATCTGCTTGTGTTACAATGTCAGAGTCAACTTTGTTGCATTCTACAGATGCATACCACAGTGAATGCTGCCAAGGAGATGGCAATGTCACAAGAACAAAGGTAAAAGAAAAGACAATCAAACAAATTTTTGAAGGTCTGGACCAGCTCACTGATGGGGATGTGTACGTCACTTTGAGACCTTTAGATAACTCTTCTCTAGCTCCCTTGATGTGTGGTACAAACTTCAAGCATCCTACTGCTACTATGTCCCTGGAACCACTACCCATCTTCCACATTCAATTCATCTCTCTGGTTATCAACAACCAAATACCTCTCACCTGGGCTGAACTCCAACAGCCAGTTTTCGAAACTTGAATTGTATATGTGCAGCTTGCAATCTCCCCACCCCATTTCTGGATATACATATTTACCAACCCCTATGCTCAGGGAGGATATGACACAAGGTCAATTTTTTTAAGTGGAGTTTAACAGGTTTGAATTCAGAGTTTTCCTTCACCTAGACTAGTTGCCTAACCAAGGCTGAAGAGTCTAGTCTGCCCTACTATTTACCCATAGCTGGAGGGAGAATAATTGGATTCATATCTTTCCCAAGGGTATTAGTGCTATGTGAAATGCAATCAGTCTCGTTCAGGATTTGAACTTGGTTTGGCGTGTCCATTTCCTACGACAATAACCATTACACCATGGGCACCTCCCCATTTCTAGATATAAGTAAGTAAAATTGGCAACTGTAGTCGAGGGCAACCAGAAGGCTCCTTTTTCAATAGCTACTACACCAAGGTGTAGGGGAGGGCGCTACTCCTTTCCCTGGATTGCTCCACTTTACCCTTGATCCTCACCAGTACTTTTCCAGAATATTCCACTGAGGAAAAGTCAGTAGTTATATACAAAAAAAAAAAAAAATATATATATATATATATATATATAAAATCCAATACTTACATTTCCCATACAGATAAAAATTAGTTTCTATTATTTGCTTATATTTATATTTATTTGAAAAGATTATATATTGGTTATTTGATGCCATTTTTTAGTGTTAGAGAATGCCTAAGAAATATAGCATGTTGATGAATTATAAAGTTGAACCCATGGTTTGTTTAAATGTAAATACTCAGTAAAAAGATAATGACTGAAAGTTTTATCAGGATGGTGAAAGAATTTCCTTTTTTTTCAATCTCAGATTTCTAAAATATCTATATAAATAAAAATGTAAATGTTTGTTACTAACTGATAATCTCCAGTTTTATACCACTAATTGGTTTAAAATTTTCTGAGAGTATTTTATTCGAATTCAGGAGTGTTTTTATATACTTATTATCCAAAAATATTACAATAATTAAAAAAGATATTTTTAATAAATCGTTTTTCTCCGAGAAAAGTCGAACGCGAATTATGAAGGTAAACAATACTTCAGTTTTCCAAGAATTTTACACGTGATTTTTTTTCTGCTTTTCTCACTTTTCTTTCTTTTTTGGTTAATTTAAACAGAGACACTAAACTTTAAACCATATTTCGTTGGTTCAGTAGTAAGTAAATTTCTTTTTATTCTAACAAATTGTTTACAAAATATTTTCTTTTCTTTTTTCAATATTCTTCAACGAAAGACATCTATTAAAAAGTTTTCTTTCTTAAACCATTTTCCAAAAATTTTACACGAGAATTTTTTTCTGCTTTAATCACTTTTCTTTCTTTTAATTGGTTTAAAATTTTGTGAGAGTATTCTATTTGAATACTGGCGTGTTTTTATATACTTAATATCCAAAAATCTATATAAATGAAAATGGGAATGTTTGTTACTAACCGATAATCTCCAGTTTTATACCACTAATTGGTTTAAAATGTTGTGAGAGTATTTTATTCAAATACGGACATGTTTTTATGTACTTATTATCCAAAAATATTACAATAATTGAAAAAAATATCTTTAATAAGTAGTGTTTTCCCTGAAAAAAGCCGAACGCAAATTATGAAAGTAAACATTACTTTCATTTTCCAAGACTTTTACACGTGAATTTTTTTTATCTGCCTTTATCACTTTTATTTCTTTTTTGGTTAACTTGGGCAATCATATGTTGCCTGTTCCAAAGTCAGCAATCCAGACAATCTCTTTATCTACACGGAAACTGGAACTACCAAGAATATTGTGTATCCACAAGTATTGGAAAATTAAACATATTAGAAACATGCATTTTCTTTTTTTTTTCTCCATTTAAACAAACTGAGCCACAGCAATGTGTGGCCGGGTACAGCTAGTATATATATATATATATATGATTTTATTTTTATACCAATACTTTAACTCTGAGGGTGTGAAAAAAAACAGATGATACAATTTGTAAATAAGAATATGTAATACAAACTGATATCTGGGAAAAAAATTCAAAAAAAAAAGAAAGAAAAAATTCAAACCTCCATACAACTCGAAAATAATCAATCAGCACTGCAATGTCTAGCCAAAAGAAAAAAAACACAGACTTACCGAAGCTAATACGTAAAAGTGTTCAATACACTAAGTTGAGCAAAATTCGAATACCTACAGAGCCAGAAGTAATCTACCAAGGTTTCACCAACCAGATCATCAGAATAATTCTGAGTCAGAATTAGCCTGATGATCCGGTTGGTGAAACCTAGATAAATTACTCCTGTCTCTGTAGGTATCATATATATATATATATATATATATATATATATATATATATATATTTTTTTTTTTTTTTTTCCTCATAAAAATAAAAGAAAAAAAATCAAGAGCAAAAGACATTGGTTCAAGTTTTTAAAGTCAGTTTATATATTCTAGAATAAATAAATTTACTGGCAATGAAAAAAAAAAAATGAAGGCAAAAATAATTTTTATTTCGTACTTAGAAGAAGTTCTTTATATAATTAGCAATCATCCGTACCCACAAAGGTACGAATCTGTCTTTTCTCTTGAACGTTGATTCTGTGACCTTGTCAGAACTTTCAAACAGATGCACATGTTCCTGCAAATAGAAAACCAATAAAAAGAATATTACTATTTTTATTATTATCAGGACCAATTAAAAATGAATTATTATGAAATTCAATATTAGCTTTGATAAAAAGCAAGGAGGGAACTACACAAGAATGCTGCATGTTGTTTTGAACAAATCCTTGAAACAGCACTCTACAAAACAGCAACTGTGCGGCCACTTACTTCCCATCTCAAAATGAACAATGCTAGGCACTGCTGGAAAAGCAAAAATGAACTCATGAGCTAAGTTCTCCTGTGGGCTCCAGCACATGAACACACCAATGTAAGCTGATCAGCAAAGACTTATATTCATCAGCTCTGTATGGACAGTGGGTGCCGTCTAAAGGATGGCTGAGAGGGACTGATGGCAAGAGAGAGTCAGGAGAATCCATGCTATCAGCATGACATGTTGATCTTAATAGAATAAGACATGAATGCATGTATTTGAATATTAAACCATCATCACTGCAGATAACTAAAGGACCATTCCATTTTCATTGTGAGGAATGAAAAGAAAGAAAAAGAACATGCTACATGTCAAAGAGAGAGAGAGGGAGGAAACTAAAATAAAAGGAAGACAGAGAGAAAATTAAGCCGTGGCGGAAGAAAAAGAATGCTACATATCAGAAAGAAAAAGAAAGAAAATATAAAGTTTTAAAACAAAGTAAAGTTAGCAAGCGTAGTTGAGGGCGACCAAAAGGCTCCCCTTTCAATAGCTTCTACACCGATGTGTAGGAGAAGGCACTACTCTTTTCACTGGATTGCTCCCCTTTACCCTTGATATGTACCTTATATTGCTGAGTGTTAAGCAAGGAGGTATCAAGTACCATTTTTAAAGTCTTTGGTATGACGCGACCTGGAATTGAACCCAGGTCTCCCGCACCATTGGCGAACACTCTACTCACAAGGCCAAAGAGCCGGTCAATATTTCCTTTTGACATGCAAACAGATCACTCAATATTGGCCAGACAACCAGACCTAGTGATAGTCAACAAGAGAAAAGAGTGATAAATACCTAGACCTTGCTAGAGAACTAAAAAACTATGGAACATGAAGGTAGCAGTGATATTAATTATAATTGGTGAGCTTGGAACAACCCCCAAAGGATTGATAAAGGGACTGGAGGACTTGGAAATAAGAGGACAAGTAGAGAGCATCCAAACTACAGCATTATTAAGATCAGCCAGAATACTGAGAAGAGTCCTGGAGACTTGATGTCACTTAAACTCCAGTGGAAAACCATCAACTAATGTGAAAAACTTTTAAAGGAGTAAAAATAAAAATAATAATGCTAAAGTCGTGTCTAGTCTTTTACTCTTTTTGTACAAATTTACTGAATTTGCTTATTATGTGAGAATTAATTCTTTTTATTTATTGCGGACTTTTTGTCCTCATCATTTGTAATTGTCTTTATTGGGAATCCTTTTGAGATGATGCTTCTTAATCTGGCTCGGGTAGGAATTGAAACCACTATCTTCTGACAATGCTCACCTGGAACCGTAGAGATTCAACGCTTCTATCCGCTGTGCCACGGGCCTCGAAGGGCAATCAAGTTTGGATTTTTTGGTCTTATAAATCCAATTGTTTGTTCTCCTTATCTGGTCTTCCATAGTTGGGTCTATACCGAATTTGTAATTGTCTTTATCGGGAATCCTTTTGAGATGAAGCTTCTTAATCTGAGAATTAATTTTTTTTTTTTATTGCGGACTTTTTGTCCTCATCTTGGTAGTTTTTTTGTTGTTTCTTCTCAAAACATTTCGGCCAAATTTCACCTCTGGCCATCTTCAGATGAGTAACTGCGACCTCGGACAGGAATGCCGAGTCTTGTAACCATATCCCCAGTAATTACTGCCTTCCATAGTTGTTGTCTATCGCACCACGTTTTTGATCAAGTAAACTTCTGGCCGGCTTGGGTATGAATTGTAACCGCTATCTTCTGACAATGCTCAAAAAAAAAAAAACTACCAAGATGAGGAAGGACAAAAAGTCCGCAATAAATAAAAAAATTAATTCTCAGATTAAGAAGCCTCATCTCAAAAGGATTCCCAATAAAGACAATTGCTTATTATGTGTTTGATCATTTCCTCTCTATCACCATATGTAATATAATGGCCGAGGGATTTTGTTTTATGCCTTTGGGTTCAGTTAGGCTGAGAACCTTTTGGTATGGGTTACTTAGGTGCAATATGCGTGTGCAGAGTGGAGATGTCACAATAGCCCAGATGGGAAACAGGGCTAGAGAGTGCTAATGACATCACGCACTGGAAGCACGCGGAGGATTTTAGGGATTTAAAAAAAAGTTAGTTGAGTTGAGTTGAGAACTGGGGACCGAACAAGAAGAGTCGACTTTTGAGGCTCGCTGAGGCAGGACGAATTTGTGCGCTACGGGCGCCACACAAGATGGGGAGCAGACGGAAAAGCCAGAATAGAAAGAATGTGTATCTCTCTCCTTATGTTGAAGATCCTTTAAACTCAAAGGTAATAAAAAGTTTCATACCTGAACTAAGAAGTCGTTACATATTTTTCGTGTTTCAGGATTCCTGTGTCCTATATATGTATGTTATCTATATATGAACATTCTATGTACGTTACACGTAGCCATATCATGGCTATGTAACACATATAAGCTACATTTGCTATTTTGTTGTATCTTATCTATTCTTGCTTTGATATGGTTGGTCCTTATGGCGTTGTTTTGTGCTGCAATCAGAAGAGATTTTGTTTCGCTCTCAAGGTTTCTCTTAACCGCGTCTAAGTTTTCTTGTGGGAGATTTTGTTCATTTGTTGCTTGAAATATACATACAGTTGTTTTCCTTCCTATTTTTGTTTTCACTCCCTTAAAGTTTTTCATTGGAGTCTGAGCAACAGCAAGTCTCTTAAGCTCTCCAGGACTCTTCTCAGTATTCTATCCGATCTTAACAATGCAGTGGTCTGTATGGTTTCGATCCTTCCTCTGATTAGCAGACCATTTTTCAGTGAGTTTGATTCTTATTGAGTGCCCCACAATTTTTAGTAAATTTCTTTGTAAATACTACTAGCACTACCAATAAAAATTCCACGTTTTGATAAGTTTTTTTTTTTTTAATTATAAACTTACAAATATTGTTTCATTATGATAAGGGAGTTCGGGTCACCCTTGACTACAATCAAAACTTCACTTCACTTTCATGATCCTATTTACCAACCCCTCCGCTCGGGCAGGATATGACACAAGGTCAATTTTTAAGCGGAGTTTAACAGGTTTGAATTCAGAGTTTTCCTTCTCCTAGACTGGTTGCCTAACCAAGGCTGAAGAACCTAGTCTGCCCTACTATTTACCCATAGCTGGAGGGAGAATAATTGGATTCATACCTTCCCCAAGGGTATTAGTGCTATGTGAAATGCAATCAGTCTCGTCCAGGACTTGAACTCGTGTCGCCGTGTCCATTTCCTATGACGATAACGACTACACCACGGGCACTTCACTTTCATGATAACCTCCATCCATTGTTGGG
Organism: Sepioteuthis lessoniana; assembly: GCA_963585895.1. NCBI lineage: Eukaryota > Metazoa > Mollusca > Cephalopoda > Myopsida > Loliginidae > Sepioteuthis > Sepioteuthis lessoniana. Next base: position 13,074,513 of record OY757934.1, on the reverse strand, counting down.
CTCGTTATTAGAAAATTTAATATTTAGATAATTTATATTATTAGTAAAAGTACAATAAATGTTTTTACTTTTTTTTTGGTTGGAGGGTATATATCATATCCAATTCAATTAGATTGTTTACTTAACCCACTCAGAAAAAAAAAGTTTTCTGTTGTACAGAGTGCAAAAGTAAAATATGGAATAATTTTTTAAACTTCTTTTTTTTTTTTTTTTTTAAAAGTCTAATGACTACAATTTTTGAAAAAAAATACACGATAAATCTAAATTTTCATGATTAGCTCTATTATTCAAGCACTTCTTCATTAAAATTCAGTCCAATATGAGTGAGCAAGAAAAGAAACGACAAAGAATCTATGATTTGCTTAATGTCGAAACCACGTAAAAAAAATTTCCGAAATAATTGGACTTCTTTATAGCCTCCATTAAACCAAGACCTTAACCCCCTTGACTATGCTATATAGGGCGTTTTAGAAAACAAAACAAATGTAACTTCCCATCCAAATATTGGTTCGCTTAAGACTTCTATTGAGGATGAATGGAATTAAATGTCTGAAGAATTTATTTTCAAGGCATGCAAATTGTTTCAAAGACACGTTGATAGAATAACTAAAAAAAAATGGTGGCCATATTGAGTAAATTCGCTGTTTTGTGTCTATCTTCTTATTTTGTTCTTTATCTTTTAAAATTAATCTTGTTTTATAATAGAGTCGTTTATTATACTAGAATATTCCTGATTTTGCTTCTGCACCCTCTACTGTTTCGTGTCTACTTATTTTGTTGTTTTTTTTTTTTAATTAAAATTAGTCTTGTTTTATAATAGAGTCATTTATAATTATATTTGAATATTCCTAATTTTGCTTCCGCACCCTCTATATCAAAATGAACTTTTTTAAGAAAATATTTTAAAAGCCTATTTCATTTCTTTGTTTACTGGAGCATTTTTAGAAGGGGGTTCAAAGTACAATAAATTTTTTGAGTAGTGAAGTAGGAGGTTCAAGCGCAACAAAGAGAAAACGTTTTGAATTTTTTAAAATGTACCTTTTAAATTACATACACTTGTATCATAATTTTTGTGTTAATTAATTTTGTTTAATTTTTATGATATATTTATTAATACTCATTACTTGCTTCCTTGAAAAGTAAAAGTAATTAGACGTCTTCAGATTTAATATTCAGTTTATTTACATTGATTAATCAATAAGTATCATAATACTTTATTAAAATTGACTGGATTTTATCATTTTATGATATATTATTTTTTGGTTTAAAAAATAAATTTTAGAGTAAGTTTCCAAAATAAGTCTTGTTCATTTCTTTATTCTTTTACTCTATACGTATCCATCTTTTATTTTTTCTTTTTGTCTTTCCTTCCGATTTTAGTGAAGCAGACAATAAGCATCTGGTGTATAGCATTATCACTTCCTCTGTTTTTCCTTTCTTTCTTTCTCATTATATTTGCTTTCTTTTTCTCTCTGATGTGTAGCATGATCTTTATCTTCTCTTTCTTTCCTCACAATAAAAAACGGAATGGTCTATTATTTATCTGAGGTTATGACAGGATGTAACATTTAAACATATGCATTCATGTTTTATTTAAAAATAATAATAATAATAATAATAATAAACTGAAGAAAACGAGACAAAATAGTGAATCCCATTATTAATAAAAGGAATACAAGAGCAAGCATGACCGGGTGGGATCAACAGAGAATTGTGCAAGTGATAAAAATTCAACCATACTGACAAATGATAAATGCACAAACCAGAACTTCAGATCAGAGTGGAACTGGGGGTAATGGCAATAAAGGAATACTTCATACTTCTCAGAGTTCCAGAATGGAAGCCTCACCATCAGATACAGTTTAGTGTCATACAGAGGATACCTGTTTTTCACCTAGGGGTTAGGGAATCATGTTTATTGTAGGTTCATATTTACATTTTTTGTGTAGTTGTTTCTTTAGAGTTTTCATCCCTCACCAATCCTATTAAATATGAATACTTTTTAAACAAATCTATTTGTCCCATGGGACCCAAACAGGTCCTACCACTACGAGTCAGAGTGGATCTGGGAGTAATGGCAATGAATGGGTACTCCATACTCTTCAGAGCTAGAGTCTCCCCACCAGTTGTGGAGGAGAGAGTTGGTGTACGCTAACCGTTGGCAACAATGGTTGACATGTCAATAAAACCAACCAACCAACCATGAAATAGTTTTGCTAAAACTAATTATAGTTTATTTGGTAAGAAATTACTAAATCTTCTATAATAAAATATAGAAATTCTATATTTTTGCTGGGTTTTTACTATAATACAGTAAAAATATAATTTTTGCACACTCAAGTATAATGCTAAGTCCAATTTTTAAAAAATGTTAACTTTTTTTTTGCATTATTGCCAAATAAATAAATATTTGCAGAAATTATCTATATTCAATAAAAAAGAAAAAAAAGAAAAAGGCAATATCAGGAACAATAATTAGCATTAATGAAGTTGTCGTTGGGCCAAACAGGGTAAGAATGTTAGCTTGACGATCAAGGCGAATGAGTGAGACTGCCAATAATTGCTAATAATTAGATTGAAATGACCATTGATGGCCATTTTTATGGACAAATTCCCTTAGAAGATATCCATCAGCTTGTAGGCAGAAGAAGGAATTTGGCAAACTGACAAAAATCAACATTGGAATGTGGTCAAGCCATTTGGTCTGAATCACTGACCCTTTAAGCTAGTTTTTCTTTATTGGTCGTTGGTTGGTTTTATGGCATGTCAACATTCACTGGATTATACTGAAATTAATTCAATAATCATGGTTTGGTTCTGTTTCTTTGTTTAATGGCATATCAAACTTTAATGCCAAAGCCGTCCTTATAGAAGAACAAGAGTGATATTATTTAACCCACAGCTAGAGGGGATAAGGGGGTCCATACCTTTCCCAACAGTATTAATCTGATAGAATATAATAGTGTGACTGGAATTTGAACTGGTTTACTTCAAGGCTATTGTCCAGTACTTTAGCCATGGGGACTCCTCAATAAACCAAAGCTATCATTCTAGAACAGCAGTGATACTACTTAACCCATAGTTAAGTAGGTAGGTAGATAATGGGTTTATATCTTTGCCAAGAATATTAGTCAAAAAGTCAACGTAATAGCATGACTGGAGTTTGAACTCATTTACTTCAAAGCTGTAGTCTAGCACTTTAGATTCCCCCAAGCAATTAGGGTCTCCAATCACATATAATAATGTATCTTTTCAATCATTTTAGATGAGTAAACATTGTATACTCAGTTACAATATAAATGTTTGATATTCACCATTGAGTCTCAAACAGATCTACTAGACCCATAGATGGGACCCTAAAAAAACAGATCTACTAAACCTATAGATGGGACCCTAATCTCAAACAGATCTACAAACCCATAGATGCGACCCTAAGAATACAGATCTACTAGACCAATAGATGGGACCCTAACAAAATAGATCTACTAGACCCATAGATGGGACCTGAACAAAAACTATCATACTGGGTCAGATTGGACCAGGGAGTAATGGCAATGAAAGAGTGACACTACATTCCCTAAATCTCCAGAACTAGAGCCTCACCACTGGATGCAGTTTAGTATGATAAAGCACCTTCTTTTTTTTGGTTTGGGGTGGGAGTCTTAGGTCCCTGCAGATGATACAGTCAACATATTCTAAGCCCCTTGACAGTGAACTGATAAGACACACAATATATGATAACAACATGATTGTTGGCTGTTTGGGTTTTATAGCATATCAACCGTTGTAGGTTATTTAATACCAAATCCATTTTTAAACATTTCAAACAATTCAGTTTAGCATGAGTACACAGTTTAATTGTCAAAAACATTTCTATTTCAAGCTATTCAGTTTAGTCAAACCATTCTAATTCAGCTAATTCAGTTTAGTATAAGTATAGATTTTGTTTACACACAGTTAAATGTCAAAACAGTTCTATATTTAAAAATTCAGTTTAGCATAAGTACAGTTTCAATATCAAAAAACAGTTCCATTTCAAACAATTCAGTTAAGCATAAGTATGCAGTTTAATTGTCAAAAAAATTTCTGTTTCAAGCTATTCAGTTTTGTCAAACAGTTCTAATTCAAACAATTCAGTTTATCATAAGTATGCAGTTTAGATAGATAGGGCACTATCAGGTGCTACCATTCCAGGCCAGAGTTGACCTGGAAGCAATGGCAATGAAGGGGTACTTTGCATTCCCAAAAGCCCCAGCATCACTGGAACCTCACCATCAGATTGTTTAGTGTCATACCAGGACACACATTGGGGGAGTCTTACCTCTCTGCAGAGGTGCAGTCAGTGTATTCTACAGCCCCAGCCAACAGGGCAATACAGAGTTAATGTCAAAACAGTATTATTTCTGATAATTCAGTTTAGCATAAGTAGACAGTTTAGATGTCAAAACAGTTCTATTTCGAGCAATTCAGTTTAGCATAAATACAGTTTAAATGCCAGAAACAGTAAACTCAAGAAACCACGGATTAGTTCAATTTAACCCATAGATAGGACCCTTATCAAGTGCTACTACTCCAGACCAGAGTGGACCTGGGAGCAATAGTAATAAAGGGGTATTCCGCATTCCCCCTAGCTCCAGTATTACTGGAACCTCACCATCAGATTGTTTAGTGTCATATCCAGAACACTCGTTGGGGAGGGTCTTACCCCTCTGCAGAGAAGCAGTCGGTGTATTCTACAGCCCCAGTCAACTGGACAAAAAATAACATATGATTTCAAGTAATTATTTTTTTTATCATTAAGGGTTTTCAGACTATTGTCTTGATCTTTATTGTTATTTTCACGTTTCAGCTGATATGTCCTCCGGCCTTCTTCAGGTGTTTGTTGAACTCGGGATCCTTCACAGAACTTTGAACTACGTCCTTTATTGAATCCACTGGGGTCACCTGTTCTGATTCTGTTAGCCGTTGTCCTGCTGGACATATAGCATAACGGTTATAGGCATTGGTTCACTAAGCTTCTAAGGAGACAATCATCTGGAGGTTGCCAGTTCAATCCTGACTGCAGGCGAGCAACAATACAGGAGTACTTAACAATTGTACCCGGTTATGGCTAACAGAATCAGAACAAGCTACCCCCGTGGATAAAGGACATAGTTCGAAGTTCCGTGAAACCTCAAGAAACCTGAAGAAGGCTAGAGGACATATCGGCCGAAATGTTGTGGAAATAAAGATGAAGACAATAGTCCAAAAACACTTAATGATAAAAATCAACAAGCTTCGTCTCAGAAATTTAGACAACTAATATTCAAGTACTTAATAATATATGATTTCAAGTGACAAATAACATATGATTTAAAGCAGTTAATACAGGGTGGAACGATAAAATTGTCGCCCTAGAAAAGATGACATGATTCCATTTCCGTTTAATGAAAACCGGTTTTCTTTTTTTGTTGCAGACCATCTACTAGTTGGCCAGTTGTGTAGAAATCCCAAGAGCGATAGGAGCCTTCTATCATGTCTGAAAGTGACACAATGTTCAACGAGCGAGATCGGAGATGTGCCGCTGTACAACACATGCTCTCTACCAATCCAAGTTATGACTACAGGACCATTGCCAGCACCCTCAAAATGCAAATCTGGATTGCCATAAATAACAGGGACGTGCCCAGGGTGATGAAAACAAAGTTTCCGGCTACTGTTATGGTCTTTGGTGTGGTTTCAAGTGAGGACCACATCATGCCACCTCACATCTTCAAAGTTGGCTTGAAAGTCAACACCAAAGTGTACCTGGATGTGCTGAAGAGAGTGGTGATCCCCTTGTGCAATTAGGTGGCCAGTGGCAGACCCTGGGTATGGTAGCAGGACTCAGCGCCGGCCCACAAGTCCAAAGAGACCCAGGCTTGGCTTCAGAAGGAGTGCTACAACTTTGTACCCTTCTCTCACTGGTCCCCCTCCTCCCCCGACCCGAACCTGCTGGACTACTTCGTTTGGTCATACGTCGAGAAAATCACCAACATGTCCTTCCACAACACCAAAGCCAGCCTGATCGCCACCATCCGCTGAGTATTCGCCAAGCTCCCGCCGGCGCTTGTGGAAAAGGCATGCTCCCAGTTCTGGATCCGTATCAAGGCAGTGATAGAGGCTGAAGGCGGCTACATTGAATGAATATCAGCTCTACTACATAGTCAAGTTACCTGAATTGATTTTTTCAATAAAAGTTTTAAAATAAAACTGTAGTGTTGTTTTCTTTAGGACAACAATTTTATCGTTCCACCCTGTAGATGTCAGCTCTACTACATAATCAAGTCAGCTGATTGATTTTTTCAATAAAAGTTTTAAAATAAAGCTGTAGTGTTGTTTTCTTTAGGACAACAATTTTATCGTTCCACCCTGTAGATGTCAGCTCTACTACATAATCAAGTTACCTGAACTGATTTTTTCAATAAAAGTTTTAAAATAAAATTGAAGTGTTGTTTTCATTAGGACAACAATTTTATCGTTCCAGCCTGTAATATATGATTTCAAGTAACTGATTATAATTTTAAGCCAGTTACCTTGAGTGACTCTTCCAATTACAAACAGTTCATATACAGTTAAATATTTAAAGTTTTCCTAACATCGATAATTATACATTTGCATGCAGTTACATGGTTTGAAGTAATCCAATCCAATACTAATAATTTTTAAGCAAGTCTATTTGGACCATAGGTAGAAACCTAACAGATACTACTACTTTGGGACTGAGGAGATCTTGGAGTAATAACAATGAAAGGTTACTCCACACTCCCCAAAGCAAGAGCCTTGCCACCAGATGTCATTTAGGGTCCTATCTGGGTCGGGTGAGTTCAGTATACAATCTAATTGCTTGCATTCAATAGAATTATAAATATTAGCTATCAGTGAAGATAAGCATTAACCAACCAATTCAGTACATCAATAAACAAAAGAAAAAAAAATGGAGATTCTCAAATGCCACCATCTTTAGAGGTTATGTCATAAACATGGCCTTCTTAAACCCAAACTTTCAACAATATATATATATATATATATATATGTGGCAAACCATACTGTTCTTTTGTTGTCTCTTGAGCTAGAAATGAGATATGAGATAAAGTAAACAATAAAATGAAATAAAACTTTTTTTTACCTGCCGAAGTTGTTGCCTCAGAGATTCATTTTTTGTAACTAAGGCCAATTGACATTCCAAATCACGATAAACAGAACGATAACCTGAAAAATAGAAAAAAATTTTTATTTAAACAAGGATAAAAATAAACAATTGTATAAGAGTAAACAATGAAGAGTGTTTTGAGCCAGAGTGTTGGGATCAAAAGCAACAATAATAAGATGAAGGAAAACTAGCAATAAAATAATAGAAATAATGAAGACTGTTTTGTGCCAGAGTGTCGGGATCAAAAGCAACAATAATAAGATGAAGTCAAATAAGTAATCAAATTATAAAAATAGTGAAGAGTGTATTAAGCCAGGTATTGGGATCAAAAGCAACAATAATAAGATGAAGAAAAACTAGTAATGAAATAATAAAAATAATGAAGAGTGTATCAAACCAGAGTGTGAAGATCGAAAGCAACAATAATAAAATTAAGTAAAACTAGCGATAAAACAATACAAATAATGAAGTGTATTGTGATAATAAATCATGAGAAGAAAACTAAGTACTTCAAATGAAAAAAAAATCCCATTCAATTCAAAATAAAATTGTTAGAAATTGTTTGCAAATCCCCCGTAACTTACTTCACTTAACAAACAAGCCAATTATTTTGAGTCGTTTAATTTTGAAACAAATTTAAAATTTGTTCTACATTCGTTCCTTTATTTTTTTTTTATGTCTAAATACTTTCAACTCACTCAAGCAAAGAGCAAAAGTATTTCATACAAAATCAATAAAAGAAAAAAACGTGTAAAATTGAATCTCTTCAAAAGGTGATTTCATCAACAAATTAACAGGCAAAGTACATTGAAACATTTTAATCTTGGAGGGCATAAAAAATCTTTGCAACATTAAGTGGGATTCTGCAAATATTCAGAAGAACAATCAAGAGATTCGTTAATTAGGAATTTACCTTTTATTCTAACTGGCTCTCATTTTCTGCATGAAGTTAGATTTGTTACAATCTACGATTTTCATAAAATTTCCTGTTTTCATCATACTAATTACCCTGATTCACTTCAATGACTGATTGATACGAATCAGCCTTTTTATTGATTTAACCTTTAAGTATTGATCTTTTATTTTTAAATTCTCATTATTTGAATTATCTTTAAACATTTCTTAGATCGCCCTGACTAGCATGTAAGCTAGAATTATATTTTTCATTGAATCTTTTTTTTTTTTTTTTTTTAAAGAGTTCAAAATGTAGCCGCTTTTCACGTTTCATTTAAGATGCTGGAAGCAATTCTTATTTGTCTGTCAGACGGAAATTAGATAATTCTGCTGTTATTGAGTCAGACGACATTTCCTTGCTCTTCTCAAATAATCCCAGAAAACAAATTTTATTTACAGTCAAAAGTTAATTTGGTGATTTTTATTTTGTAATACTGATATTATTAGGTATTATTAATTACCAAACTCTACAGGATAGAAAATCTCTAACCAAAAATAAGATTTTATAAATGAACTATTTTTAAACTATTCATTTTCTGGGGCACAGAGTTTCAATTCTCTAGAGTTTGGTAATGAATAATACCTAATAACATCTATTAGGTAGACTTATTTTTGGACTGCTATATATTCATATTTTTACTTAATAACTTTCAGTGCTGGAGAGTTTGGTAATAAATAATACCTAATTAAATACCCATTCAGATTGTACAGTGCTTCACTATAAATAAAAAAAATCTTGGTGTTTTGGGTTGATGGATGGATTAATTGATAGAATTTAATGGCTTGTCAATCTGTCAGGGGCTATTTTATGCTCTAAGAATAAAATCAGAGAATCACATTCATATTCATATCTTTTGCATGGTTTCTTAAGCTTTTTTCAACAGTTATCTGATACAATAATTTTCACAATGTTGTATGATTCCAAGTATTTCTATCTAATACAAATAATTTTAACCCCTAGATTTAACCCTAAGTTACTAGTATCTCAGCATTAGAGTGGACCTGGGAGTAATTTCAATGAAAGAGTACTACACACACCTCAGATCTCCAAGATTGGAATGTTACCATCAAATGCAGTTTAGTATCATACTTAGGACCCACATTTTTGGACATAGAATACAATGTGCGCAATATGAATGAGGAGAAAGAAGAAAGACAAAACTTAGAAAATGTAGAAGGAATCAGAAACACAGAAAAGAAAAATAATGGGTGGAATATGCAGGTTGAGAAAAATTGGGGGGGGGGGAGAGAAAGACCACAGAATAAGAATCACAATCTAAAAAGGACAGATGATGATGGAAGAGAAAGACCACAGAAAAAGAAACAATAAAAAAAGAACAAATATGGGAGATAAGTGGCCCTTTTATAGGGTACACTTTCTAGGATTTGTTTAAAATAACATGTAGTATTCCTGCTTTTTCACTTGGCATGTTATCAAAGTCCAAGTGGTGTCACCATCAAATAGTACTGTCATGACTACAGCTTGGATGAATTCCCATTGTATTTCATCTGAAAGACAGATTTCCATATGGTCGTTCACCAGTCTATAGCAGTTCATGCCATTCCTATGTGTATGTTGACATCACTTTTGTATGTATTCTTGACAGACACACAAAAAAAGATATTTGGGGAATTACAATACCTACCAAAATTTGATGAACCAATGAGGGTGAGGCTTGGCAGAGGATCCTTTGCAACATAGTACCAAAGTCCTTTGACATGGAACGTCCACTTGCTGCGATAATACTCAAAGAGCTGGATACGTTTCTGCTGCTGGAATGCACACAGCTGTTGGTGGAATTGTCGAGCAACTTGCGTATATAAATATGGAATGGCACCGGCAGCTCCCCGTGCACCATAGAAACCATTCACCTTTAAGAAATAAATTGGAAGAAAAAAGATAGAAAAAAGAAAAAAAAACTATTACAAAAGATGCACATGCCGTATATATTCATGTATTAAACGACATTATAAGATAAATTTTTCACCTCAAAAACAAAGGATTATTCATTGCACAAGATGTAAAATAATTAGGGTGGTAATTAATTATACTAATTATTTTATTGATAATTGATTATATAAATTTTTCTATTATTTAGTTTGCTGAGGTTGTGGACTGGTTACAAATCTTTGAGAGTAAGTGCACTTTGTCTCAAAAGGTCATAGGCTTGCACATGTGCTGGATGAACCATGTCAAAATAGTTCAAGACAAGATATATATATTTGTTGCTGCCTCTCACCAGACAGGACTTGACACAAGGTCAAAAGCCTGAAGGCCGATTAAAGTGGGGATAAACGGGAGGGGGAAGGTCGGGAACGAGCCAAGACTTGAAACCTGCTGGTCATTGACCCACTAAGTGTAATGTGGGTCTAATGAGTCAGGCAGTATCATGGACCTGAATCTAGATCTGGGCACATATGCCAGAATATAGCTTGAACTAGACCGTAAGGTCTAGTGCTATACAAGGGGTGCATAGGAGTCAAAAAGCAGCTCGCCCAGCCAAAGCTAGGGGCCCTTTCAGCCTCGAATCTGCCATTGATTGATCTCCCATCTGGCAGACGGCCCAGCCAAAAGGCCAGGAAGTTCTAGACAAGATATAGAACAGAAACAAATCAAGTGTTTGTCATCTGGGTAAGAAATACAAGTTTATGATCGTATGATGCAATAATTAGGAAGATGACGTCTCATCAAAAGGTTTAAGACACGTGTCTTTATAACAGTAGCTGAATGAGATAATTAATAGATTATATAAGAAAAGATAAATTTGAATTCAGGCACACGGCTGTTGAAGAGAGTTGAGTTTGGAACCCGAAGAAACAAGTTGGGTTAGACATTAGTGTGGGTCAGTAAGAGACAGAGTGGTTGGTGTCTCTTTGTAGCTGGAAGAAAGATTGACGCATAAACCTTAAAAGACTTTTTTCTCTCCTCATGTTTGCATCAGACTAGATAAGTAGCATTCTGAATAAAAGCCTTTATTCATATCTGAATGACAGTGTTGCTTGTTGTTATTTTTTAATATTTAATATTCAAGATGATATCATCGTGATACAAAAATATGTTTTAGAAAGACTGAAGCTTATCATGTTTCTATGCCTAACTTTACCGTAACATCAATCTAAAGTGTTCCTGCATAACCTATTCCTAAGCAAAGGTTTTTAGTTTCGATAATAAAGTTTTTACTAAACATTGTTTTTTTTATTCAGAAGTCTGCTATCTGTCGGTTAAGACGACATGACCTGTGCTGGGTGAACTGCCTTGCTTAAATTGACTTTTAAAAAAAAATGTTTACCGCTAAATTTGATATCGAAAATATTTTCAATCCTATCTTGGCAAATTTGTTTGATACAGAAAAAAAAAAAAAAACAAGATAATAAAAACGAATGAAACAGAACAACATTTTGATGGTATATAGCAATAATCTTTAAACCTTCTCTTACAATGTAAAACCCCCAAGGAATATTGAGATACTTAGAAAGAACTCTTCAACTTGATACTGTTCATAATCGCGTAATGAATGACGTTTTAAGACCAAAGTTTCACCTCAGAAAAAGGGTCATTCATTACATGAGATATGTTAGTGAAACATTAAAGCTTATCTTGTTTCTACGCCTAACTTTACCGTAACAATGATCTAAAGTGTTCCCGCATAGCCTATTCTCGAGTAAAGGTTTTTAGTTTCGATAATAAAGTTTTTACTTAACATTGTTTACTATTTTTAACACCTGTGCATATAATATGTACAAATATTGTCAATAGTAAACAGTTATATAAAATCTTAATTATCTTAACTAATAGCCATTGTTTAGATATTATCTTGGCTATGTAGAAACACGCAGGGTCAGACTAACAGGAAATAAGACCAAATCATGGATATGATGGCCAATGTTTTTTTTTTAAATACTAACTTAGCATTGCTAATAGGGACAAACTTTTAGAGGCCCTATTGGGAATATATATATTGCAATGTACTGTGTACTTGACAAGCTAAAAGTAAATTACACTCTCATGTGAAATCCCGTTAGGTACAGAAATAGTTAGTGTTATTGGCTTAAGACTGACACTGATTGTGAACACTTGCTTACATCAGTCTATGATATATACAGATGTTATATTCCAGCACAATAAATTGAGCCCAGACAGCTGGGACTGTAGAATACACCGATTGTATGTCTGCAGAGGGGTAAGACCCCCACCCACAAGCATCCTGTATATATCAAACAATCTGATGATGAAGCTCCAGTAATGCTGGAGTTTGGGGAAATGTGGAGTACCCCTTCATTGCCATTGCTCCCAAGTTCACTCTGGCCCAGAGTAGTAGCACCTGATAGGGTTCTATCTATGGATCAAATAGATCTGTTTGACATTTGAACTGAGTGCAAATAAATGACATAATAAATGGAAGTGTTTGATCTATGATCTGTATTTACAAATCATATATTTAATATATATGTAAAAACACAATGTAGCATTCATTAACCAACAATGATTGATAAGCCATAAAACCAAGCAATAAATCACATATTTTTGTCAGCTAGCATAGCCAAAAATTAGAGGTGGTTCAGTGCACAAAGTCATTTGTTACTCGACTAGTGGTGAGTAAGTTATCAATGTTACTTGGGGTCATATCTTGACATAATTTAGAAGATAAATATTTAGTATCCAACTTCATTTTGTTTTAATATGTTTCATCAAATCTAAGGGGCTGTGTAAGTTTGCACAACTTATACTTGACAACTGACCATCTTACAAAAACCTAAACAATATTTTCTTTTTATCTGTTGTATTTTTCAAAACAAATATCTTTAACCCAGATTAAGCACACATTCCAACAAATATTGAAAAAAAACTTGTTAGTGATGTCCAATAATTAGCTAATTAGCAACTATTTTAAAAATCAATCATTTCTTTTTAATCAAATAAAAGTGCCCTCAAGAAAGGCAAGAATCCATCTCTTGTCTTAGCCCCTACCAACTGTGAATAAATAGTAGGGTACACTGATTTCTTTAATGAAATGTAAGGCAACTAGTATAGAAGGAAAACTCCAAATTCAAACTAACTATACGCCAATGAAAAATTAATCTTATGTTGTATTCTACCTGTGTCAGGGTTAGGGATGGGGGTTAAACAATTTTTTTTTAAATGTAGAGACCTGATTTTGTCTCACCTCTGGAGATGCCATCAGCATTCGGAATTTGGCAAACGACTTTTCCATAATTAATCGAAGATAATGGTCAGTGAGGTTAAAATATCCAGATGCAAGAAGAATTTCATCATCCCGTGAAGCTGACCGTAACAGCTGCTTAGTGACCTCCTCGTCGTCAAAAATGCTAAATGGTCCCATTTGTATGAGTGGATATACCAAAGTGTCGAGGTGTTCATTGTCTGTATCCGAACAGGAGGAATCATGAGAGGCGTCAAGTGATGCTAGATATGAAGAAGGAGCAGAACAATTATGGTCAGTTGTTTGTCGTAATAAAGACAAGATTCTTTCTTTTGCTTTCCATTTGAACCTGGAACCGTCATCAGAATCTGAAATTAAAAGAATGGTAAGAATTAATACATTAGCCAGGGTGGGAAATAACAATTAGCCTCACCAGGATTTTAGAAGCATGATACCTTCATGGGTCACATACAAGAAATAAACGATAATGTCCTGAAAAGAGAAAAATATATTGGCATGAATTTTCTTTTGAATTATTTGATAGCGTCTTATGTTAGAATTTTATCTATAGTATGGTAATCCATAAAAAAAAAAAAAACAGCTTTATACATTTTTGTAATGACCTCTTTGTCAGTCGTCTGACACTGTACCATGAGTTTTAAATTTGTACACTAAGATCTTTACCATGTTTATACTTGGAAGATGTTTCAGATTAAAATGGGTGATACAGAATTTTAGGGGGTTGAAATTCTAGATCAGTAATAGTAAATTCTATTGTTTTAGTTTTTGGCCCAATGAGTAGACTGTTCGCTATTAAGTGTGGGAGACTGGGGTTCAATTCCAGGTTGGGTCATACCAAAGACCCAAAAAATAGTACTTGATGCCACCTCCCAAACGACAGTCTGGAGTATGATACTAAAGTGCATCTGATGGTGAGACTCCAGTCCTGAAGTTTTGGGGAACATGAAGTACCCTTTCATTGACATTACTCCCAGGTCCACTCTGGTTGATAGTGATAGCATATGTTAGAGTACCATTTATGGGCCAAATAGAACTGTTTAATCACTTACCATACTTGAAACCATTTAACTATATGCAAACAAAGGCTTAATGAGTAGAGTGTTTGCCAATGGTCTGGGAGACCAGGGTTCAATCCCAGGTTGAGTCATACCAAAGACCCAAAAAATGGTACTTGATGCCACCTCACTTAACATTCAACATTATAAGGTAAGGATCAAGGGTAAAGTGGAGCAATCCAAGGAAAGGAGTAGCGCCCTCCCCTACATGTTGGTGTAGTAACTATTGAAAAGGAAGCCTTCAGGTCACCCTTGACTACGGTTGCCAACAACTTTATTTTTCTAACTGTAACTTGATTTTTTCCATTTCCCAAGATGACGTATAATATTTGACAAATAATAAAAAATTAAATTAAAAACATAATAGTTACGACTCTTTAAAATGTGTCAGTCTTTAGTGGGCCACCCTGTATAGGCAATTTCAACCATTTCCTTATTTTTCATCATTATAATCATTATTTTGATAATCATCATCACATGTGCTGCTAGCATGGATTTCCCTAACTCTCTCACCATTCATCTCTATCATCTATCACTTCTGAACTACATCTTGTGCTTGTACAGAGTTGTTGTAAATAAGTTCTATTTAATCATCCAACATTTGCACATCCTTGTAAAAGGGTCCAGAGGATATACATTTCTTATGAGTTCATCCTTACTTTTCCAGCAGTGTCATGCATGTCTTGTTCATCTTCTTTGGACGTTTTTAGAGATCATATTTACCCAACCCCTCCACTCGGGCAGGATATGACACAAGGTCAATTTTTAAGCGGAGTTTAACAGGTTTGAATTCAGAGTTTTCCTTCTCCTAAACTAGTTGCCTCACCAAGGCTGAAGAACCTAGTCTGCCCTACTATTTACCCATAGCTGGAGGGAGAATAATTGGATTCATACCTTTCCCAAGGGTATTAGTGCTATGTGAAATGCAATCAGTCAGGTCCAGGATTTGAACTCGTGTCGCCGTGTCCATATCCTGCGACGCTAACCATTACACCACGGGCACCTTAATGTTTTTAGAGATGAGGGGTAGGTAGCTGTATAGATGCTGTTTTGTGGGATGTTGCTGCCAGGGTTTGTTCAATATAGCTCAGAACATTCTTGCGCAGTTCCCGTCTAGCTTTTTCTCTATATGCTTAGTTAGCATCCATGTCGTGCATCCATATAGTTGAATTGATATGATCACTGCTTGAAAAAAAAATTGCATTTTATTTTATCAGATAAGTCCGACTTTCATATGCTCAATAACCAATCGATATCAGTTCATGCCTTCACTAGTCACATATTGATATCTTTTTTAGTGGATGAGATGCTGCTTCCGAGATATGTGAACTTGTCCACTAGTTTCAGAGAACCACTATTTAGGGTGGAGATTTCTCCTTTTTGATTAAAACTTTTGTCGGTATTTACATGGAAGCCAATGCCACCTGCTGTTGTATACTCAGCTGTGTCTTTATGAACTACGAGGAACACATATGAGGATCATTAAATAAGTTTCCAGACTTTTTTCATATGGGCTCTTTTATTGATAGTACACACATGAAACTCTAGTCCCCTTCAAAGTAATCTCCTCCAGCTGCAATGCACTTGTTGGACCGTTCCAACAACTTATGGAAGGCCTCATGGAAGTCCTCTTGTGTCAGCATGTCAATGACCTTTGTCACAGCCTCTTTCATCTCCTCAATTGTCTCATAATGACAGCCTCTGAGCTTAGGGAATAAGCAAAGGTCACAGGGAGCAAGGTCTAGACTATAGGGAGGCTGAAGAACTGTCTTGATGCCCATCTTGGTCAAATAGTCCGTGACAAGGATGAAGTTGTGGACTGGTGCATTGTCCTAGTGGAAATGCCACTGACCCGAGTGCTGGCCTCTTCCAACGGAATCTCTTCTTGAACTCCCTTAAAACCTCAACATAGTAACCCTAACCCTAACCCTTTGGCCAATCAACTCTGGTATATTGACTTCCTTACTCCTCCCACACCTCTCATCATCCCTCACAGACTCCCTGCTTTCCTTGAATCTCTTATGCCACTCAAAAACTGATGCTCCATTCATGCAAGATGTTCCAAAAGCAGTCTGAAGCATTCCATACATTTCTCTGGCATTTTTTCCAACTTTAAAACACAATTTTAATGCATATCATTCTTCTAAAGTGTCCTCACGTCCAGATTGCATTTCTGAAATTCACCAGCTGTGACAATCAGGCTTTAGTAGGGTGTATTCCAATTGCTGCTGTAGCTGTTCATTTAAACCTGAAATCATAAAAATTGGTCAGTCATCTCATAAGATGTATAGCAATAACATATTGAATTGTCAAGAGTCTACGACAATTTTAAATGCCTGTACAAAAAAAGTCTGGAAACTTATTGAATGCACCACGTTTATATAAAAATATATCTCTCATTTTATTCTCGAAAGAGGCTCACAGTTTGTTATTAGTTTGAGAGATAGATGGACAGACATATACTCAGAGAGTGGACTTCTTCTTGTCCCATATCTTCTTCCGGGAGACAGAAGGTGTCAAGGCTTGCACCACTAGCAAGTTGTATCATCAGAGACGTCAGAGATGCCTCTGATTGGCTGCCTATCCCTGGCTTGATTCTCGATTCTCTGCACTCTGTCTAAATCTGACTGCGTGGTTCTCATATCATGTGGTCTCCTTCCGGTCACACACCTGCTCAACCGGCCTGTTCCGACGCACTGCCATCCCCCTGTTTACTAATCACAACATAACAACTTATTAAAGCATATGGGGTCGCTAGGAATGAACCGAAAATCCATGTCATATGTTATATAACATCTGCTCCAGACTATATAGCAGGGATTCTGCTTAGGTACTATGTCATCTGCAAAACAGACTAAATATTTTTTTTTTTTAAATCACAAACTGCACTCTAAGAATGAAGATGAACGTTCAATGTAGTCTCTGCTATTGATTGATCTGGTGTATATATATATATATATATATATATTTAATTCTTTTAATACCCTTTCCGGTGGCAAAATCTGCTTGGTAGTGCTAGGAGTGGCAGTACTGCCTTGAGCTACCGAAACTGTTATCACCCTGGTTGACAGCTGATGAGGGCAGGGTATCGCACGTGCATTCACACGTTGTATGATGAAAAAAAAAAGCCTAGAGGAAATCTAATGTCTCGGAAAACATTCAAAAATATATTAGCATTCATAGTTTCCATTTTCAAATAGTTACCTTCAATAACATAAACTTAAAACAAAAAATTTCTATTGTCATTTAACAAAAGAGAAAAAGATTTCAGTCCAAGCTTTTTAGCCAAACTAATATATATCAAGTTAAAATTAAATACTTCTAATGCCATCTAACAACAACAAAAAAAAAAAAAAAAACTCAGTACAAACTTTTCAGCCGACCCAATAATATACAAAAGTTAAAACTAAACACTCCTAATGCCATCTAAAAAAAAAATCCAAACTTATCAGCCAACCCAATAATATACAAGAGTTAAAACTAAAGACTCCTAATACTATCTAAAATAAAAAAATTTCAAACTTTTCAGCCAACCTAATGATATACAAAAGTTAAAACTAAACACTCCTAATGCCATCTAAAAAAATATTCAAATTTTTCAACCATTTGTATAATATGTAAAAGTTGAAATTAAACACTCCTAATGCGATCTAACTTCAAAAATTTTTATAGTTACCTTGTACATTTAAATTAGGACTGGAATTGGTTAAAAAAGTTATAAGATATTTTAGTTTGAATCCTCTGACAATATGAGCAAATCCTGAAATTGTTATGTCATCAGAATCCAAGTATTGCGTTGTTATTTTTTTCCCGAAATACTTCATTCAGCATCTCTTGAGGAGACATTCCAGTCCAAAATTTCAAATGAAAAAAAGCGTATATTTTTCTTTTTTTTTTTAAGTAGAGGAATTATAATATACAATAATTCAATTTATAAGTTGAAAAAGGTTATAAAATTATTTTCATGTCATAAGAAAACAAGGAAAAGAGAACACTAAGTACATATGTAAAAATTTTTTAACTGATTTTAATTTTAACAATTTGAGAACAAAAGTATTATGTTCAAATTCTTTCAAATATATAAAATCAACATGTCTAGACGTGTGTGTGGATACATACAGTATCATCTATAAATAAGAAAACACCTCTCGATTTTTTAAATAAAAATTTGATTTTATTCAAGACAAAAAGTACCAGGGTTTTATTATTTGTGTAGCATGATTAGATGTTATTTATTACCAAACTCAACGGGATTGAAACCCTGTAACCGAAATAAAATTGCACCAATTCTGTAATAAAAAATGACATGAATATATATAGGTAGGTTGAAATTTAGCCAAGTGTAAGAGAAGTCACATCTCCTTTCCCAGGATTGCTCAACTTTACCCTTGATCTGTACCTTATAATGCTGAGTGTTAAGCAAAGAGGCATCAAGAAAAATTTTTTAAGTTCTTGGTATGACTCGACCTGGGATTGAACCCTAGTCTTTTGGGCCATTGGTGACCACTCAACACACACACACACACACATCTCTGTGTGTATATACTTATATATGCATATGTTTGTGCATACATTCATATATATATATATGCATGAATGTGTGTGTGTGTGTGTGTGTGTGTAACTAAAAGAAAGTAATATCTCATCTTCTAACTTAAGCTTTTTTTGCTACAAGTTTCAAGTATCAAAATGAAATATGCACTTATGATACATGAAATTGATCTTATAAATATCTCTCTCTCTCTCTCTCTCTCTCTCTCTCTGTATGTGTATATATATATATATATATATATATATATGGGCTCGATGATCCCATAGACTAGAAACCAATAGTTACCAAGTGTCATTGACTATGTGTCCAAGATATCCTAATTTAGATACAGTGTAACCTGGATATAAGATAAACCAGGATATAAGAGTGGTTTTCTCTGGTCCCAAATTAGAGCCTGTGTTACCTAAACAAAATAGACCAAAACCGGATATAAGAGAAACCTGTATATAAGAGCCCTGGATATAAGAGAAATCCGGATATAAGAGTGATTTTCTCTGGTGTCAAATTAGAGCCTGTGTTACCTAAACAAAATATATTAAAACCGGATATAAGAGAAACCTGTATATAAGAGACCTGGATATAAAAAAAAAAAAAAAAACGGATATAAGAGTGATTTTCTCTGGTCACAAATTAGAGCCTGCGTTACTTAAACAAAATAGACCAAAACCAGATATAAGAGACTCATTCTCCTGTCCGGAAAACTCTCTTATATCCGGGTTACACTGTATATTTTCTGTCACTCATGATAAGTAATCTTTATAATGATATGAAATTTGGTTAAATACTCTGTATAAAACTTATTTTATGGAATGAGCAATTTTTTGAAAGACTCCCATACTATTACAACCACAGGCGTGTCCTCAGGGCTACTTCCCGTATCGGCACAGAGCTGCTGTATGTAGGTTCGAGCTGGTCGTCCTGCCTTTGCTCGTCCATTTGAAGGGGTCCACAGGAATACATTACTTATGAGCTCGTCTTTATATAGTTGTATAATTACATAAGTAAAACTCGTAGCCTTTTTTAAAGGAACAGGCATGGAGCCTCAAAAGTCAAAGAGCGTGAAGACAAATGGAAATTCTGACTGTTTCCATTTAAGTGCGGCACAGACTTGCTTCAAAATGAAAGTCGACTGGATATAATGACAGATGAGATCACAGAACTCGGGAGAGGGAAAGAAATTCAATAATAGTCTTGCTCTTTGGAGCAAAATTCCTTCTCACAAAAGCTAAACATGCTGACTAACAATGAAAATGTTTGTTTATTTATTTTTTTCTTTTCAATCTAAAGATCGGATATAATGAGCTAATCATGTTACCGGATATGCAGGAGAAAGTGCTGGCAAACAGCTTTAAAAAGAATTTTAAAAAGATAAAAATAAAGCAGAGAATTACAGTCATTAGCGTGATGACAGAAACAATAAATTTGCTTGGGCCGCAAAACAAGACCTTAACCCAATGATCAAATATCACAGAAAACATTCACTTATTGTACAGAAGTGGTTTTTGGTCAGATTAATCATCACCGCCACCTCTTAAAAAGGGCTCTTTCAAAAGCGACCCCTACAAAGATAAAATATTGATAAACTGTTTTGCGGTGAAAATTAGCCAATTTTCTGAAACAGAATTCAAAGAATGTTGTCTTCTCAACTTTCGAAAATGTCATTCTGCCATAAATTTTTGGTACATCTATCTTCAGGTTTGTTTGAACACAGTATTTCAGCAGATACAATCTTTGGCCATATGAAAGCCAGTGCTCAGCCAAATTGATTTTGTTGATTATTGCCATCCATATCAGGGCTTTAATTCAAGACCATTTTCTTTCATTTTAGAAGTTGCAATACAAACTAGAAATAATTTTCTTATAGCATTGTTGCTTTTAACCAGACTTTCAAGGTTGAATACCTTCTAACTGTTCAGGTAACATAAAAAATAAAAAAGATCCTCAGACTATCAATCTCATTTTTATTCTTATAATCACAACGTTTTAAAATGGTGATGGAGACATTAGGTTTATAAATCCCAAAAGTTCACTCTGTATTGTCCGATACACATAGCGTAGTGGATAAGGCATTTGATTGGAACATGTTTTTTAAGTGAAATCATTTGGAGGTTGCAGGTTCAATCCCAACAACCGGTAAGACTAACAAAGGATATTTACAATAATTTAACACTTGTACCCAGTCTTGGTTAATAGACTTAGGACAGTCTACCCCTGTTATTCAAATAAAAGATTCTTTGTGGATTCATGAGTTTAATATGAAACACCTGAAGAAGGACATATCGGTCAAAACGTTGTGATTATAACAATAAAGATGAGGTCAATAGTCTGAATAGAATATTTCAAGTAACAATGATTATCAAGCTTCATCTCAGAAATTTAGACAAATAAAAATATAGAATTGGTTTGGTTTTATGGCACATCAACCTTTGATGGTTATTTAATGTCAAATCCATCTATATATATATATATATATATATATAAACAGTTCTATTTCAAACAATTCAATTTAGCATAAGTACACAGTTTAGTTCTATTTGATCCATAGATAGGACCCTAGCAGGTGTTACTACTCCGGGCCAGAGTGGACCTGGGAGCTATGACAATGAAGGAGTACTTTGCATTCACCAAAACTCCAGCATTACTGAAGCCTCACCATCAAATTGCTTTGTGTCATATCCAGGACATTCATTGAGGGGAGTCTCACCCCCCTGTAGAGATGCAGTTGGTGTATTCTGCAGCCCCAACTGACTGGGCCCAGTAAGAAATTAGCCTCTATTAAATAATTTCATCTCTATAATCAAAGATTATCTTTATTAAGTCTTCTTAGCTACTTCTTTTTTTCCATTGTATTGTTGATTTTTATCCAAATGTTCTATATCAGTTTTCCTTCCAACTATTAAAGTAACATTATTCTGTAAACTTATCAATGCTTCTCATACAAGTTCAGGGGGTATGTGTTATATAATTGCAGAAGGATTTTTTTTTTTATATTATCAATTTTCGTTTTGTATATCTTATCTTTCGGTTTAGTTAGGCCGAGAACCTTTCGGCTGAGTGCATGGGTTAGTTAGGTGCACACATTGAGTGCAGGTGTTCACGCGCACGGGGAGGATGTGACAATCACAGATGTCACAATAAAAACCCCAGATAGGAAATGATGTCATGCCCGGAAGCGATGGGCTGAGGATTTGGGGGATTTGAAAAAAAAGCAGTTAGTTGAGATTCGACGCTAGAGGAAGGTAGTTGATTTTCGGAGCTCGCCGAGGCCAGACCAGTAGTTTGCGGTGGGGTGCCGCACGTGGTGGGGTCAGATGGTAAAGTCAGCATAGAAAGAAATTGTGTCTCTATCTCCTCATGTCAAAAAAACCTTAAACTCAAAAAGGTAAATTAAAGTTTCATACCTAGACCAAAAGAGAGTCGTCAAGTGTTTCGAGTGTTTTTCGGATTCCTATGTTTATGAACATTTGTGAACGTTTTCCATATCCGTATGAATATTTCTATTTCACGTAGTCATATCTTGGTCGTATTTTTGTATATTTTTGGACGTGAATACATTATAGATGTCCCCATGGTGTAATGGTTAAAGTGCTGGACTGTGGAATTGTAGTAACAGAGTCTAAACTCCAGTCGCTCTATTACGTTCACTTTCTGACAAATACCCTTGGGAAAGGCATGAACCTCCCAGCAATGGGTTAAATACTACCAGTAGGCCTAATGAGTAGAGTGTTCGCCAATAGTCTGGGAGACCATGGTTCAATCCCAGGTCGAGTCATACTAAAAGACTCAAAAAAGGGTACTTGATGCCACCTTGCTTAACACTCAGCTTTATAAGGTAAGGATCAAGGGTAAAGTGGAGCAATCCAGGGAATGAAGTAGTGCCCTACCCTTGGTGTAGTAGCTATTGAAAAGGGAGCCTTCAGGTCACCCTCAACTAAGGTCGCCAACTTTACTTACCGTTCTTCTAGAACAATGTCTTTGGCATTAAATAACCTACAAAGGTTGAATTGCCATTAAACAAGGAAACCAAACTATATAAGATCAACAAAAAAAGGCCATTCCTTGAGATGAACAAACAGGTTTTCTAGTAATCCTCTTGCTTCTCCGAGAAACAATAAACCTTGGCTTTCAGTCTGTTTTATTTACTTTTTTATGTCCCCCTCTTTTAAAACCATCTTTCCCACAACTCAGACCCTAAGGATTATTTTTCTCAATATGCGTGATTATATCCGAGTATTATTTCTCATGAAATCTAGAGGTTGTAGTTTCTTTAAAAAGAAAAAGGTTTTGTTTTTTTTTCTTTTGATAAGACATCAAATGAAGGCAAGAAATTTCTTATTTTACTACAAAAATGAAAGGTTTCTTTTCTAATCAGAGGTCAGATCAATGGATATCTATTTTCTAAGCTAAACCTAGGTTAGCTTTAGTACAAGTAAGGGGCACTCAGTGCAGATCAAATTCATTAATGGTGTGCAAAACAAACTGGCTAACTATTGCTCCATGGCAAAATAACCCAAGAATTATTTCCTTATTATTGAAATTTTAAAGTTAGTTTGGTACAAGGAAATAAAAGAAGGGCACCCAGTTCAGATCAAATTCACTAATGGTCTGCAAAACAAACTGGTTAACTCTTGCTCCATGACGAGATAATCCTAGAATTATTTCTTTATTAATGATATTTGTAAACTTTATGTTAGTCTAATTCAAGGCTACATGTGAAGGTCACTCTGTTTGGATCAAATTCATTAATGATATCTAAAACTAACTTGCTAACCGTTACTCCATGGCAATGTACTAAGAGTTATTCTTTTTATTATTAGTATTTATAAAGCTTAAGTTAATTTGGTACAGGCCACCAGTAAGTGGCACCCAGTCTGGATCTAATTCACTAGAATAATCATGGTCTGCAATACCAGTTCATTAACCATTGCTACATTACAAAGTTTTCATCTAGACAAGTGTAAAACTAGACAGGGTTTGTTTTTTTTTCACCTTTATACACTTACATTGCTTAAAAACTGACCTTTTGTCACACCCTACCCAGGATGAAGAGGTTGAGTAAATATATCCATTGCCAAAGTGCAGAAAGATGAAATGAACTAAAAGTTGCACCTGCCTTGTTACAAATTTAGCCCGCGGATATCTTCATTTTATTTACTTACCTCTTCCCAAAACAATTTCCTTAATTCAACCCTTTGATGAAATTAGAATTTCCATGTTCAGTTCACAAGACATAAAAATAAGATTCCAAGATATTTTACTGCTTTGCACTTTATTCTCGGTGCAGTTATCTTGTAGATAAAAACATAAGATGAATACTATTCAAATATTGACCACTGTAAAGTAGAATTAGAGTACAGTAGAAGAGAGTTAAAGTACACTTAGGGTAAGAGTGAATTAGAGTACGGTTGACAAAAGTAAATGGCTTTGGCATCAAATAACCTATGAAGGTTGATGTGCCATTTAAAACAAAAAAAGAAAAAGAAGAAAGTTAGAGCAGATTAAAAGTACAGTAGTAGAGTAAGATTAGATTAGACGGAAATGAGAGAAGTATTCAAGTATGGACAAGGGGAGTGGGAGTAGATTAAACATAGAGTACACTATCACAGAAGTAAGAAAGCTTAGAGTAAGGTCAAAGAGAGTGATATTAGACAGTAGAAGAGAGTAAGAAAGAATATGGTTGGTGAGAGAGAGAGAGAGAGAGAGAGAGAGAGAGAGTAGACTCTAGACTTTAGTAGAAGAAACTAAGAGAAAAGTATGGTTGGAGAGAGAGAGAGAGAGTAGACCTAGAGTTCAGTAGATGAGAGGAAGAGAAGAGTATGGTTGAAAAGAGAGAGAGAGAGAGAGTAGACCTAGAGTCAGTAGATGAGAGGAAGAGAAGAATATGGTTGGAGAGAGAGAGAGAGAGAGAGAGTAGACATAAAGTTCAATAGATGAGAGTAAGAGAAGAGTATGTTTGGAGAGAGAGAGAGAGAGTAGACCTAGTTCAGTAGATGAGAGGAAGAGAAGAGTAACATTGGAAAGAGAGAGAGTAGACTTGGAGTTCAGTAGAAGAGTGTAAGAGAAGAGTATGGTTGGAGAGAGAGAGTAGACATCGAGTACAATAGAAGAGACTAGAGCAGATTAAAAGTAGAGTACAGTTGTAGAGTTAGACTTGAATAAGAGTCGAGTACACATGAAGAGAACGAGTGTAGTGTCAAGGCAAAGTAAGAGTACAGTTGAGAGTAAAAGAAGAAAAATAATACTAATTGTATAATACACAGTCTTAAATGAACCATTGATTTTCAAAGTCATTTTAGAAATTCTTACAGAAAATTAAAGGTTAAATAAACAAAAAGATTATATTTGTAACACACAAATTTCATTGTCAGTAATTACAGTGCCCTCCTCCAAAACAAAAGAAAATTAATATTTTGAATTAAGTCAAACATATGTTTTGTTATAGGCAATAAAATTTAATGACTTTATATCCTGACATGATGGCCACCTCCCAAGTAAATGTAATTCTAGTTTCTTTGTTTACTAGTATATCAACCTTCATAGGGTGTTGAAAGCCAAAACTATCCTCGTAAAAGGACAGTAATGGCTCTAATTAATCCATAGCTGGGGGGAATAAGGATATTCATACCTTAACCAAAGATATTAGTTCAAAAGTGAATGTTGCCCAGTCAGCTGGGGCTGTAGAATACATCGACTGCACCTCTGCAGAGGGGGTAAGACCCCCCCCTAATGAGTGTCCTGGATATGACACTAAACAATCTGATAGTGAGATTCCAGTAATGCTGGGGCTTTGGGGAATGCAGAGCACCCCTTAATTGCCACTGCTCCCAGGTCCACTCTGGCCTGGAATGGTAGCACGTGATAGGGACCTATCTATGAGTTAAATATAACTGCGTACTTATGCTGAACTGAATTGTTTGACTAAACAGAGTAGCTTGAAATAGAAATGGTTTTGACAATTAAACCATACTTACATTTAAACTGCATGCTAATGCTAAACTGAATTATTTGAAATGGAACTGTTTTTTGACATTGAAACTGTACTCACACTAAACTGATTTGTTTAATATGGAACTGTTTTGACATTTATCAGTGTGTAAACCAAATCTGTACTTATACTTAGCTGAATTAGAACTGCTTGACTCAACTGAATAGCTTGAAATGGAAAAGTTTTTCACAATTAAGCTGTACTTACATTTAAACTGTGTACTTATCCTAAACAGAACTATTTTCTTAAAAATGGACTTGGCGATAAATAACCTACAAAGGTTGATATGCCATGAAACCCAATCAACAAACCAACCAATTGTTGTACTGAGGTAACACTTCTATGGGCCATAAGAGCCAAAAATACATTTCACTCTTCATGGTTATAGTTCCAATCAACTTGTTTTTGGCAGGAATCCCAACCAGTCTTCTCTTCTAAATGACAAACTCCCTACATTAAAAGGTGTTTCTGCCAGTGAAGTTGTTGCTGGTAACCTAAATGCCATACATGCTGCCAGGAAACAGTTTATATCATATGAGTCGTCAGAGAAGTTAAGACATGCACTTTGTTGCCAAGATAGAACTAGTATAGCACAATTCTACAAAAATGGAGATGTTCTTTGTAAAAGGAACCTGTATGATGGATGGCTTGGCCCAAGAACTATCACAGAGAGGGAGCATATCAAATATGGTGGCACACACAAATATAAGTACTTCCATCTCATTTAGTGATCTAGTCTGAGATATATCAAAGGATCACAAAATTAAGCCAAACACCTCACAGAAAGGTCCTGATGGATCTCTAAAGGTACCAATTTCTGAAGATAATAATATGGATGAAGATTTAAATACCACAAACAACAATGTCAATAGATCACCTAAACAAAACTCCACTCCTAAGAAAATTAAGCTTCCTAAAGAAGTTGTTGATTTGGTTTGGTTTGGTTTTATGGCACTTCAACCCTTGCAGTTTATTTAATACCAAATCCATTTTTAAACATCTAAACAGTTCTATTTCAAGCAATTCAGTTTAGCATAAGTACACAGTTGAGTTTTATTTGATCCATAGATAGGACTCTATCAGATGGTACCACTCCAGGCCAGAGTGGACCTGGGAGCAATGGCAATGAAGGGGTATTCCACATTCTCCAAAGCTCCCGCATTACTGGATCCTCAGCATCAGATTGTTTACTGTCATATCCAAGACACTCATTGGGGAAGTCTTACCTCTCTGCAGAGAACTGGTTGGTGTACTCTGCAACCCCAGCCTACAGGGACTAGAAGTTGTTGAGTTCCAATACATAGGTTAGGTTTGGTTTGGTTTGGTTTCTTTGTTTAATGGCATATCAGTCTTTGTAGGTTATTTAATACCAAATCCTTCCTTCTAGGAGAACATTAGTGGTGCTATTTAATCCATATCTGGAAGGATTGGGGGGGTTCATACCTATCCCAAAGGCATTCGTCCGAAAGCAAACGTAGTAGTGAGACTAGAGTTTGAACTCACTATGATTGGCCTTTATGGTATACAATATCCCAGTCGGCTGGGGCTGTATATGACACTAAACAATCTGAGGGTGAGGCTCCAGTGATTCTGGAGCTTTGGGGAATGCGGAGTACCCCTTCATTGCTATTGCTCCAAGGTCCACTCTGGCCCAGAATGGTACCACCTGATAGGGCCCTATCTATGGGTTAAATAGAACTAACTGCATACTTATGCTAAACTGAATTGTATGAACTAGAACTGTTTGACTAAACTGAATTGCTTGAAATAGTAATGGTTTTGACAAATAAACTGTGTACTTACATTTAAATTGTGTGCTTATGCTATACTGAATTGCTTGAAATGGAACTGTTTTTGACATTGAAACTCTACTTACACTAAACTGAATTGTTTAATATAGAACTGTTTTGACATTTAACTGTGTATAAACAAAATCTGTACTTATACTTAGCTGAATTAGAACTGTTTGACTAAATTGAATAGCTTGAAATAGAAATGTTTTTGACAATTAAACTGTGTACTCATGCTAAACTGAATTGTTTGAAACAGAACTGATTATTTGTATAAAAATGGATTTGGTGTTAAATAACATACAAAGGTTGATATGCCATAAAACCCAAACAACCAACCATTTAGCTCCCAAAACAGTCGCAGAAGCACCAATATCCAGGACAGCCAAGTCAAATGATTCACCTAAAAAAAGTGTGATCACTGTCTTTCTATTTTTGCTAACTCATCAGCACAATGTCAGCAATGGATAGGTTACTTTACTTTTCACCATTTTATCTTTGATACCCTCAGCATAAGGACAACTGTGAACCCAGTGAAACTTGCATTCAACATGTGAAGCTTTTAGTGGTGTTGCCTGCACATCCAAGTGGGTTTCAAGTTTTTGCTACATCATCTTCTGACATGATTGTCACTACCTCACTGATGAGAAAAACTAGGGCATCAGTTAGTAAAACAACTGTAAAATATCCCACTAGAGTCCACCAGGTTGTTTTTGTTGTATGCAACATCCATTTCCTTCTTCACCACAAATGGTGGATTGCCCAGTCAGCTGGGGCTGCAGAATACACTGACTGCACCTCTGAAGAGGGGTAACACCCCCCAACGAGTGTCCTGGATATGACACTAAACAATCTGATGGTGAGGTTCCAGCAGTGCTGGAGCTTTGGGGAATGCGGAGTACCCCTTCATTGCCATTGCTCCCAGGTCCCCTCTGGCCCAGAGTGGTAGCACCTGATAGGGCCCTATCTATGGGTTAAATAGAACTAACAGCATAATTATGCTAAAATCAATTGTTTGAGTAAACTGAATAGCTTGAAATAGAAATGTTTTTGACAATTAAACTGTACTTACATTCAAACTGCATGCTTATGCTTGACTGAATTATTTGAAATAGAACTGTTTTTTAACATTAAAACTGTATTTACACTTAACTGAATTGTTACATATAACTGCTTGAATAGTTTGAAATGGAAATGTTTTTGACAATAAAACTGTGTACTTATGCTGAACTGAATTGTTTTAAATAGAACAGATTATTTACATAAAAATAGATTTGGCGTTAAATAACCTACAAAGGTTGATATGCCATAAAAACCCAACCAAACCAACCAACAACTGGGGGAATATTGAATGATGAAGCATTGAAATAATGTCAGTATTTAATGTTTTGAGTTGTCTGGATATGGCAGATAGAGTCAGTTCCCTGATAGTGGCCTTGACCAGCCTCTGATTCTCCAAAATTAAATGAACACTCTTTAATGCTCTGTAGGTGAGTACTGACTCTGGTAAAACGTATCTTGTAGTCATTGACGTGATTCCCCAAGTTTATGAGGAAGTCATCTACTGATGTGCCACTCTGTCTTTGATAACTCTTGAGACATTCATATGCCATGAATGATTTGGTTTGGTTGGGTTTTATGGCATATCAACCATTTTTGGTTATTTAATGCCAAATCCTGTTTTTAAATATGTATCAAATATGATTTTAAGCACATTTTGTAGATACATTTTTAAACAAGCTTGAGCTTATTTTTTTTGCACACAGTTAAATGGTTTCATGTAATTCTATCAAATACAAATAATTCAATATTAATCATTTGTTTGCACACAGTGAAATGGTTACAAGTATTGCTATTTAACACTAATTCTATTTAACATTACACATTTGTTTACCCACAATTAAATGGTTCCAAGTATTGCTATGTATCACTAACAATTCATTTAAAGATCAGTCATTTGTTTATACACAATTAAATGATCACACAGTTCTATTTCTAACAATTCAATTTAGCATAAGTCATTTGCTTGTACTCAGTTTAGATGTCAAACAGTTCTATTTGACCCATAGATAGGACCCTATCAAGTGCTACCACTCCAGGCCAGAGTGGATCCTGGAGCGATGACAATGAAGGAGTACTCCACATTCATCATAACTCTAGTATTACTACAGTCTCATCCATCAGATTGTTTAGTGTCATATCCAGGACACTCGTTTAAGGTCTTACCTCTCTGCAGAGATGTAGTCAATGTAATCTACAGCCCCAGGTGACTGGGCTATTGTATACCATAAAGGCCAACTGGTTTGCATCTTTCGTGAAAAGTGTGTTAGGTTTTTCATATAACTATTAAATGCTATCATCAGCATTCAAGATGGCAAAGTTGAATTCTAATATGGCTTCCCTTGCTTTTCCTTTATGGGATAAAAGTATGGTAAGAGTTCTTCAAGGTAATTCCAGTTCAGAAGCAAGTTCTCTAACTTGCATCTCTATCTTTCAAGTATTATATTTTCTGTATCTAAAATGGGTGAGTAAATGAACTTAGAAGACATTTCATCATCATCATCATCATCATCATGTCGCACCGCCAGCGCAGATATCCCTGACCCTCTCTCGCTATTTCTCCCTATCATTCATCGCCTCCGGCAGGTCTTTAGGGTTACATCCTGTGTCCTCACATAGTTGCTGTATGTAAGTTCGTGCTGGTCGTCCTGCTTTTGCACATCCATATGTGGGGGTCCACAGGAGTACATCGCTTATGAGCTCGTCCTTGCTTCTCCAGCAGTGTCCCGCGTGTCTGGTTCGTCTGACTTGTATAGTTTTCGTGATGGGGGGCAAGTGTCCGTATAGTTGGAGTCTCGTGGGGTGTTGTCGCCAGGACTTGTTTAATACTGCTCTCAACATTCTTGTGTAATTTCCGTCTAGTTTCCTCTCCAGCCGCTTCGTTAGCGTCCATCAGACAGGCTCATTCACTCTTCGGTAATAATTTTATGGTTACCGTTGAACTTCTGGATAAGTTTGTCCCTTACAAGCAGAGAGTGTCCAAAGGGGTGCAATTTCTAAAGATTAATCCTTGCATCAGGCCTTGTGCTGTACTAAGCTTAGAAAATATCAAGGCAGACAAATCCCTCCCACTTGCAAGATTGGCACTACACAATCTTTCTACCTTCATTTACTTCCATTTGGCCTTCTGTTGTTCTAAATTAAGCTTAATAAATTTCAAAGCAGGTAGGCCCTCCTCACTTGCAAGATTGGCACTACACAATCTTTCTACCTTCATTTCCTTCTATTTGGCCTTCTGTTGTTCTAAACTAATTTTAATAAATTTCAAAGCAGGCAGGCCCTCCTCACTTGCAAGATTGGCACTACACAATCTTTCTACCTTCGTTTCCTTCCATTTAGCCTTGTGTTGTTCTAAACTAATTTTAATAAATTTCAAAGCAGGCAGGCCCTCCTCACTTGCAAGATTGGCACTAC
Source organism: Sepioteuthis lessoniana (assembly GCA_963585895.1). Classification (NCBI taxonomy): domain Eukaryota; kingdom Metazoa; phylum Mollusca; class Cephalopoda; order Myopsida; family Loliginidae; genus Sepioteuthis; species Sepioteuthis lessoniana. Next base: position 13,043,349 of record OY757934.1, on the reverse strand, counting down.
ATAATCTTTCTACCTTCATTTATGTTGAAGCAAACTAATCTATAGTTGTATAATTTCTTGATTTTTACTTACTTACGAATCATCAAAATATATATATAAAAAAAATGTCTATGTGAGCTACAGTCGCAATGAATATCTAGAATTATCTGAATACAATGTCTCACAGTCAATGCTGAACTTTTTCTTAGCCGTTCTAGCAAAAGGCTAACAAATGAGACGAACAGCAGACATTCTATTCTCACAAAAGAAACAACATCATGATAATTATAACACATCTGGATTGTTTTCTCTTCACAAAGGTCAGAATTGTAACCAGAACAGAAAGATACACATTCATTTAAATAACAAAAAGTAAAAATATCAAAAAATAAGAATAGAACCCCCCTCACCTCAAAAAAAGTAATAATTCTTCAGAGGATGAAATTTCTTTATTAATATACAAAACAATTAAATAGAAATGTAGTACAATCGACATCCAGATAAGAAGTTTCAGCCATTTGCTTCCTTATTTTTACAGAACAGGACCGATTGATTGATTTTAACAGCATGTCAACCTGTCTAGGGTTATTTTATGCCTAGAGGTTTGGGAATTGCATTCACTGTACGTTTATATTTTTATTTTTTGTGTAGTTGTTTCAGAAGAATATGATATCAAGTATTCCTATCTAATGCTAATAATTTGCATACAGTTGTATGGTTTCAAGTATTCTTATCTAATGCTAATAATTATATGATTTCAAGCAATTATTCCAATTTGCTAATATTCATGTGTTTGCACAAAGTTATATGGCAACAAGTAACCAATAATAATTGTGAATAACTTCAAGTAACTTTTCCTAATACAAACAATTTACAGGTATATGGCATCAAGTATGGAATATAAATAAACAGATCTATTTGACCCATAGATGAGATCCTAACAGGTACTACCACTTCAGATCAAAGTGGACATGGGAGTAATGGTAATCAAGGAGTACACACTTCTCAGATCTCCAGAATTGGAGCCTCACCTTCAGATGTAGTTTTGTATCATATTCATGACATATTTTTTTTTGGAGGGGAGGTTGGGTCTCACTTCACTGCAGAGGATAGTCAGTATATTCTAAGCCCCACCGACAAGAGTCGTTTCTATCAAACAGTTACTATTAAAACATCCAAAATTACATATCGGCAAAATAAGAAAACAAAAATGATTTTATATAATTTCACTCACTTCAACTCCATTTCTTCTTCTTCTTTCCTTAGTCATTTACTAAGCTTAGATTAGTTTGGCACAAGGCCAAAAATATGAGGGTAGTCAGATGCCTTAATGACTGTGCCTCAGTCAGGATTGAACCATCGCCTATAACCGTTACGCTATGTGTCCAGCAGGACACATAGCGTAACGGTTATAGGCGTTGGTTCCCTAAGCTTCTAAGGAGACAATCATCTGGAGGTTGCAGGTCCAATCCTGACTGCAGGCAAGTAACAATACAGGAATACTTAACACTTGTACCCGGTTATGGCTAACGGAATCAGAACAGGTGACCCCCATGGATTCAATCAAGGATGTAGTTCGAAGTTCTCTGTAGGTTCCCGAGTTCAACAAACACCTGAAGAAGGCTGGAGGACATATCAGCCAAAACGTGGAAATAACAATAAAGATGAAGACAATAGTCTGAAAACCCTTAATGATAAAAATTCTTGCTAGTTGCTGCGTAGGTGTCCGTAGAAGAACGTCATTCAAAAGTGACATTCATAAGTTTGAAAACGAATGATTATAATTAAACAGAAATAGTTACTTGAAACTGTATAACTGGGTAAAAATTATTTGTATTAGATAGAAATACTTGAAACTATATAACTGTGTTCAAATTATTTGTATTTAAAAGGAATACTTGATACCATATAACTGAATACAAAAAATTCTTAAGAAACAATTACACAAAAAAAGTAAATATGACCCTACAGTGAACATGATTCCCTTACTTCCAGGCATAAAATAAACCCAGACAGGTTGACATGCCATCTGATATTTCATTGTTTAGCTCTTCTCATTGTCACTCATTGCATAACAAATAGAGTGTGGCTAATATAGGTATAATAAGTAAAACTGGCAACACAAGTCAAAGGTGACCCAAAGGTTCCCTTTTCAGTAGCTACAACATTGAGGTGTAGCAGAGAGCATCACTCCATTCCTTGGAAATGCTCCACTTTACCCTTGATCCTTACCTTATAGTGCTGCTAAGCAAGGTGGCATCAAGTACCATTTTTTGAATCTTTGGTCTGACTCGACCTGGGATTGAACCACGGTTTCCCGGACCATTAGCGAACACTCAACTCATTAGGCCAATGGCCCGGTATAATATAGGTATAATAAACAGTTTCTGAACTAAACAATAACCATTATAACACCCATGTATCTTGGCCCAGTCAGCGGGGGTGGGGTGGGGTGGTGCTGTATAATACACCATTGCATCTCTGCTGAGGGGTAAGAACCCCCACCTCAAATGAATGTCCTGGATATGACACTAAACAATCTGATGGTGAGGCTCCGGGAATGTGGGGTACCCCTTCACTGCCATTGCTCCCAGGTCCACTCTGGCCCAGAGTGGTAGCACCTGATAGGGCCCTATCTATGGGTCAAATAAAACTATTTGACATTTAAACTGATTGCAAACAAATGACTTATGCTAAATTGAATTAATTGAAACAGAACTGTTAGGGGAGTGTCCTCGTGGTGTAATGGTTAAAGCATTGGACTGCGGAATCGTAGTACACGAGTTCGTACTCCAGTCGCGCTATTACGTTCACTTTTGGACAAATACCCTTGGGAAAGGTATGAGCCCCCTTATCCTCCCAGCTATGGGTTAAATAGTACCAGTACTGTTCTTCTAGGAGAATGGCTTTGGCATTAAAATAACCTAAAAAGAGTTGATATGCCATTAAACAAAGAAAGAAAGAAAGAAAAGAAAGAACTGTTAGATCATTTAACTGTGTAAACAAATGATTGATGTTTAATTGAATTGTTAGTGATGCATAGCAACCATCATCATCATGTCATGCCGCCAGCGCGAATCTCTCCAACCCTCTCCCACCACCCTTCTCTATCATCCATCACCCCCGGTAGGTCTTCAAGGCTACATCCTGTATCAGCACAGAGCTGTTGTATGTAGGTTCTAGCTGGTCATCCTGCCTTTGCTCATCCATGTGAAGAGTCCACAGCAGTATGTCACTTATGAGTTCATCCCTACTTCTCCAGCAGTCTCCCGCATGTCTGGTTTGTCTAACTTGGATAGTTTTCATGATAAGTGGTAAGTGGCCATACAGCTGCTGCTTTGTGGGGTGCTGCCTCCAGGACTTATTGCTTGCAGCATTCTTATGTAAATGCCTTCAAGCTTTTTCTCCATAGCATTCATGTAGTGCATCCATACAACACGAAGCTGCATAGCAATACTTGGAACCATTTAACTTTGTTGACTTATGCTAAAGTGAATTGGTTAGATATAGAACTGTTTAATCATTTAACTGTGTCCAAACAAATGATTAATAATAAATAGATTTATTCATATTAGATAGAAATAAGTAAAAACATTTAACTGTGTGGAAAAAAAAATGAGCTTAGACTTGTTTAAAAATGTTATCTTCAAAATGTGTTGAGAAATCATATATATATATATATATATATATATATATATATATATATATATAAAGAATTTGGCATTAAATAACTTACAGTGGTTGATATGCCATAAAACCAAACCAAACCCTACATATTTGATATATATGTATAAAAAGGATTTGGCATTAAATAACCTACAATGGTTGATATGCCATAAAACTGAACCCATGTATCTAACAAATACTAACCAATATGGCATAATGCCTTTTTTTAAACAAAAGGCCAAGGTCACAGCTGTACAACATTGCCTTTGTGAGTACACTGAAATATTTTGTTTGCAATCTGTTTTAAAAGGTTAGTTTCTATTTGGTACACACCTCGTATATATATTTTGACTGACCTCTTGAGCAAATGGCTTTTACTCTTCTGCATGCAGACAATGTCAGGAAAAATGTCCTTGACTTTTATCAACTTTTTAGTAATTCAAGTAAATCTTGAATTAAGCATCTCTCTCTCTCTCTCTCTCCATTTTCTTTTTTTAGCCCATTCGCATCTGTACATGTTATTTTACTAGCAGAATTTTTTTTATCTTGATGCTAAACAATCAGGCCGGGGATATTATTTCATTACAACCATAAAAAATGATGAGATTTGTTATGTATGATTAGCACATTCATGTTCTACCTACAATCAACATGGTTTTACCTGGGCCTCTGCCAAGGATCAGAGTGTAATAACTGTGCATTTCAGTGAAATGTATTTAAACACAAATATATAGGTACAGGTGTATGTATCTATTGACTGATTGATTGATTTTAAAAGCACATCAACCTGTCAAGGGTAATTTTATGTCAAGAGGCTAGAGAATCACATTCATTGAATGTTCAAGTTTACATTTTTATGTATTGTTGTTTCTTAAGAGTTTTTTTTTGCACACAGTCTTATCAGATATGAATAAGTTGACAGATAAATGGGACTGTAATAGGTACTACCACTCTGGGTCAGAGTGGATCTGGGAGTAATTGCAATGAAAGGATATTTTATACTCTTCAGATGTTCAGAATTAGTGCCTCACTACCAGAGGCAGGATAATGATGTACTCAGGATACCCCTTTATTTATTTTTTTTTGGTGGAGTGTATCTTACCCCTTTGCAGAGGATCAAGTCGGTATTTTCTCACTCTTCACAGAAAGTGACCAACAGGGTTTGCTTAGGGTGAGTTGGAGCATCTTTAAAAAAAAAAAAAAAAAAAAAAAACCCACTTTGGCTAAAACATAATGATAAAAACAACACTGATCAGGATAATAGTCCTAACAACTTCTCAAAAGATGATAATAATCATTAATAATTCTGCTTAAATTACCTCCAATTGCTCACGTTACACACATCAACATACTCTCTCCACAGCCAAGTGATATATTCTTCCACCTTCTATCTCAATCAATTGGGATATTCTTCTACATAGATATCGCTTCTTTGGATCACACAGTGTGTTCGATTCTGATTGAATTACCATGTGTTAACTTCATCTATCCTTAATAAGAAGCATCGTCATCATCAAATTGTGCTGTGAGCACAACATTCCTCGACTTTCTATCTCTCTCTCATCATCTGTCGCTCCTAGTAGGTCTTCAAGACTGCATACAGTGTCCACACAGAGCTAATGTATGAAAGTCCTTGCTGATCAGCCAACACTGGTACATCCATGTAGAGGATTCCTTAAGAAAACATTGCTAATGAATTTGTCCTTGTTTCTCCAGTAGTGCCCCACATCTTGTTTGTCTTACTTGGATGGTTTGTAAGATGAGAGGCAGAAGGCCATACAGCTGCTGTTTTGTGGGTTATTGCTTCTGGGTTTATTTCAATCAACTGAATCCAGTAGATGGGTCACACTTCGGCCAGCCGTGGTAGCAACGGCACAGATCTGGTCGGGTGTGTCTCGTCTCTGGATATACCTCGAGTCTTAGGGGGCCGTCTCCTAGGCTTTAACCCTCTTTAGAGGGGTTAGGTTTATCACCCCTTTTTAGGGGAATGCTGACGGAGCCTGAGGCATTTTTGGGAATGCCAGGTGCATCTGGGCTACAGCCCTGCGCCCAGACCCACCTTAAAAAAGGCCTTGTGCCACATTCGTTCATATGGTAGGACAGAAGACAAATGCCGTTGCTTCTAGAATTTGTTTAAGAGAGCACACAGCAGTAGTTCCCATCTAGCTTTTTCTCCATGTGGTGCATCCATACAATAGTATGGACAACGCTACAACTTGGAAGAAATCACGTTTTATCTTATTGAATGGTTCAGACTTTCATATGATCAATGATTTATCAATAGTATTCCATACCTTCAGTAGACTTATGTTGACATCAATTTCAATAGATGAGATATTGCTGCTGAGGTAGGTGAACTGGTCTACTAGTTTTAGAGGCTTGCCACTTAGAGTGGAGGTAGTTCCTTTTCGTTTAAAACTCATATACTGTAATATTTGTGTTCACAAAGAGGCTTATGCCTACGCTGCTTGCTGTAGGCTATACAGTAGGTATTCTGCTTGGGCTGAGGTTATTTTGAGAAGTGCTAGGTTGTCCGCATCAGTCATGCATATATTATTGTATATTGGTTTGGTAAAGATTCGATGAGCTCCGAAGTTCTGATAAGCTCTAACAACAGACTGTTGAAAGAAAAAGAAAAACAATCCCAAAGATTCCTCGGTATGAGCAATCACATTGTCCTCAAAATAGAATGTGCAACTATATACAGGGTGCAGAAGGATTGGATTCACACCATCACAACAGGGTGCGGAAGCAAAATATGGAATAGGGAGGACTGGATTCATGCCTTTACTACAGGGTGCGTAAGCAAAATACAGAATAGGGAAGACTGGATTCATGTCTTTACTACTGGGTGTAGATGCAAAATATGGAATAGGGAGGACTGGATTCATGCCTTTACTACAGGGTGCATAAGCAAAATACGGAATAGGGAGGACTGGATTCATGCCTTTACTACAGGGTACAGAAACAAGATATGGAATAATTTTTTAAACGTAGTTTTTAGTCAACTTAGTCCAATTTTAGAAAAAAAAAACAAATCTATATTTTCATGATTAGCCCAATTATTCATTCACTTCTTCATTAAAATTCAGCCCAATATGAGTGAGCAAGAAAAGAAACAACAAAAGATCTATGATTTGCTTAACATCAATACCCAGCCAAAAAAATTTCCGAAATAATTGGTGTTTCTTTATAGCCTCCATCAAGTCCAGACCTTAACCCGCTTGATTACGCTATATGGGGTGTTTTAGAAAACAAAACAAATGCACATTCCCATCCAAATATCGGTTCGCTTAAGACTTCTATTGAGGAGGAATGGAATAAAATGTCTGGAGAATTTATTTTCAAAGCATGCAAATCCTTTCGAAGACGTGTTAATACAATAATTGAATAAAAATGACGGCCATATTGAGTAAATTTACTATTTTGTATCTCTCTTTTTATTTTGTTGTTTATTCTTTTAAATCAAAATTAATCTTGGTTTGTAACAGAGTCGTTTATTATTATACTAGAATATTCCTAATTTTGCTTCCGTACAATGTATTGATCTTGTAGTTTTGGTAGGATTAAATACTAACAAATGCTATGCATATGAAGTATAATATATACTGCTATTTTATATTTTTGAATTATTCATTGCAAAGGATTTATAAGTAATAAAACAATAATACAATTACAAACCATCCTTTCTTGCTGGTATAGCTCCTCTTGAATTTTTTTTTTTTTCGTGGAATTCCCGTGAGTTTTGCTAGTAATCATTAATTTCAGAATTTCGGTAAATAAGGAGTGTCTTACCTTTATAAGGATGAATTCCAAAATCTTCCGGAAATGTAAGCGAACAATCAGAGTTTACTTGAAATGAAAACGAACAGACAGTTTTAATGAGCGAGGCAAAAAAATCTGACATTTCTTGGCAGTGATTGAAGAGAATGTAACGATCTTGACGATTGGTAAAATATGTTTCACTCAGGTTGGCTCTGCAAAGAAAACCGAAAAGACAACTAGTTAAATTAATTCGTTTAAACTATAATAATGTTTTAAGATTTACATTTTTATCTACTGCAATAACGGATAGTGGTTTCTGAAGTTTGGAGATAAAGTACCTATGCACTGATATGCTGGGCTGTAACTATGTACCTACTTAACTATCTATCTCTCCTATGTGTCACAAGAGAAGATGAAAAAGAGAAAGGAGGAAAGAGAGTATTAAAAAAGAGAAGATGAGGAAGGAGAGTATTGAAAGAGAAGAGATGGGGGAATAGAAGGAAAGAGTGTTGAAAAAGCAGAGATGGGGGAATAGAAGGAAAGAGTGTTGAAAAAGCAGAGATGGGGGAATAGAAGGAAAGAGTGTTGAAAAAGAAGAGATGGGGGAATAGAAGGAAAGAGTGTTGAAAAAGAAGAGATGGGGGAATAGAAGGAAAGAGTGTTGAAAAAGGGAAGAGGAGGAAGGAGAGTGTTGAAAAAGAGAAGATGGGGAAGTGGGGGAAAGAGAAAGTATTGAAAGAGAAGAGGAGAGAGAGAGAGTGTTGAAAAAGAGGAGAATGAGGAATAGAAGGAAAAAGTGTTGAATAATAGAAGATGAGGAAGAGAATGAGAGAGAGTATTGAAAATAGATGAGGAAGAGGAAGAAAGAGAGAGTGTTAAAAAAAGATGAGGAAGATGACGGAAGGACAGTGTTGAAAAAGAGAAGACAGGGAGGAGGAGGAAAGAGAGTGTTTGAAAAGAGATGGGGAAGATGGAGGGAGGAAAGAGTTGAGAGGATGAAGGAAAGAATTGGAAAAGAGAAGGTGAGAACAAAAGTGTTTTGAAGAAGAAGAGAAAGAGAATTGGCAAAGAGATAAAGAAGAGTTAGAAAGGAACGAGTTAAGGAGGGAATTGAGAAAATAAGGAAGTTATTATTTGAAGTACAAGTATATAAACTTATATGAAATTGAGGACTGTTTTAATATTAGATATTTGTTTCAGAACTAATTTTGTTGCTTCAGTTATTGATTATGATCGTAAATGTTTTACATGCACTTTTGGTAAGTTGAATGCCAATTCTACGAACTGATGAGAGAATTGATAGATTGAATTTAATGGCATGTCAACTTGTCTAGGTTTATAGAATTGCATTTATTGTATGTTTTTGCATAGATGTCTTGAGGAAAACACAAAATTAAATGATATCAAGTGTTCTTGCCTAATACAAACGATTATACGATTCAAGTAATTATACCGATTTAATAATAGTCAATTGTTTGCACAGTAATATGGTTTCAAGTAACTACAAGTATACCTCGGGTTACATTGTTTCAAGTTATTGACTAAGCTTTTATGCTTAGATGTAGCACAAGGCCGCATGAATGGGGCACCCAGCGAGAATCGAACTCACTTGTGCAGGTTTGCTAGTCTACCTTGCAAACCATTACACCACCCGAGGTGCCCTACATTGTTTCAAGTTAAGTCGTTCTCGATTATACATTGTCAAAAAAAATATATGGGGAAAATAAAAATCAAGTTTAAGTCATTTTATTTGACTTTATGTCTGTCCGCCACAAATATTGAAATCGTAATATCACTAGAAAAGCTGTAAAAGCACATTAAATCATGTTGCTGTACAATAAATAAGAATAAAAGTATATAAAGTCACAAAGATCCACAGTCATTTATGAATATTATATAAAGTCACAAAGATCCACAGTCATTTATGTCTGTGATGTAAATAAACTAACTGAATGTAAATATCGGTAAATTTAACAATCATTTTATTCTATAACGTCTTAGAGCAAGCCACGTTCACAAATAAAGAGTCTGCGATGTACTGTAAAGATTGCCAAATTGTAAACCTCTACATTTACAAGTATTTGTAAAATTAGATTTATCTTTTATTTTTTTCTGTACTATATCAAAAACTAAAATTTATTCATTTGTCAGCTTAAAATAGATTCTTATTGACCATATATTATAAAACATGCATTTATGAATAAAATACAGAACTGGGAATGGTTATTTGTGGTTTAGCCGAGTAACAAGTAAATTTGACTTGAGTCATTTTTCAACTTAAGTCACCTCTCCTGAAACGAATTACAGACGTAAGGTTAGGTATAGCTGTAATAATAATCTTTAGCAAACAATTATAGTTTGGCATCAAGTATTCTTATCAAGTACAAATAATTTTCAAACAGATTCATTTGACTCATAGATGAAACCCTACCACTCTGAGTCAGAGTGAACCTGGGAGTAATTTCAATAAAGTGGTGACTTCAAAGTCCTCAGATTTCCAGAACAAAAGCCTTATTATCAGATGTAGTTTAGTGTCATACTCAGGACATCCATTTTTGGGGAAGGAGGAGAGGGGTCTTGCCCCTCTGCAGGGGATACAGTCAGGGGATTCTAAGCACTGCCAACAGTGTGATGAAGTAATTTTGTTATTCGATTCATAGATTATGTTCCAAATTGATTTGGATTTAAATGCTTTTTTTTTTTTAATATTTTCATCAATTTTGTGAAATGATGTTTGTATTTAAACATACAAAAATAAAGATAACAAACAGATTCTTTCAGTGAGAAACTATTTTTTTTTTTTTACATGTACGAGATTGGACAAGGAATTTTTTTTTTTTATTAAGACAATTGATGAAGTTTATGACAAGTTCAGACAATCTATGACCTCTTAATATTTAGAACACCTCTTGTTATGATTAGCAAGTGAGAGTCACATACCATTGTTTGTGAGTTTGATTCTCACAGGGTGCCCCTTACTTCTGGTCTTGTGCCACATCTAAGAAAACTTAGTAAATAACTAAATTAATATTTGGAAACATATTCATGAGCATTAGATGCCCTGGTTTTTTTCTTGTGGCCACAATCTTCTATTTGATGATAATTTGCAGTTTTGTTAAAATTTTTGAGGAAGAAAACAACTGACAAATAATGGCGATTCAATTTCTTTGCAATATCACTAAGTGATATGCCACAATTTGAAAACTCAGAAAACTGCTTACAAGCAAAGAAAAAAATCACAAATTAGGGTATTAAATCAAGGAAAAAAATTCAAGGAAATTTCTTTTTTTTTTTTGGTATTTCTACAACTTTTCATTTTAAAAAATTATGACTTTTCATGACAACTAAGGGAACTTTGGTAATAATAATTAGGGAAATAATCACTTCCTATGTGTGTCTGAGCCACTGAAGTTTCATTAAAATTTGTGGTAATTATAAAAAATGGCTTAGTTTTTTCACTGTCTGCTTTTTTTCACTTCAATATGGTATATTACAGTTTAAAATTTTTTTAAAGGTTTTAAGGCTTCATGTATACCTTTTAGACACATGAAAATGTAACCCTAAAAGCTGTACTTTTCTCAAAACCTAATGGGAAAATTCATGGTAATTATAAAAAAATGGCTTAGTTTTTTCACTGTCTGCTTTTTTTCACTTCAATATGGTATATTACAGTTTAAAATTTTTTTAAAGGTTTTAAGGCTTCATGTATACCTTTTAGACACATGAAAATTTGCTTTTTTCACTTCAATATGGTATATTACAGTTTAAAATTTTTAAAGATGTTTTAAGCCTTTTAGACACATGAAAATGTAACCCTAAAAGCTGTACTTTTCTCAAAACCTAATAGGAAAATGACTAATGAGACCCTGAAACATAGACAGGTTTATTGCTTGGGGTCAACTCATAACACATTTTAGCTGCCTTTTATAGATCTGTAGGTGGCAGGATATATTATATCTTGTACCCTCTTGGCCCCAACTCCATAAGAAAGAATGCTTCACTGTTAATGAATAATCAATGGCCAGAGATTGTGAGGTGAATGTTGGCAGTCACTTGAAGGGCTGCCAGATGGTTAAGGTGAGAAAGTAATGTTCAATATAAGGTCAGATACCCTTTGCTAAAACAGCTCATATGGCCTGATTCTTTCAACTAAGGCTTATCTATCACTCCTGGCATCATTAGAATATCTCCTGCTGTCTGACTAAAATAATCCCTGTTTAAACAATCTTTCCTGAATCCCAAAGAAATTTAAGAATCAATTAGTAAAATGTATTATTATTATTGTTATAATTGTGCTGGACAGCTAAACAGCTTCTTCAGATTTTATAATTAGATAAAATTTAATTATAAGTCAATCTATCAAAAAAATGTCACACCCTGTTTAACAATGTGGGGCTTGAGAATTTTTTTAAGATGAGACTGTGGTTGGCCCAAGGAAAATAAATAGACTATGAAATTTCTATCGGCATTTATGTTAGCTTGAAATTTTTTGAAAATCAAAATTTGGCCTCAAAGTTGAGAAATACTGGTATAGAATTGCAGAGGAGTAAGAGCCCACCCCACAACAAAAAAATTGGTTTTCTGGGTATGAAACTAAACTGCAAGATCTGAAGGAGTGTGAAGTACTCTTTTGTTGCCATTACTCCCAGATCCACTCTTTATATTTTTTTTGCCCTGTCTGTAGGGCTAAGAATATACTGATTGTATCCCCTGTAGAGGGGTAAGACTCCCACTCCAAATAAGTATCTGTGAGATAACACCAAACTACGTCTGATTGTATGGCTGCTGGTGTGGAGCTCTGAGGTGCATGGAGTACTTATTACTCCCAGATCCACTCTGACCCAAAATGGTAACAACTGTTAGAGTGCCATCTTTGGATCATATACATCCGATTTCTATTTCAAAGGACCCATGCAAAAAAAAAACCTCACAAGAAACAACTACACAAAAATCGGTAAACACTTAGTCTTAATATGTTCTAAGAGTCAGTGTAGTAATAAAATTCACAATCATTTTAAACAAGTAAACACTTCATACTTAGTTGTAATATCAATATTTTAAGAGCCAGGGAATAAATAAAGTTCACAATTATTTTAAACAAATAAACACTTCATCATGATCATGATCATGTCGCGCCATCAGCATGGATATACCTGACCTTTCTCACCACCCCTCTCTATTGTCCATTGCGTCCAGTAGGTCTTCAGGGCTACATCCTATATCAACACTGAGCTGCTGTATGTAGGTTCAAGCTGCTCATCCTGCCTTTGCCCGGCCATGTGAAGGGGTCCACAGGAGTACATCACTTATAAGTTCATCCCTACTTCTTGAGCAGTGTCCCACATGTCTGGTTAGTCTAATTTTGATAGTTTTCATGATGGGTGGTAGGTAGCCGTACAGCTGCTGCTTTGTGGGGTGCTGCCTCCAGGACTTGTTCAATATTGCTCACAGCATTCTTGTGTAGTTGCTGTCAAGCTTTTTCTCCATATGTTTAATTAGCATCCATGTGGTGCGTCCATATAGCAGGATCGACACGACAATTTCAAATGTTTTCAAAGCCAATGTATTAAAAAAACTTCACAATCATTTTTAACAGATAAACACTTCATACTAATTTGCTATATCAATGTCTTATGAACCAATATAGGTTCAAATAATTTTCAACATTATCAAGTAAACCCTTCATTATCTCAAACAGATTTTCGACCCATACGTTGAAGCCTCACAAGTGCAAACCATCTAAATTAGAGTGGACCAGAGTGTAATGGCAACAGTAAGTGTAGCTTGAAGTCTACTGAATGCAGTTTAACGTCATACCCAGAACACAGGAATATAAGTCAACTACTTACCCACTAATTATTATGCTATCATCGAACAGGTAGATCTTCATATGATGCAGGCCAATAGTTTCATTGTAACGATCAGGAATGATCTTTTTAAGGATCCCACGTAGGTCAGGTGTATGAAAAAGTGACAGGCTGAAATTTTGTGGGAAATTGCTGAGTAAGGGTTGAAGAACCGTGCAAGAATTTTCTGGTCCTCGTTGACCACGGGTGTAGTCTAACAAAATGTGTGCTTCAAAATCTTTATTTCCTTCCGAAAGGGATTTGCGGCAACCTTCACCAATGGCCTCAACCTGTTAGAAAAAAAAAATTTTTTGTCTGAATTTCTGAGATAAGGAATTAAAATCATCAGTAAAGGTAAGAGCAAATGTAATAAAAAATAACAAAGTTTTGGTTTGGTTTCTTTGTTTTAATGGCATATCAACCTTTGTAGGTTATTTAATGCCAAAGTCATTCTCCTAGAAGAACAGTAGTGGTACTATTTAACCCATAGCTGGGAGGATAAGGGGGTTCATACCTTTCCCAAGGGTATTTGCCTGTAAGTGAACATAATAGCATGACTGGAGTATGAACTCGCTTACTACGATTCTGCAGTCCATCGCTTTAACCATTACACCACAAGGACACCCCGCTAATAAAGTTTTGCAATATTTAGTATTATCACATGATCACATGACCAAAGCAGATCAAATGGTGGTGAGCACTCGCTGTGGTCGGTAGTATCATGTTAGTTGGTGCACTAAGATGTTGTGCATTGGTTAACTTTTTAATCAGGTAATTTCTTGTTGCATTTAAAACTTTGGGACTTTGAAATCTGTTGTTACAAATTGCTTTTAAAAAACAGAAATCATTTATGACTCAAACCAATAGATTACTTCTCATTATTCTTTCTAGTAAAGTAAGCTGGACAACCGTAGTTGAGTTCAACCTGAAGGTTCCCTTTTGAATAGCTACTACACAGAGATGTAGCTAAGGGTGCTACTCCTTTCCCTGGATAGTTCCATTTACCCGTGATCCATTTCTTATAGTGCTGAGTGTTAAGCTAGGAGATATCAATTTGGGTTTGTTTTGTATGGCTTCATAGCACATCCATTGTAGGTTATTTAATGCCAAATCCATTTTTAGACATATAAACAGTTCTATTTCAGACAATTCAGTTTAGGATAAGTATAGTTTTTTGTTTACAAACAGTTGAAGGTCAAAATAGTTCTATTTCAAACAATTCAGTTTGGCATAAGTACATATTTTAGTTCTATTTGACCCATGAATTGGACCCTATCAGGTGCTACCACTCTGGGCCAGAAAGGACCTGGGAGCAATGGCAATGAAGGGATACTCTGCATTCCCCAAAGCTCCAGCATTACTGGAACCTCACAATCAGATTGTTTAGTGTCATATCCAGGAGACTCGTTGGGGATCTTACCCCTCTGAAGAGAAGCGGTCAGTGTATTCTACAGCCTCAGCCCACTGGGCAAGGAGGTTCTAATACCATTTTTTGAGTCTTTGGTATGATTCGACCCAGAATTGAACCCCAGTCTCCTGGACCATTGGCAAATGCTCTACCCACTATACCAATAGTTAATCTTAATTCTTATAATCTTTCACAGTAACTGTGATCTTTTACTCTTTTTGTTAGTTTTATCACTCAAATTCAATATCTTTAAACAAAGACAAATGAATAGATAAGAGACTAAATGTTTTGGTTTGGTTTGGTTTGGTTTGGTTGGGTTTTATAACATATCAATCTTTGCCTGCTATTTAATGCCAAATCCTATTTATATATCTATATTAGATATATATAATTTCTAGCAGATTTTCTTGAAAATATTTTTAAACGAATCCGAGCTCATTCTTTTGCATACAGTGAAATGGTTTCAAGTACTGCAATGTAACTGGAACAATTAAACCTCAGTCATTTGCTTGCACACAATTAAATAGATATATGTGAGAGATTAGTTGGTCTCTAATTTCATTTTTAAATGATTTAGAACTAATTTCTTTACATAAGAGTATTGCTACTGTTTCTACACAGTTAAATGGTTTCAATTATTGCTATCTAGCACTTGTAATTCAATTGAATGTTAACCAATTGTTTCCAGACTATGAAGTGGTTACAATTATTGCTAACAATTCAATTAAACATCAGTCATTTATTTACACAGTTAAATGATCAAACAGTGCTCTTTCTAACAATTCAATTTAGCATTTGCACACAGTTTAAATGTCAGACAGTTCTATTTGATCCATAGATAGGCCCGGAGTGGTAGCACCTGATAGGGTCCTGAGTGGACCTGGGAGCAATATCAATGAAAGGGTACTCCACATTACCCAAAGCTCCAGCATTACTGGAACCTCACAATCAGATTGTTTAGTATCATATCAAGGACACTCGTTGCGGGGGTCTTACCCCTTGGAAGTGATATTGTCAGTGTATTCTGTACCCTTCTCCGCAGTCAATTGGGCTAACTAAATGTTTTAATAAAGTAATTCTGATATATACTTTAAAAGATTTTTGGTTGGTTGTTTAGGTTTTATGGCATATCAACCTTTGTAGGTTATTTAACGCCAAATCCATTTTTATGCAAACAGTTCCATTTCAAACAATTCAGTTTACCATAAGCACACAGTTTAAATGTTTAATTGTCAAAAACATTTCTATTTCAAAATATTCAGTTTAGTCAAACAATTCAGTTTAGCATAAGTATGCAGTTAGTTCTATTTAACCCATAGATAGGACCCTATCAGGTGCTACCATTCCGGGCCAGAGTAGACCTGGGAGCAATTGCAATGAAGGGGTGCTCCGCATTGCCCAAAGATCCAGCATCAATGGAACCTCACAATCAGATTGTTTAGCGTCATATCCAGGACACTCACTGGAGGGGGTCTTACCCCTCTGCAAAGATGCAGTCAGCGTATTCTACAGCCCCAGCCGACAGGGCATATATTTTTAAAGAAATAAAATGTGAAAACCATTTTGATGGAGTTTTTATGTTTTTTTTATTCTAACCATTTTACAAACAATCAAACAACAACACAGATTTTATAGAAGAACACCTTTTCTGGCAAAATTAACATTAAAACGAAACACTATTTCACATAAGACAAGTTTTTATGAGTTTTTCTTGAGCATTTCTTTTTTATTAAATTCATGAATTAATTTTATAAATGTTGTAGAGCATGGAACAGCTCATTTTGGGAGGCTGCAAAATGTATGTTTATTCAGTAGGCTGGCAGGGCCAGAAGAAGGTGTTCTTTTTGGCAGGAGTGGAAAAAGAATCATAATAATAATAATGAAAAACATACCAGTTCTTTTTCAAGCGCTCCAGTGCCAAGATACAATGATGCCATCAAAATACGTTTTCTGGCTTTTCGAGCTTTCACCTGCAAAAAAAATAGAATAAAATAAAATAAAAATAAGCTCATAATCACTTCAAGTCAATAATATACACAATAGGATTATCTATATATATATATGTATATACTAATAATGTATACACAACTAAATGGTTTCATGTGACTTTTCCTATTTAATAATTATCATTTATTTGCACAGTTATATAGTATCAAATACAAATAGCGTAATGAGTAGAGTGTTTTTCAATGGTTCGGGAGAGCTGGGGTTCAATCCCTGGTCAAGTCATACCAAAGACTCAAAAATGTTACTTGAGGTCACCTTGGGGTGTCCTCGTGGTGTAATGGTTAAAGCGATGAACTGCGGAATCGTAGTACGCGAGTTCGTACTCCAGTCGCGCTATTACGTTCACTTTCGGGCAAATACCCTTGGGAAAGGTATGAACCCCCTTATTCTCCCTCCAGCTATGGATAAATAGTAGGATGGACTAGGTTCTTCAGCCTTGGTGAGGCAACTAGTCTAGGAGAAGGAAAACTCTGAATTCAAACCTGTTAAACTCTGCTTAAAAATTGACCTTGTGTCATATCCTGCCCGAGCGGAGGGGTTGGTAAATAGTACCTTGCTTAACACTCAGCATTATAACATAAGGAGCAAGGATAAAGTGGAGCAATTCAGGGAATGGAGTAGCGCCCTCCCCTACACCTCGGTGTAGTAGCTATTGAAAAGGGAGCCTTCGAATCACTCTCAACAAAGGTGGCCAACTTTACTTTACTTATATGGCATGAATTACTCCTATCTAGCACACATAATTTTCAAATAAATTTATTTGATCCATAGATTGAATCTTAATAGATACTATAACTCTAGGTCAGAGTGGACTGGGAGTAATATTAATGTAAGAGTAGGAAAATAAAATTCTAAGTTTTCCTGCTCAGAAGAAATTTTCTCGTTTCGCCAAAAACTATAAAGAATGGCCATTTAGATATTCCTAACTTACCAGGATGAGTCAAAAAGTATTATTTGTGATGCATATATCACATGACTAAAACGGTTGAAGCCAGGATAGGAGCACTCTGTAGTTGATAGTATAATGCTAGTTGGTGCACTGACATGCTGTGCACTGCTTCACTCCATGTGTAATTTGAAATTCACACAGATGAACATGCTACAAAGTCTAATTCAAAAACTTGTGCTTCATAAATTCAAACTAGGCCATAATGCCTAAAAATATTTCATGTGTGAAAGGGGAAGGTACAGTTAATTTGGTTTGGTTTTATGGCATATCATCCACTATTGGTTATTTAATACCAAATTCTATTTTTATGTAGATATTAAATTTATGATTAAAAAACACATCTTGTAGATACGCAGAGTTAAATAATCAAACAATTATATTTATAACAATTCAATTTAGCATAAGTCAAAAAGTTAAATGGTTCCAAGTATTGCTATGTATCACAAACAATTCAGTTAAACATCAATCATTTGTTTACATATAGTTAAATGATCTAACAATTCAATTTAGTCATTTGTTTGCACTCAGTTTAAATGTCAAACAGTTCTATTTGACCCATAAATAGGACCCTATTAGGTGTACCACTCCGGGTCAGAGCAGACCTGGGAGTGATGGCAATAAAGGGGTACTCCACATTCCCCAGAGCTCCAGCATTATGGAGACTCACCATCTGATTGTTTAATATCATATCCAGGACACTTGTCTTACTCCTCAGCAGAGATGTAGTCAGTGTATTCTACAGCCCCAGCCCAACTGGGCTGACCACAAAGTGGATGTGTGTTTCAGGATTTAATGGTTCAGAAACTTTTTTCAATATTTTCTATCAAGTCTCCTCCCTATGAACGACAGTCTGGACAGAGAGAGAAATGACCAACCTTGATTATTAACACATTGATGAATCTAAGAACCAAACTGTACATGTGTGTTTGTCCATTACTTTCATCACAGGGATCAAATGACAACATTCGCAAGTGAAGAATGTGACATATGTGCCTTGAGACAAAATGGTCTTGGCATTGAATTTTCTTTATATAAATTCCAGATTGCATAAGATTTGGGGTTTCGAGCAGGATAAAACCCATAATGAATGCCTTGAGACAAAATAGTCTCAGCATTGAATTTTCTTTATATAAATTCCAGATCGCATAAGATTTGGGGTTTCTAGCAGGATAAAACCCATAATGAATGCCTTGAGACAAAATAGTCTCAGCATTGAATTTTCTTTATATAAATTCCAGATCGCATAAGATTTGGGGTTTCTAGCAGGATAAAACCCATAATGAATGCCTTGAGACAAAATAGTCTCAGCATTGAATTTTCTTTATATAAATTCCAGATCGCATAAGATTTGGGGTTTCTAGCAGGATAAAACCCATAATGAATGCCTCGAGACAAAATAGTCTCAGCATTGAATTTTCTTTATATAAATTCCAGATCGCATAAAATTTGGGGTTTCTAGGAGGATAAAACCCATAATGAATGAGCAAGAGGAATATTTTAGGATGGAAATGACAAGCTGGAAAAGGAATTAAAGAAAGAAAAGATTCAAAGAATAAATATTTCTATCATTTATGAACAAGAAGAACTATAAAAATGAATAAGAAGATAGATATTTATTTTCAAAATAAAGCTTAAGATAAATAGGCTTCATGCATCATTAAACACACAAACATATATATATATATATATATGTATGTGTGTGTGTGTGTGTGTGTGTAGTTAAATCTAATGATGTGCTTTATATAAATATTTGTGTATGGAGTAGTAATGTATATACACATACTTTTGTTGTAGGTAATTATCCATGCTATATATATATAGTACAATTTGATGGAGACTCAAACTTGGTCAAGTCATCATAATAAATTTAACCGAGTTTGAGTCTCCATCAAATTGTACTATATATGCTCTGAATGTGAATTTTGTTATACCCCAGCGAATAAATAGGGAACTAACAATAGCCATACGTTAAGCACTCTCATTGATTTACATGATTTTCCTCATATATTCTATGTAAAGAATAATCCACACCTACTGTCCTTGGACACTGATTGGATATTTAAAAAAAATATATATATATATATATATATATATATATACTCCCCTACCCCCGTACGGTTGAGTTCTCTGGCGAAGAAGTAATCGTGTTGCCATTAGCGTATATTGCAAGCCTCTTCATATATGAATTGAGGTCTCGGTAGCCATTGAACGGATGTATGTAAACAATAGTAATTGTGATTCATAACCATTTAAAATTTACTTTGCAGCTAATGGCTTCTCGTGGCTTAATGGTTAGAAGCTTGGCTTGATGTTTGAGTCAACCGAGTTTCGATCCCAGCTACGGGAAGCTAATGTCTAGCCACACTGATGAGTTCTGATAGAACGAAACAGATCTGTCTGTGGATGACTATATATATATATATATATATACGCACACACTAAGAGATTATAACATATTTCATAAATGTGTATATACATTACAACATACAATATACACAAATCATTATGTATATAAAACAGGGTGTTTCTGAAAAACTTATATCATTTGAGATGTTCAGGGTGTTTCAGAAACGCTGATATCATTTTATAATCTAAATAACTTCAGTAATTCTCCTTCAAACGATCTCAAATTTTAAAAAATTCTGTTAAATGTTATTTTTTTTCCTGTTCCGATATAGAAATACCATTCACTGGAAAAGAGGAACTGCTCTATCAGTAAACAATACGAAAGTCGTTAATACACATGCTGTTGAATGGGAACTGGTCAATCTCTTAGATTACAAAATGAAAATGACTTTTTTTTAAAAATACCTCATACATCTTAAATGATGTCAATTTTTTGGAGACACCCTGTGTGTGTGTGTGTGCATACATATATATATATATATATATATATATATATACATAGATGAATATACATGGATTACTAATGTAGTAGTAGCATCAACTATACGGCCACCTACTTCCCATCATGAAAACTATCCAAGTTAGATGAACCAGAAACGTAGGACACTGCTGGAGAAGCAGAGACGAGCTCATAAGTGATGTACTCCTATGGACCCCCACATATGGCCGAGCAAAAGCAGGACGATCAGCTAGAACATACATACAGCAGCTATGTGAGGATACAGGATATAGCCCTGAAGACTTGCCAGAGGCGATGAACGATAGGGAAAAGTAGTAAGAGAGGGTCAGGGATATCCGTGCTAGTGGCACGACATTATGATGATGATGACTAATGTAGTTAGTCATATTTAAGAATAAAGACTGCTCAATATTGGTGATGGAGCATACACAGAATTAAGTTAGAACAACATATATGAAGTCAGTGGTGCTTGGTCAGTTTCTCACCTCTGTGATCATCCAACCATGATTTTATATATATATATATATATATATATATATATATATATAATCATCATCACACAACAAAATTCAACACTAAAAAGATATTTCATATTCACATCTAATAAACCTTTAGTGATTATAAAGTTGGCTAGAATTAAGGAAAGATAAATCATTCACATTGCAACAATCCATTCCCCACTCCCTTCTCACACACTTGACCTTCGTTTCACCCCTTTCAATCAACGGATAGAGGAAATATGAGTAAATACATAGAGATGCATGCCAGTACATACACAAACATACACGTATATATGTACGCACGAGCAACAGCACATACACAAACATACTAACATTCAATAACACACAAATTTAGGCACACATACACACAAATAACCCCCATTTTTCGAATAAAAAATTAACCATATTAATAGGCTTCTTTTTTTTTTAATCTTCACTCTGATGAATGCAAAAATGCATGAAACCCAGGTTTGGTTTAGTTTCTTTGTTTAATGGCATATGAACCATGGTGGGTTATTTAATGCCAAAGTCATTCGTCTAGAAGAACAATAGTGATACTATTTAACCCACAGTTAGGAGGGTGAGGGGGTTCATACCTTTCCCAAGGATATTTGTCCTAAAGTGAATGTAATAGCGCAACTGGACTTCGAACTTGCTTACTACGATTCCGCAGTCCATCGCTTTAACCATTACACCATGAGGACACCCCACCCTCTGAAACCCAGGGTCACAGACACTACCATGTAATATCACACATATATATATAACTAAAAGTAATTAAAATTTCACCTTCTTACAATTGCTTTATTATTAGGAGTTACATGTATTACTGACAAGAAGACGGTCATTAGATGAAACTTTATTAATTTTAATTACTTTTACTTTTTAAATTTCTCTGCTAGCTAGTTTTTGAGAATTTTTTCATTTATCAAACATTTTTTACAATGAATTATTGATTCTAATCTATATATATATAAGCAGAGACACCATTGGTAATTGTAGTCGGGGAACTTAAGTAAAACCATAAAACAACAAAGGACCCTTTTTGTCGGGCTGTTTTCAAGTTGGGAACACCGGAAATTTAACTAAAAACTGGGTATATATATGTAATATATAAGCAGAATGGCCAGATAGAGGGGAAAAAAAAAAAAAAAAAAAAAAAAAACTAAGTAACCCCTGTATCCAGGAGTTCCCCAAATATATTAAGAATGTAATTGTGCAGTTAAACAATCACATTCTTAATATATTGGGGGAACTCCTGGATACAGGGGTTACTTAGTTTTTGTTGGTTTTTTCCCCCTCTCTATGGCCATTCTGGTGGCTGGTGGCAGACCCTGGGTGTGGCAGCAAGACTCAGCGCCGGCCCACAAGTCCAAAGAGACCCAGGCTTGGCTTCAGAAGGAGTGCTACGACTTTGTACCCTTCTCTCACTGGACCCCCTCCTCCCCCGACCTGAATCTGCTGGACTACTTCGTTTGGTTATACGTCGAGAACATCACCAACGTGACCTCCCACAACACCAAAGCCAGCCTGATCGCCGCCATCCGCCAAGTATTCGCCAAGCTCCAGCTGGCACTTGTGGAAAGTCATTTGTTTGCACTCAGTTTAAATAACCTACAAAGGTTGATATGCCATTAAAACCAAACCAAACCAAACAATTGAATGTAAAACAGTTCTGTTTCAAACAATTCAGTTTTGCATATCAACAGTTAAATGGTTCCAAGTATTGCTATATATTACTAACAATTCAATTAAACAGCAGTCATTTGTTTACACACAGTTAAATAATCAAACAGTTCTATTTTAAGCAATTCAGTTTAGCATAAGTAAGTAAGTAGGCGACCATAGTCGAGGGTGACCCGAAGGCTCCCTTTTCGATAGCTTACTACACCAAGGTGTATGGGAGGGCGCTACTCCTTTCCCTGGATTGCTC
Organism: Sepioteuthis lessoniana; assembly: GCA_963585895.1. Classification (NCBI taxonomy): domain Eukaryota; kingdom Metazoa; phylum Mollusca; class Cephalopoda; order Myopsida; family Loliginidae; genus Sepioteuthis; species Sepioteuthis lessoniana. Next base: position 13,020,430 of record OY757934.1, on the reverse strand, counting down.
TACTTTACCCTTGATACGTACCTTATATTGCTGAGTGTTAAGCAAGGAGGCATCAAGTACCATTTTTTGAGTCTTTGGTATGACTCGACCTGGGATTGAACCCAGGTCTCCCGGGCGATTGGCGAACACTCTAACCGCTAGGCCAATGTCCGGTATAAAGTACACAGTTTAAATCTCAAACAGTTCTCTTTGACCCATAGATAGGACCTTATCAGGTGCTACCACTCTGGGTCAGAGTGGACCTGGGAGTAATGGCAATGAAATATGCTGAAATTCCTTTTAAAATAATCATTAAAGGGGAAAGAAGTGAACAACTCAGACAATTTTCTAGCATAATTTACCAAAGATCAACTATTTACTTGATTTTAATACAACTTCCAAAATTAAAATGATTGTTGCTTTTTTTTTGTATATCATTTTTCCTTATCTGTTTTATATATGTTTTAACAAGTCCCTCAACCATGAGTTGGCCCAGTCGGCTGGGGCTGCATAATACACCAACTGCATCTCTGCAGAGCGATAAGATTCCCCATATGAGTGTCCTGGATATGACACTAAACAATCTGATGATTAGTCTCCAGTAATGCTGGAGTGTTAGGGAATACAGAGTACCCCTTCATTGCCATCGCTCCGAGGTTCACTCTGACCCGGAGTGGTAGCACCTGATAGGGTCCTATCTATGGGTCAAATAAAACTGTTTGTCATTCAAACTGCGTACTTATGCTAAACTGAATTGCTTAAAATAGAAGTGTTTGATTATTTAACTGTGTGTAAACAAATGACTGCTGTTTAATTGAATTGTTAGTAATATATAGCAATACTTGGAACCATTTAACTGTTGATATGTAAAACTGAATTGTTTGAAACAGAACCGTTTTACATTCAATTGTTTGGTTTGGTTTCTTTGTTTTAATGGCATATCAATCTTCGTATGGTTATTTAATGCTAAAGCCATTCTCCTAGAAGAACTGTAGTGGTACTATATAACCCATAGCTGGGAGGATAAGGGGGTTCATACCTTTCCCAAGGGTATTTGCCCAAAAGTGAATGTAATAGCGCGACTGGAGTACGAACTTGCTTACTATGATCCCGCAGTCCATCACTTTAACCATTACACCATGAGGACACCGCCCCCATTCAATTGTGTGTAAATAAAAAACTGTATTTATGCTAAATATAACTGTTTGATCTTTTAACTGTGTGTAAGCAAATAACTGCTGTTTAATTGAATTGTTAGTGATATATGACAACACTTGGAACCATCCATGTGGGTGGCACAACATGATGATGATGAAACTGAATTGTTAAAAACAGAACTGTTTTTACATTCAAGGGTATGTAAACAAAAACTGTGTACTTACGCTAAAATGAATTGTTTGAAATTAAGTGAAGCCATTTAACTAAGTGCAAAAAATGAGCTCAGAGTGTTTAAAAATGTTATCTACAAAATGTGTTTCGAAATCATATATTTGATATATGTATAAAGAGGATTTGATATTAAATAACCTACAATAGTTGATATGCTAGAAAACCCAACCCAACCAAATCATGTATATTTTAATATATATATATGAAGAGGATTTGGCATTAAATAACCTACAAGGGTTGATATGCCAGAAAACCCAACCAGATCTACCATGAGTAGGATGCAACACAAGGTCAATTTATAAAAGTACAGCTGGTTGAAATTTTGATTTTTCCTTCTCCTAGATGGTTGCTGTCTCAAAGATAACAAACTCAACTATTTACCAAATAACTGAAAGGTGAAGAGAAGGTTTTGTCTTTCATGAGAGTGTCAGCATGAACTGAAATGCCAACAACCTAATCCAGGATTTGAATTCAGGTTGCCTACTCCATTTCCAAATACTATAACTGTTATTCCAATGTGCCTTCTAACACACACACAACATCTGTAATTATATATATATATATATATATATATATATATATATAACACAACCTAAGGGGATAGAGTGTTCACCAATAGCCTGGGAGACCAGGGTTCAATCCCAGTTTAACTCATACCAAAGACTCAAAAAATGGTATTTGATGCCTCTTTACTTAACACTTAGCATTATAAGGTACAGATCAAGGATAAAGTGGAGCAATCCAGGGAAAAGAGTAGTGCTCTCCTTTACACTTCAGTGTAGTAGCTAATGAAAAGGAAGCCTTCGAGTCACCCTCAAATATAGTTTCTAACTTATATATATATATACACACACACAAACTCACAAATAGATTCTGTAATAAGTAATATATATATATATATATACATATATAGAGTCATCCACAGACAGATCTGTTTCGTTCTATCAGAACTCATCAGTGTGGCTAGACAGTATCTCCCCGTAGCTGGGATCGAAACCCGGTTGACTCAAACGCCAAGCCAAAGCTTCTAGCCATTTAGCCATATATATATATATATATATATATTGTCATCCACAAACAGACTGTTTCATTGTATCACAACTCTTCAGTGTGGCTGGTCACGTAGGATGCTTGAAACTGGGATTGAAACCTGCCCAACTTTACATTAGACTTTTGTATCATACTACTCAGCCAACAAGCGTACCATGTCAGCTCAGGAATTATAAGGTATTAAGTAGTAGCATTCGTTTGTTTACATTTTATACCTTACTGGATACCAGAGTGCTCAATTCATTTGAAGAGCTTTGCATTATGCGAGTGGCAGCCGTAAATCCCTTCATCAGAGTGCTCAACCCCCATATATATATATATATATATATATATATATATGGGGGTTGAGCACTCTGATGAAGTAATTTATATCATATATTTATAACACACATAACATCAGTAATTAGTAAAAAATATATATATGGAGGCGCCTATGGTGTAATGGTTATCATCATAGAAAATGGACATGGCGACACAAGTTCAAATCCTGGACGAGACTGATTGCATTTCATATAGCACTAATACCCTTGGGAAAGGTATGAATCCAATTATTCTCCCTCCAGCTATGGGTAAATAGTAGGGCAGACTAGGTTCTTCAGCCTAGGTAAGGCAACTAGTCTAGGAGAAGGAAAACTGAATTCAAAGCTGTTAAACTCCACTTAAAAATTGACCTTGTGTCATATCCTGCCTGAGTGGAGGGGTTGGTAAATATATATAACAGATGTTTATGGATAATGATGAAATTTTATTAAATAAAAAAGCCTCAGTCAAATAAGACTAAAATATAATTACACTTCCTAAATTTGAAAAGCAGGAAATATGCTTAAATGAATTCAAAATATGAGGATAGATATCCATTTTTATCGTTTTTCTTTGTCATCTTTTTTTAAAGAAAGAACATAAGAGGACAGAAATTTACAAGTCAGACAATTACACAACAACCGAATGACTTTTGACTCGTAATTCTTGGGCTGCCAATGACAAGTGCAACAAAAATGGAGGCCAGTCTCATCTGTGAAGATAACATATAAAAAAAGTGACTGTGAAAGAAAGAGGTAGGATAGTATTAAGAGTGAGGCTTTTTGAAATATGTGGGTGAGAGAAATCTGGGTGATTGGAAAGGAGGTGGTGATATATGTGGGGATTGTAATCTGATATGAAATACTCAAGTGAATAATACAAGATTTATTTTTCACCTCGCCAAGCAACATTAACCAAATGCAAAGAATTGATAACCGATAGATATGGCCAAATTTGTAAGAAAACTTTTCAAGAAAATATTCAGATTTTTTAAATCAATGAAAAATCAACAATGTACTTGATTTAGTTAAAATATACATAGAACCTATTTTTAAAAAGACATTTCCAGTCTAGATTTAGTAAACAATTTTTTTTAACTTAATTTGATGAAGGATAATACTAGTCAACTATGCAACAAAAATTTGGAAGATAAAAGATAATTCTAGGCAAAATTATTAATAAGGATTGCCATAGAAATGAATTAGAATTGAGAAAATAAAGGATAATACTAATATAAATTATTAATAATAATAATTGTGATAAAAACATAAGTAGAATTAGAAAGATGAAGGATAATACGAGTCAAAATTATTAATAATAATGATTTGTGATAAAAAGCAAATAGAATTAACAAGATGAAGGATAATACTAGTCAAAATTATTAATAATAATGATTGTGATAAAAAGCAAATAGAATTAACAAGATGAAGGATAATACGAGTCAAAATTATTAATAATAATGATTTGTGATAAAAAGCAAATAGAATTAACAAGATGAAGGATAATACGAGTCAAAATTATTAATAATAATGATTGTGATAAAAAGCAAATAGAATTAACAAGATGAAGGATAATACGAGTCAAAATTATTAATAATAATGATTGTGATAAAAAGCAAATAGAATTAACAAGATGAAGGATAATACGAGTCAAAATTATTAATAATAATGATTGTGATAAAAAGCAAATAGAATTAACAAGATGAAGGATAATACTAGTCAAAATTATTAATAATAATGATTGTGATAAAAAGCAAATAGAATTAACAAGATGAAGGATAATACGAGTCAAAATTATTAATAATAATGATTGTGATAAAAAGCAAATAGAATTAACAAGATGAAGGATAATACGAGTCAAAATTATTAATAATAATGATTGTGATAAAAAGCAAATAGAATTAACAAGATGAAGGATAATACTAGTCAAAATTATTAATAATAATGATTGTGATAAAAAGCAAATAGAATTAACAAGATGAAGGATAATACGAGTCAAAATTATTAATAATAATGATTGTGATAAAAAGCAAATAGAATTAACAAGATGAAGGATAATACGAGTCAAAATTATTAATAATAAGGATTGTCATATAAATGAATTAGAATTGAGGCAATAAAAAAAAATACAAATCTAAATTGTTAATAATAATGATGATTGACAAAGCAAGTAGAATTAGGAAGATGGAGGATAATATTAGTGCATAATCTTTCATATAAGACAGACAGATTCAGAGATGATTAGACTGCAGGATCTTTTTTTTTAGCATAAGTACACAGTTTGATTGTCAAAAACATTTCTATTTCAAACTATTTAAGCAGTTATATGTAACAATTCAGTTAAATGTAAATACAGTTTTAATGTCGAAAAATAGTTCTATTTCAAATAATTCAGTTAAGCATAAGGACGCAGTTTAAATGTAAGTATGATTTAATGGTCAAAAACATTTCTATTTCAAGCTATTCAGTTTACTCAAACAATTCATTTTAGCATAAGTATGCTGTTAGTTCTATTTAACCCATAGATAGGGCCCTATCAGGTGCTACCACTCCGGGCCAGAGTGGACCTGGGAGTGATGGCAATGAAGGGGTACTCCACATTCCCCAAAGCTCCAGCATTGCTGGAACTTCACCATCAGACTATTTAGTATCATATCTTGGAAACTCATTGGGGGGTGGCTTACCCCTCAGTAGAGGTGCAGTCGACGTATTCTACAGCCCCAGCCGACCAGGCAAGTAAGCGAGTTACAACACACATTGTATTTTTATATTCACTTTCAGACTAATAATCTTAGAAAAGATATGGACCCCTTTATCCACCCCAAAGCCAGCTATGGATTAAATAGAATCACTGATGTTCTTCTACATGGATGGCTATGGCATTAAATAACCCATGAAGGTTTAATTTCATGTGTATCAAAAAGGGGTAGAAATAATTTTCATTAAACGTTTTTCTCAAAATGGTTGATCGTCAGCTACTGCCCACTTTCTTGCACTTTTAAAATAAAAAAGAGTTGAGTGTTTGAATCATATAGAGGTGAGGGCTTGACATGATCAAGATCAGGCTTCTCGGACAATTAGGCCAGCCAGAGTAAGTGGAGTATTGCCAGTCATGTGACTACTTAGTACCAAGGTTACTGACAGACTGCAAGCCAACAGGTTGCCCCATTGAGGTGTAGATTCTTACCCCTCAACTGAGGTGCAGTAGGTGTATTCTACAGCCCAGCTGACAGGACACAAATCTTAGGAATGTCAAACTTACTAATTACCGTGGTTGGGGAGAACATAAGCTCCTCCCCTTATACACATGTCATCAAGTACCTCTCCCAGGGAATTCTCAGTACCTTCTTCTCCCTCATATATATATATATATATATATATATATATATATATATATTTGCAAGAGGGGGGGGCAAAGTCTCAAAAACCAGTTTGGTTCCCAGGGGAAAGCAAATGAACTCCACAAACATTCCCCATGTTCTTTTCATTTAGGATAAAGCAAGAAAGAAAAGCAAAAAAAAAAAAAAAAAAAACCTATGCAGCATTTTTTGTTCATTGACCCAAAATTTTCTGTAAATTTACATTGAATTTTAATCATTCAAAGTTCCAGCAATAAATTTACATACTTTTACATCTGAATTAACAAGCTGACAAAGTATAAAAGCATTCAGTAGAATAGTAAGCATTTGGGGGAGGGGAGGGGGCAAAGTATTGTTCGATCTTGAAGTATGACAAACCTTGATGGGTTATCTAATGCTTAAGATGGTTTGGTTTGGTTTTATGGCATATCAGTCATTATTAGTTATTTAGTGCCAAATTTTGTTTTGTATATATATATCAAATATATGATTTGTAAACACATTTTATAGATACGCACAGTTAAATGATCAAAGAGTTCTATTTCTAACAATTCAATTTAGAATAAGTCAACAAAGTTAAATGATTCAAAGTATTGCTATGTGTCACTAGCAATTCAATTAAATATCAGTCATTTGTTTATGCACAGTTGAATAATCAAACAGTTCTATTTCTAACAATTGAATTCAGCATAATTCATTTGTTTGCACACAGTTTAAATTTCAAACAGTTTTATTTGACCCATAGACTGGACCTTATCAGTTGCAACCACTCCAGGTCAGAGTGGACCTGGGAGCAATGGAAATGAAGGAGTACTCCACATTCCCCAAATCTGGAGCCTCACCATCAGATTGTATACTGTCCTATCCAAGACAATCATTAGCAGGGGTCTTAACCTCTGCAGAGATGCAGTCAGCAAATTCTACAGCCCCAGCCGACTGACCCAGAAAGCAAATATAATAGCCATTGTTTGCACATATTTTAAATATCAAATGGTTTTATTTGACCCATAGATAGGACCCTATCAGGTGATACCATTCCAGGCCAGAGTGGACCTGGGAGCAATGGCAATGAAGGGGTAATCCGTATAACCTAACTCTCCTTGCTATCAGATGGTTCAATGTCATATCCAGGGCACTCATTGAGTTGGTGGGGGGGGAGTCTTATCCCTCTGTAGAGATACAGTCAACAAATCCTACAGCCTCAGCTGACTGGGCTGAGCAACAAAAGAGTGACTCAACATTTGCTAGAACTGTAGCTTCACCACTGAATGTAAGTAAGTAAAGTTGGTGACCTTAGTTGATGTTGGTTGGTGTTCGGGTTTAATGGTATATCAACCTTTGTAGGTCATTTAACGCCAAATCCATTTTTATGAAAATAGTTCTATATATAACAATTCAGTTTAGCATAAGTACGCAGTTTAAATGTGAAAAACATTTCTATTTTAAGCTATTCAGTATAGTCAAGCAGTTATACAGTTAATTGTCAAAACAGTTCTACATTAAACAATTCAGTTTAATGTAAGTAGAGTTTCAATGTCAAAAAACAGTTCCATTTCAAATAATTCAGTTTAACATAAGCACGCAGTTTAAATGTAAGTACAGTTTAATTGTCAAAAACATTTCTATTTCAAGCTATTCAGTTTAGCATAAGTATACCATTAGTTCTATTTAACTCATAGATAGTGCCCTATCAGGTGCTACCACACCGAGCCAGAGTGGACCTGGGAGCAATGGGAATAAAGGGGTACTCCGCATTTCCCAAAGCCCCAGTATTAATGGAACCTCACCATCAGACTATTTAGTGTCATCATCAGGACACTCATTGAGTGGGGGTCTTACCCCTCTGCAGAGGTGCAGTCGGTGTATTCTACAGCCCAGCTGACTGGGCAACAAACCTTAGTTGAGGGTGATCCGAAGGCTCCCTTTTCAATAGCTACCACACCGAGGTGTAGAGGAAGGTGCTACTCCATTCTCTGGATTGCAATGTAAACAGATTAAATTAGATCGATGTACATTGAGAAACATGAATAGAAAGTATAAGCTTGGTGTGGTTTCTTTATTTCATTGCATATCAACTTTTGTGGGTTATTTAATGCTAAAACCATCCTTGTAGAAGAACAGTAGTGGTACTATTCAACCTATAGCTGCTGAGATAAGGTTTGATTTGTTTTCTTTGTTTATGGCATATCAACCTTTGTGGGTTATTTAATACTGAAACCATCCTTGTAGAAGAACAGTAGCAATACCATTTAACCCATAGTTAGGGGTCATAGCAAGAGAAGAGACCCACCTCAGAGTTCAAAGCAAGCATGAATGTGTCTTGTGTTCAGGGTGCTGACAGTAAGAAACATAGCCGTTCTTGGAGGTGTGATTTATAAGTCACCTGTCTCGTCTCTGATGAGATGAGATTTGTAACATATGCAAATTTCAATCCTACAAGGGTGAAAATGAATTTCAAACCTTCTTAGTCTGAAAATGAAATCAAAAAGGCAACTAGAGTTTGAACTCACTTACTATGATGTTGCAGCCAGGCACATTAACCACTACACCACTAGGGCCCCTATAGAAGTATAGGGTTTCCAGTTATAATCAAAATCATTAACAATGATCTGCTAACCAAACTAACAAACCATTTCCCCAAGCAAGTCACAATTTTAAAATTATTAGTACAGTTTATTATTATACCCAGGACACCTCTTTTGGTTTTTTTTTAATCTCTTTGGCAGAGAGGGGGGCGTCAGTTGGTGTATTTTCAGCCTTGTTGACAATTTGAAAAACATATAATATAACAGACAACAGGTGCCAGACAATATGAATCTATGAAACATGAACTAATTAAAAATAGATAAGAAAAATGAGAAAATTTTGTTAGCAAACTGATATATGAAACTAAAACTCTATTCTTAAAAGATTGATGCTGATGGCAATTGGAACACATTGCTCATTTGTTTGTTGCAGTGATCACAGTCGGCAGAGAAGCATAAAAATGTTGTTTCATTACATATTCACGTGATGTACTCATCTGCACCAAGAAGAATTAATGTGATGCAAAAAAAAGAAAGGTTTGTTGTTGGGAGTGTTTTGAATGATCCAGAATCAAAAGGATAAAATCTCAATGAGAGACCATAAAAATGCACAAGGGCAAAAAGAACAAACGCTTCACAAGAAATGGTTTTACCATTAAAATATATTAGAAATTGTTTTACTTTTATTACTTATAAGAATGCATAGCAAATGAGCTTAGCATAAAAATGTATTGGAAATTATCTTAATGTAAAAATGTATTGGAAATGATTTTATTGTAAAAATGCATTGGAAATGATTTTATTGTAAAAATGCATTGGAAATGATTTTATTGTAAAAATGTATTGGAAATGATTTTAATATAAAAATGCATGGGAAATGATTTTATTGTAAAAATGTATTGGAAATGATTTTAATATAAAAATGTATTGGAAATGATTTTATTGTAAAAATGTATTGGAAATGATTTTAATATAAAAATGCATGGGAAATGATTTTAATATAAAAATGTATTGGAAATGATTTTAAAATAAAAATGCATGGGAAATGATTTTATTGTAATTTTTACAATAAAATCATTTCCCATGCATTTTTGAAAATGCATGGGAAAATTGGAAATGATTTTAATATAAAAATGCATGGGAAATGATTTTAATATAAAAATGCATGGGAAATGATTTTATTTTAAAAATGTATTGGAAATGATTTTATTGTAAAAATGTATTGGAAATGATTTTATTGTAAAAATGTATTGGAAATGATTTTAATATAAAAATGCATGGGAAATGATTTTATTGTAAAAATGTATTGGAAATGATTTTATTGTAAAAATGTATTGGAAATGATTTTATTGTAAAAATGTATTGGAAATGATTTTAATATAAAAATGCATGGGAAATGATTTTATTGTAAAAATGTATTGGAAATGATTTTAATATAAAAATGCATGGGAAATGATTTTATTGTAAAAATGTATTGGAAATGATTTTATTGTAAAAATGTATTGGAAATGATTCTAATATAAAAATGTATTGGCAATGATTTCAGTGTAAAAATGTATTCAGAATGATTTTATTGTAAAAATGTATTGTAAATGATTTTACTATAAAAATACATTGTAAATGATTTTACCCTAAAAATGTCATGGAAATGATTTTATTGTATAAATGAGTGCAAAGTACAAGTATAGCTATAAGCAATACTCGAAAGCATATGTTTGAAAAGTACATAACCCATTTCAATCCTCATAAGATATATGTTTGAACACTATATCTCAAGAGACATATAAAACTCAATTATGGTTAATTATTATATTTCATATATACTTTAAACTATAATTATAATTATAATTATAATTATTATTATTAAACTATAATCATAATTATAATTAAACTATAATTATAATTATAAGGATTATTATTAAGTACTTGAAACTATATAGCTGCTTGCAAATATTATAGTATCAGATAGAAATACTTGAATCCATATAATTGTGTGTAAATTATTTGAATTAAGAATAGTTACTTGAAGCTATAAGCAAGTAAGTAATGTTGGCGACTTTAGTCAAGCGTGACCCGAAGGCTCCCTTTTCAGTAGCTACTATACCGAGGTGTAGAGGGAGGGTGCTACTCCGTTCCCTGGATTGCCCCACTTTACCTTAATCCCTACCTTATAGTGCTGAGTGCTAAGCAAGGCGGCATCAAGTACCATTTTTTTGTGTCTTTGGTATGACTTGACCTGGGATTGAACCTGGTCTCCCAGACCATTGGCAAATGCTCTACTCATTAGACAAATGGCCCAGTACTGAAGCTATAATTGTTTACTAAGGATTATTATTAGTTACTTGAAACTATATAGCTGCTTGTAAATATTATACTATTAGATAGAAATACTTGAATCTATATAATTGTGTGTAAATTGTTTATATTAAGAATCGTTAATTGAAGCTATAATTGTTTACTAAGGATTATTATTAGTTACTTGAAACTATATAGGTGCTTGTAAATATTATAGTATTAGATAGAAATACTTGAATCCATATAACTGTGAGTAAATTGTTTGTATTAAGAATAGTTACTTGAAGCTATTTTACTAAGGATTATTATTTGTCACTTAAAACCATATTATTGCTTACAAAAAAAATGACATCAGCAACAATAGCACAACAAGGGTTGACCTGCTATATAAAAACAACCAAATAACCAACCAACCAAAGCCAATCAATTTTCCCTTTGTTTTGTTTCAGAATCTAATATTTCCCCATGCACTTTCCCAGGAAATATTAAAACCAGTGAAAAACAGACATAAAGGAAAAGAATACAACTATTAAAAGACAGCAGTTCTCACAAAAAGAAAAAAATGTCTGCTGTAAGATAAATTGTTCATTTTCATGAATCAAGAATAAAAGAAAAGTACATATATATTTTTCTTTTCTTTTTTAGATTGAACAAAAATCCTGAGAGGTTAGATAAAATCTGCTGCTGTCATTCTTAAACATATTTGGATCAATACAATCTTAAATGTGGAAAACTATTTTCCCAGCATGCCTCAGAATAAAAATGGCTGTTTAGTTTCTTGTCTCTTTAGATTAATTCCCTTATTTCCATACTAGCTGAAGTACCCATCTACATTGGGTGAAAGATCAAAACTTGCTTATGACAGTAAACACTATTCCTTAGTACTAATAATCAATTGATAAAATTAGGTACCTTATTTATTAAGAGAAACAATATAACACAAATGAGGTACCTTATTTATTAAGAGAAACAGTATAACACAAATGAGGTACCTTATTTATTAAGAGAAACCGTATAACACAAATGAGGTACCTTATTTATTAAGAGAAACTGTATAACACAAATGAGGTACCTTATTTATTAAGAGAAACAGTATAACACAAATGAGGTACATTATTTATTGAAAGAAATAGTACAACTCAAATGTTCCAATCAAAGAGTCATGGCCAAACTATAAAAGACAAAATATCAAAAATTCCTTATTTTTCTAAAGTCTATTTTACAGTTAAAAATTTGCACTGAATAGTTACAAATTATAATCAGTTTGGTTTGATTTCTTGGTTTAATGGCATATCAACTTTAGCAGGTCATTTAATGCCAAACCCACCCTTGTAGAAGAACAGTAGGGATCCTGAGAATTAATTTCTTATTGCAAACTTTTGTCCTCATCTTGGTAGTATTTTTTTTGTTTTGTTTTTCTCACTACCTTTCGGCCAAATTTCACCTCTGGCCTTCTTCAGGTGCTTAATCTCAACCTCGGATAGGAATGCAGCAATTACTGGGGATACAGTTACAAGACACAGGATTCCTATCCGAGGTCGCAGTTAATCACCTGAAGAAGGCCAGAAGTGAAATTTGGCTGAAATATAGTGAGAAAAACAACAACAACAAAAAAAAAAAAAAACTATCAAAATGAGGACAAAAGTCTGCAATGAAAAATTAATTCTCAGATTAAGAAGCCTCATCTCAAAAGGATTCCCAATAAAGACAGTAGGGGTACAATTTAACCCATAGTTGGAGGGATAAAGAGCTTTATATCTTTCCTAAGGGTATTAGTTCAAAAGTGAATGTAATAGCACAACTGGAGTTTGAACTTGCTTTCTACAATGTCACAGTCAAGCACATGAGCCACTATGCCTTGGGGACTTCACCCCTAAATCGTAAGTTTTACTATAAAAGATAAAACACTCATAAATATAAAGAGATTAACCAGTAATATTTTTATATTTCATGAAATTGACGTTGCTCTGTGAAAAATTTCCGAGTTTTGCAGAGAAATATATTTGAATTTAGTTAACTAACACTTAAGAGATTTATTGATATAAACATTTCTCTATTTTGCCCAAATTGTTAGTCCTAACAAAGGGATAATGCAATGCAATTATTATCTAATAAACTTAATACTGTACTATGTAAAATTTCACAGGGTGTTACAGAGATATATCTATAATTCAAATTTCTTTTATACTATTGAACAAAAATCCTGAGAAGTTAAATAAAATCTGCTGCTGTCATTCTTAAACATATTTGGATCAATACAATCTTAAATGTGGAAAACTATTTTCCCAGCATGCCTCAGAATAAAAATGGCTGCTTAGTTTCTTGTCTCTTTAGATTAATTCACTTATTTTTTCATTTACATTAAGGTAAACTAGGTATTTACAAGCAGAAATAACTGCTTATGTTGTTTGATTTAAATCAAAAAATTTAAATATAGAGGTAGATTACAGCAGTAAAAAAAAGAACAATTTCTTTGTAACAATATGAAGGTAATAAGTGTTCTTTATGTCAGTCAAGTTATAGAAAACTACTGGACATATATAATCCTGAAATATTCTAGAATTTTCATGTGTACAGAGACAATAAATAATAATTATCTACCTTGGATGAATAGTGCATGTCCAAAAGGTGACTTCATGGCCACATGTCAATCCCATTATCTATTTTGTTCTCTTTCATCTCTGTTCTTTGAAGAGTAAAGATTTTCCTTTGTTTTTAAATAGTTAGGGTAAGCCTTTCTTACCTTTATTCCTTGAAGAGTTGAGACTTTGTCACCTCTTTCAACAATAGGTTCTGTCTCCTGCCTCGTCAATGAAATGTAAAGCCAGTGTGGCTTTACCGGACATATCAAGTTAGCTGTTTCACCATTTTTGTACCCCTTTCATATATAGCTTGTCGATGGAACACCATGTTCACATCTTATGTATTGGCACACATTTGTGTACTTTTGTCAATACTTCTCGTATGTATATAGTTAGATTCTCTCTGACGTAAGATGTACACAAAATCGTCATTTCTATTTATGAATTTTTCCTGACAACTGCAGGCACTTCCGATAAAAATTGGTCAGAGATGAGGACTGAAAGCATTTAAGACCATCTGCAACTGTCTTTAAATGCAATGGCTAATTAGCCATTTCATTTGAGGACAGTTCAGCCAGGAAGACATATCTCTTGGATTTTAACACCAGAGGAAATCTAGAGATAAGGATTACAAACACTGGATTCTGTGAACAACAAAACAACTAAACTCTTACAATGGCAACAAGAATTTAAACATATATTTGTATTAAATAGCAGCAGTTGTGTCAATACTACTATATGGATGCACTACATAGACGCTAACTAAACATATGGAGAAAAAGCTTGACAGCAATTACACAAGAATGCTGCGAGCAATACTAACCAAGTTCTGGAGGAAATACCCTAAAAACAGCAGCTATACAGCCACCTACCACCCATCACAAAAACTATTCAAGTTAGACGAACCAGACATGCGGGACACTGTTGGAGAAGTAAGGACAAACTCATAAGTGATGTACACTTGTGGACCCCTTCACATGGACGAACAAAGGCAGGACGACCAGCTAGAACCTACATACAACAGCTCTGTGCCGATACAGGATATAGCCTTGAAGACCTCCTAGGAGCGATAGACGATAGAGATGGGTGGTGAGAGAGGGTCGGGGAGATTTGTGCTGTCAGTGCGATATGACGATGATATGTGTAAATGAGCCGATTTTGTTTTTCCTTCTGTGTGAGTGCTTCAATGGATATACTAATGCTAATATTATTATATTATTTAATCATATTAATTATATTATTGTTATTAATTATATCATTTAATAATATTATTATTTGCTGGTTATATCTTTTTGGGCATCTTCACTTTTAACTATCTTCTCACGTCAGCCTTACAAAATAAAAAAAATAAGAAGAATTTTTGCACAGAACATATTTACTATTAATACTGTATCTATATACAGATCAAATTCTCTTAAGTAATTCATCAGATCGTTCCAAAAAGTGCTATCTTAAATTCTATTTTTTACTATTATTTCTGAATTCATCTAATTCAATCTTAAATTTTTTATACTATTACTGTTTTTGATTTTATTAGGCAATTTGTTCCAAAAATATATCACTCTATAAGCAAAATAAAAAAAAAAAATCCAATCAGTTAATAGATTTAGTTTTTGAAATTTCTCTTGACAGTAAATTTCCAGTTTGAGGAGAAATATTGAAAAAATATCTACTATGTATTGCATCCAGCTTGTGGCAGAGGGCTTCAGTGAACATGTTGTTTACTTAGATGGTTGGTTGGTTGGTTTTAAGGGATTATGCCACAAAAGAAGCAACAGAACATGAACTGTTAATGAGGCATATCCATTCATTCAAAGAAAAATATTTTTTAGTATCAAATGTCTTGAAGTGACCATTTTATGATTTCTGCTATCTTAAACTCCAGGCATTGAGATCAACACTTGGAAGATATTTGCTTCAAATTAGCAGTAATTCTTTAGGTCAGATATTTAACTTTAGGATTTGCTTATTTAAGCGTTTGTAGGACAATCTATAGCTAACATTCATGATTGACAAACATGAATTCTGTTTACATAGAACCGTCTTAACAAATAGATTTTTTTTAAAGAAAGCCAATTGTTACGCAGCTAAAGATGGAGGGAAAATCCTCAATTCCCAAAAATAAGAAAAATAAAACCTATCTGATAAACTACATGGTCATTACACAAATTCCTCCCAAAATTTGAATTGCATCTCCCCAATTAATATATATATATATATATATATATATATATATATATATATATATATACACACACATACACAGTGGGGTGAAATAAATATTTGTACATATGAAATTAATGCCACATATTCTTACATATGAAAATAAATAAATGACATTCATTTCTGTAAAATTAATTGTAACCAAAGTTTATATACACATATTAGTAGAATATATCTTTATATAGTAAATGTATATAAAAATTTTGTTCAGGTTACATTTGAAAGATAAAAAATTAAAATTTTCATGTGTACAAATATTTATTTCAACCCACTGTATATCATCAACATGATGTTGTGGCTCTAGCATGGATTTCCTTGACTCTGCCTCAACACTTGTCTCTATTGTCCATAACTTCCAGCAGGTCTTCCAGGCTACATCCTGTGTCCATACAGAGCTGTTGTAGATACGTTCTAGCTGGTCGTCCAACACTTGCTCAGGAGTTCATAGGAGAACATTGCTTATGAGTTCATCCTTACTTCTCCAGAAATTTTTTATAGGGTCCTATTTATGGGTCAAATAGGACTAAACTGTACTTATGCTAAACTGAATTGTTTGAAATAGAACTGCTTTTTTTACATTCAACTATGTGTAACCATAAAAACTATACTTATGCTAAACTGAATTGTTTGAAATAAAACTGTTTTGACATTTAGCTGTTTGTAAACAAAAACTATACATATACTAAACTGAATTGTTTGAAATTTAATTTTGCGTTAAATGATGCAAAAAGGGTTGATACACCATAAAACAAACAAACCAACCAACCAACCTCTCTCTTTATATAGATGAGGGTCATTCAATATATATAAGTTGAATATTGCCTAAGAAGTTGGCAATAAGAAGTACTGTTTACAGATGCAGCTTTTTCTAGGAAATCAATAGTCATGGGTCTTTTTATCCCTTAGAACACAGCATGACCTTCTTTATAGACAGCTGCACCAGAAACCATTTCTTAATCAGAGAGTCAGTATTTCGACTCCATGGAATGAATTTTTAACTCAAGCTCATAGTAGCAAACCAATGTTTAGCACATTGATAAACATTTTTTGAGTAAAACATGCTTCCCCATACACATCACACATTATTCTGTAAATTTCTCACTGTTTGCACTTCACAACCACCAAAAGTTTGATAACACACCTCTGTTCAAGTCTGGAACACTCTTTTTGAATTGCTGCCCTTTTCAATAGCCTCAAAACAAATACTTTTGTGATATGAAGATAATTTTTGCAATAAACTACTTGCAGAGTTTACATCTATGAAAAAATACAGGAAAATGAATTATTTTGCTCTTTTCAAAAAATACCCCTTTATATATATATATATATATATATATATATATATATATATATATATATATATATTGTTACAAAGACTCACTCTTCTACTTCTCACTGAAAACCATGAAAATGCTGTATTACATCGGTAGCTCTTAGGTTTTCCAGAAGTAGACAAATAATGTGAATAATAAAAGAATAGAAAATAACAGTTTTAAGGAACTCTCGGGAAGCTTTTGAAGCACTTGAGATTCTCGTACCAGTCTTATAGTTGCTATATAATAACTGAGGTAAGAAAAACAAAACAAAAAAATAAAACCAGCAGAGATGAGAGTCAGTTATTTCTGCACTTCTGCTACGGTGACCTCAACTCCGACTTATCCATTGGTTAAGGACTAGAAAGTCCAGCCAAAAGAATTCATATTTCATAACCAAAAGTTGCTAAGAGGATAAATTCGGTAAAATACTTTTTTGCACATCACTGACTGATTCCTTAATTTTTACATGTTTAGATATTTCCATTTTTCTTTATGACTCATTGTAAGTTATTAATTACTACTTCTTGCTCATCAGTCAACTTAAACTGTTTTACTTCCCTTTCTTTTGATTAACACTCAGGTTAAACAATGAGCTTGGATATTTGTATTTGTCGAAGTTCTGTACTTGTACTTGAGCGTAGTTCACGTGTTGAATTACACATGAAAGTGAATACTGACTTAAACATGAGGAAGGGAAGATTATATGCACATTGGGGTGTTCCACAATGCACAGGTGGTCTCGTCCATTCCCCGTGTAGTGATTGGCTGCCAGCCAAGGAGTGGCTATACTAACATGCACATATGCTGGCCCGCTCATTGGCATTTTTGTCTGTAAGCTTGACGACAGCCAGGCCGCTGAGCCAGTAAGTATTGTTTATTATTTTTTCCTGTGCATTAGGGCAGTAGCTTTTTCAGTATTATATGCTGTAATTAATCAAAATCTCTTTTCTCACTTTTATTATATTGATTTTTATTGAGTTACACTGGCTGTAACAATATATATACATACTAATCAGATACTTGTTTACTTCGGTGGCAATTCCAAGAAAGAGCGATAAAGTTGAGAATAGACGTCAATGGCGGTATAAAAGCTGAACAGAGAAATTGAAAGTGATGTCTCAAGGAAGCTACACCTCACAAGAGAGCAGGCCTTCAGGACCTGATAATGATCTCCACAAAAAGATCTTGGTGATCTCCAGAGCAGAGAACCAGAGAAAACTCTCTCTCACCATTCATCTCTATTGTCCATCATTTCCAGCAAGTATTCCAGGCTATATCCTGTGTCCACACGGAGCTGTTGTAGATAAGTTCTAGCTGGTCGTCCAACACTTGCTCATCCATGTGAAGGAGTTCAGAGGAGAATCCTGCTTATGAGTTCGTCCTTACTTCTCCAGCAGTGTCGCGTATGTCTTGTTTGTCTAATTTGGATGGGTTTTGAGATGGGAGGTAGGTGGCTGTACAGCTGTTGCTCTGTAGGATGTTACTTCCAGGATTTGTTCAATATAGCTCTTGTGCAACTGCCGTCAAGCTATTTCTCTGTACGCTTAGTGAGCATCCATTTAGAGCCTCCATATAGTAGTATGGACATGACTGATGCTTAGAAAAAATTGTGCTTTATTTTATCGGATAGGTCTGACTTCTATATGACTGATAACCTATCAATAGCTGTCCATGCCTTCACTAGTTGAGTATTGATGTCATTTTCCGTAGATGAGATGCTGCTTCTGAGGTAGGTGAACTTGTCCAGTAGTTCACATGGCGGTCAATATTTGTAATAAATAATAATTGTTAAAAAAAAAAAAAAACAGTATAAAAAGTATTGATGTCATTTTCCGTAGATGAGATGTTACTTCTGAGGTAGGTGAACAGTAGTTCACATGGAGTATAAAAACAGCATAAAAAGTATTGATGTCATTTTCTGTAGATGAGATACTGCTTCTGAGGTAGGTGAACAGTAGTTCACATGGAGGTCAATATTTTTATTAAATAATAATTGTTAAAAAAAAACAGTATAAAAAGTACTTTATGCAACTGTAGCATTCAGTGTATCATTGGATATACTAATACTAATATTGGGACTTGGTAAGTAGGGGATGTGACTAGTTTTTCACCATAACACTCCCCCCCATCAGGTTGGTTGGTTGGTTTTGTTTAACGGCATATCAACAATTTTCCGGTCACTTAATGCCAAATTAAGTCATTTTGATAAAAGTTTCAAATAATTCAGTTTTGTAAAAAATAATTTTTGTTTACACACAGTTTAAATGTCAAAAACAGTTCTATTTCAAGCAATTCAGTTTTTTGTTATACACAGTTAAATGTCAAAACAGTTCATTTCAAACAATTCAGTTTAGCATAATTATACAATTCAGTTCTATTTGACCTATAGATAGGACACTATCAGGTGCTACCATGCCGGTCCAGAGTGGACCTGGGAGCAATGGCAATAAAGGGGTACTCCACATTCCCCAAATCTCCAGCATTACAAGAACCCCACTATCATACTGCTTAATGTCATATCAGGACACTTGTTGGGGGCGTCTTACCCATTTGCAGAGATGCAGTCGGTGTATTCTGCAGCCCTAGCCGACTAGGCCATCCCAATGAGGATATTAGTCTGCAGCAGTAACTGAGTCTCTATGTGACACTTTTAAAACCTTCAAAAGTTCATTGGTTGGTGTTTTATTGCATATAAACCTTTGTGGGTTATTTAATGCTAATTCAGCCCTGTCAGTTGGGGCTGTAGAATACACCGACTGCACCTCTGCAGAGGGGTAAGACCCCTCCAATGAGGCCACCTATTGGGTGGTGACCCATAAAGCGCCAAGACAGGATCCTGGTGGTTGAGCAATAATTGATCAGGCGACACAGTGATCAATGACTTGGAACATATCACTTTGACCCTTACTTGGTCTGACGGGCAGTTGGATAGGCCCCATCTGATCGATCAGCTGGTCATATCAAGCCCTAGCACCTATATGTTTTATCCCAACTGTACTTTTAAATTTGCACTTATAGCAAGTTCCCAATCCTTATCTGTTAGGTGCTAGTAGATGGTGGCTGAGGGTCAATGGCATTGAGAGAATAGGAATTTGACCAGTGCTGAGAATGTGAAATTGGCAACGGCTCGGAAACCTACCCTTTACTCAAGTATACTGGTCGCGTCTCCCCATCTCAACCAAGGCAAATGGATTATCTCCTTGGTTCATTCCCAACACAAATTGGACTCCGTGGTGGAGTGTAAGGCCAGTGAAAAATATACAACATATATGGTGTCTTCAAATAAAAAACCAAATGAAACCTGTCAGGATCAGACTCGGAGAATGAAGCAGCAGACTTCCCCAGATTCATTGTTATTGAATCTTTGAAGGAGGTCTACCTAGCCAAATTCTCGCCTTTCCTCATAGAAAAAGTAATCTTAACAAGGGCTAGTCTGAAAACTGTTAAGAAAACAAGGAATGGCAACTTGCTTGTCGAGGTGAACTACCGGAGGCAGTCAGAAAACATTAAAAATAAAAACCTTTCATACAACGAAATGCAGAGCCTATCCGCATGAGAAACTCAACACTTCCAAAGGAGTTATCAGAAGTAGGGAGTTGGCATTGGCTACAGAAGAGGAGATAGCATTACCCCTGGGAAAACAGGGAGTTACAATCATAAAAAGAATCTCCATCAGAAAAGGCAAACAAGAAATCCAGACCAACACTTACATCCTGACATTTAATCAGCCCCGTACTCCCAAGAAGGTGAAGATGGGCTATTGTCTTGAGAGAGTGTGTTTGAAATAGGACTGTTTTTACCTTTTATTGAGTGTAAACAGAAACTGTACTTATGATAAACTGTACTGTACTGAAATAGAACTGTTTATATGTATAAAATATATGTATAAAATTGATTTGGCATTAAATAACCTAAAATGGCTGATATGCCATAAAACCAAATTAATGCCAATTATTGGTTATATATATTTGTAAGAAAATAGTTTGTTGGTAAGTTAATTTTTAAACAAGCTAGAGCTCATTTCTTTGCACACAGTTAAGTGGTTTCAAGTATTGCTAATACTTATAATTCTATTCAATATTAATCATTTGTTTTCTCGGTTAAATGGTTACAAGTATTCCGATTCAACAATAATAAATCTAGTAAATATTTATAATATGCTTACACATAGTTAAATGGTTTCAAGTATTGCTATTAAACAGTAATTCTATTTATCAAGTATTATGTAATATTGATAATTTGCACACAGTTGTATGGTCTCCAATAACTAATAATAATTATCTTTAATAAATGATTGAAAAGTTCTGTTTGACCCCTAAATGGGACTCTAACAAGTACTACCAATCCAAATCAGAGGAGGACCTTTTTTTTTAAAGAGAATTCCAGCTTATTCTTTTGTTTATTTTTTTGTGTATCTCTCATTTCTGGCCACCCAGGGAGCTATCACAGATGACTCAACACTGAACTGCTTCTATCTCAAGACTCTTTCAGGGCGTCACTCCACTTCATGTTTGTCCATTCAGAAATGATGTTGTC
Organism: Sepioteuthis lessoniana; assembly: GCA_963585895.1. Lineage (NCBI taxonomy): Eukaryota > Metazoa > Mollusca > Cephalopoda > Myopsida > Loliginidae > Sepioteuthis > Sepioteuthis lessoniana. The sequence continues at coordinate 12,998,877 of OY757934.1, read as the reverse complement.
CACCACCCACATCACTTTCTCCCGTCTGCTTCTCCTCCCACTGTCCCTTGTAAGATTTTCTTGGCAAGCCCTGATACATGCCCATGCTGTTTTAGTTTGTGGCTTTTCACTGTAGTTAGAAAGCCTTCTGTGTTTTAACTCCTGTTTCTCACTTCTTTGTTGATGATACTGTGGGGTGTAAATCTTTCTTTAGATTTGACGTCAAGGTCTACGATTCACAATGTCCTGGGGATGATACTAAATTGCATCCAATAGCGAGGCTTCTGTTCTGGCGCTCTGCAGTGAGTGGAGCCACCCTTTATTGAAGCATTGAGAAAAACAAAACTTTGGGTGTCCTGGTTATAACACTAAACTGCATCTGATGGTAAGATACCAGTTTTGGCATTCGGGGAATATGGTTTGGTTTGGTTTTATGGCATATCAACCATTGTAGGTTATTTAATGCCAAATCCTATTTCAAACAATTCAATTTAGCATGAGCACAGTATTTTTTATTTACATACAGTTAAATGTCAAAACAGTTCTATTTCAAAGTATACAGTTTAAAAAAACAGTTAATTTCAAGCAATTCACTTTAGCATAATTACACAGTTTAGTTCTATTTGACCCATAAATAGGACCCTATCAGGTGGTATCACACCAGGCCAGAGTGGACATGGGAGTGATAGCAATAAAGGGGTACTCTGCATTCTCCAAAGCTCCAACATTACTGGAGCCTCACCATCAAATTGTTTAGTGTCATATCCAGAACACTTGTTGGGGGAGTCTTACCTGTCTGCAGAGATGCAGTCAGTGTATTCTACAGCCCTAACCAACTGGGAAATTAGAAGCACCCTTTCAATACCATTACTCTCGGGTCCACTCTGACCAGAATTGGTAGTACCTGTTAGGGTCCAACGGATCAAATAGAACAGTTCAATCATTTATTAAGGATTATTATTAGTAGTTATTTGGAGCCATACATTAGTGTGCCAATTATTTATATTACATAAGAATACTTAATAAATAGAATTACTAATGTTGAATAGCAGTACTTGAAAGTATTTAACTGTGAGAAAACAAATTATCAATATTAAATAGAATTATTAGTGTTAACCATACTTAAAACCATCAGTGTACAAACAAATTATCAATATCAAATAAAATACTTGAAACGATTGAACTGTCTGCAAACAAATTATTGATATTAAATAGAATTATTAGTATTACACAGCAATACTTGAAACCATTAAACTGTGTACAACCAAATTATCAATATCAAATAGAATTATTAGTCTAAGCAATAATTGAAACCAGTTAACAGTGTGCAAACAAACGATTGACATTAAATAGAATAAAGATAATTGTTTTACAAATTGTTTTTTACAACCTTATAATTTATACCAAAGCAAGGAAAAAAGAATCGTAAAAATTTTTTTTTGCCAAATTGGATCTACTTGGCCTTATTTGCTCTGAATAAACTTTTTAGGAATAATTGTCCTTATATTCTGAATAGGAGTCTAAGGAATAATTGTCCTTATCCAACCAACAAGATTTAGTTTATGCTTCAATTCAGTCTGCAAAGCCAAATGAGTTTAATAACGCAAGGTTGTTTTCAAGCAGGTTGGTACTTGTTAGACAAAAGATGAAAAAAATTATGGGACAGTATGAGATATTAGTTGTCTAAATTTCTGAGACAAAGCTTGTTGATTTTTATCATTAAGGGTTTTCAGACTATTGTCTTCATCTTTATTGTTATTTCCACAACATTTCAGCCGATATGTCCTCCGGCCTTCTTCAGGTGTTTGTCGAACTCGGAAACCTTCACAGAACTTCAAACTACGTCCTTTATTGAATCTGTTCTAATTCCGTTAAATAACCACGTACAAGTGTTAAGTATTCCTGTATCGTTACTTGCCTGTAGTGAGAATTGAACCTGCAACCATCAGATGATTGTTTCCTTGAAAGCTTAGGGAACCAATGCCTATAACCGTTACGCCATGTGTAACGCTTGACAATTAAGAGTGAATTTTTGGGACTTATAAACTTAATGTTCTTACTTGACTAGAATTACTACTATTATGTATGATTTTTTACCTGTGCTCATATTCAGATTTTTTTTTCCAACTAGCCTTCTTAATTATTAGTTCCCATATTGTATTCAACTCTATACTTGGTCTACTCAGCTGGTCATTGTAGCCCAACATGTGCTGATTCCTTAAGGTGTCTTATCCTCCACTGTTCCTGAGTTCGACAAACACCTGAAGAAGGCCGGAGGACATATCAGCCAAAACGTTGTGGAAATAACAATAAAGTATGAGATATGTTCAAAAAGCATCAAGATTGAAGCTGTATTTACCAAGGAAGAAATGAACAATAAATTAAACATTAATTTTCTTCAAAATGATCCTCTTGCTTTTCAACACACTGGTTCCAACAAGTTTTTTTCTGGTCAAGGCACCTCTCAAGTTCATCTTCTGATATACTGAGAAGTTGCAGTGTCATATTTCTTTTGATGTCTTTCACATACTCAACTTACACTCTTGAGATGAATGTACAGTTTAGAAAACAAGAAAAAGTTGTATGCAACAAGCTTTGGTGAATATGGAGGGTGCTGCACTTACACAATACCATGTTTCACCAAAACCATTTCAGTCAAAAAGTATTGAGATTTTTAAAAATTCACACTGACTCAACTAGATGAAGTCTATGTGGGAATACGGAGAGGCCATGCATCTCTAGCCACATAATCATCTGTCCACTCACTGAGTTAACTTTCTCGGCAGATTGAGTCGAAATGCATGATTCCAAAATGGCTACACAAAGAAGGAACAACACAAAAACAAAAAATTGTATAAATGTTTAAAGAGAGAAAGAAGTTCACGTGACATTCCGCAACAAAATCTCTTAACTAAAACTTTCTCAGCCTATCAGCATGTCTGTCTCTATTTTCTATTCTCTGATTCACCACCACATATCTCTTCTATTTATATTTTCTCTGCCCATCTCTGTATTTGTGGTCCCAGCTATCTGTGCTTCCGAGTCTCTTCTGTGTCTGTCTTCTATCCCTTCTAGCAACAGACTGTTTTTCATTGTCTTGTCCTTCCCCCATCTCTTTTGTATCTGTATTCTTCGACAGCTGCCTCTTACCACTTCAAGTAGCAGACTCACTCTCCCAATTATATATCCAGGCGGGGAACATTCCTATTCCTGGATTTTTAGCAACCTAACACTGAACAGGAAAAAAAAATGGCAGACATCAGTCTCCAGGAGACCCTTAAAGATGTGATAATAAATTTTTTTAAGTTGTTGATCCACTTTTATCGAACATCTGCATTTTATATTAGTCAGAAAGAATTAATGATTCTCACACAATTATATCATGGCCCCTATATGGACATACACATACACACACCCATGATCAACCCACAACCATACACATGTATGTATATACATGTATTCACACAGAGCTAAGTGTCACATCTAGAGATCATCCCTTTATTATATAAGTTGGTGAGCTATATACACCTTCATAGGAATTTTTTATCTATTACATATTAACTTTTTGTCTCAATACTCTTTAATTACACCTTTTGTGCTGATGTTGAGGAGCTTTTGTAATGATATGAGCTGGTACCCTCTATTCTGAGGAAGGTATCTAAGAGCAGTTGGGAGATGATTTAGTTCATTTCTAGGAGAGGGGTTAAATGGAATAAACTTGGCAGACGCCGTCAAGCAGAACCCACTTATGATTGATGAGGCTTTGGTGATTCTGACAGGATAAAGAGGTCAAGTCTATCAAAAGCCACCACTGTTTCTGCTTCAAAAGATAGACTTACACAGGCAACTTAACTGTTTGCACTTGCTCATCGCTCGTGCATTTGCCCCCTCTTTCATTTCTCAAGTCTTTATTTACAACTGAGCGTGTTGTCTTTTGCACATCAAGCTGTGACTTTGTAGATTTGTTGTCTAGGATCTTCTTTCTTGCAACAGGTTTTTTCAAGATAATTTTGATCATTTTATTCTGCATTCAGCCACAAATGATCATCTAAAAATCTGCATCTGCTACCCAACGAGATGCTGGTGTATGATGCATCACTACAATTTCATCAAACCCACTCGATGCTGGTCTTAAATGCAATGCTATACTTTTCCTTAAACCAAATTTATTTACGCTCTGCCATGCTAAATAAGTAAAGTTGGCAACCTTAGTCGAGGGTGACCCAAAGACTCCCTTTTCAATAGCTACTACACCAAGGTGTAGGGGAGAGCGCTACTCCATTCCCTGGATTGCTCCACTTTACCTTGATCCCTACCTTATAGTGTTGAGTGCTAAGCAAGGCAGCATCAAGTACCATTTTTTGAGTTTTGGTATGACTCGACCTGGGTTTGAACCCCAGTCTCCCAGATCATTGGTGAACATTCTACATCATGATGGGCGGTAGGTGGCCGTACAACTGCTGCTTTGTTGGGTGTTGCCTCTAGGCCTTGTTCAATATTGCTTGCAGCATTCTTGTGTAGTTGCTGTCAAGCTTTTTCTCCATATTTTTAGTAAGCATCCATGTAGTGCCTCCATATAGCAGTATTAACATGACTGCTGCTCAGAAAAAACTGCATTTTATCGGTCAGGTCGGACTTACATATGGCCGATAGCCTATCAGTAACTGTCCATGCCTTTGCTAGTTACATGTTGATGCCTGTCTCAGTTGATGAGACACTACTTCTTTGGTAGGTGAATTTATCCAGTAGTTTTAGAGAAGTACCATTTAGTGTGGAGATGTCGCCTCTTTGATTAAAGCACATGTATTCCGTTTTGTCTGTATTGACATGGAAGCCTATGCCAGTAGCTGCTCATTCCAGACTATGTAGCAGGGTTTCAGCTTGAGCGGGTGTATTTGCCAGAAGTGCTATGTCATCGGCATAGTCCTCGTCTGTAATTGTTTGTGTGGGGTATCTTCTGCTTCTTTCCTTTGCCAGCTTGAAACCGTTATCTTTCATTTTATTAATAAACATTCTAAGCACATAGTCTAGGCAGATAATAAACAAGTACAGGGCTAATGTGTCTCCCCTCAGCACACCTTCTACAATGTCAAAGTAATCTGTGTCTCCATCCGGGGAGCGGACTTTTACTTTCATGTTTTTATATAGCATCATTATGGCTGTGACGGTTTATTTGGGTAGGCCATAGGCGAGCAGTATTTGTTCCATCTTTCCTCTATGTATGGAGTAAAAGGCCTTGAAGAAGTCGACTAATAATATTGTTGCCTCTAGGTTTTTTGCCCATACACCATATATATATATATATATATATATATATATATATATATATGCACACATATGCATGGATATATACATACATCAATAAATATGGGTGATGTGAAATGATCCGGCATGTCTTGAATAATTGGTTAATGTTTAACTGGAACTTGTTAGATATATTTTATAACTAGTCTAACGACTTAAAAAAGCCACAAAAATACCTTATGCGTGAAGTTGAGGTATTTCATAGGTCAGTTTTAAATAGACCAGTTCATATACCTTAGTAGTAATATCTTATTGACTGAAAGCAATATCAATATAGGCATAGTTAAAGCATGGACTTCCATTGACAGGTTGTTGACGATATGATACAATAAAACAGAAATTCTTCCAATCTAGTTATGTCAGTGCTATTGTATGGTTGCACCACTTGGACTCTAACTAAAATGCTTGGAGAAAAAGCTAGAAAGAAACTACACAAGAATGCTGAGTGTTATTTTGAACAAATCCAGAAAGCGACACCTAAAAAACAGCAACTGTACGGCCACTTACCTCCCATCTCACAAACCATCCATGAAAGATGAGTAAGACATGCTTGGCATTGCAGAAGAAGTAAGGCTGAATTTATTAGTGACATTCTCCCATGGACTCCTAGACCTGGGCACGCCAGTGTTGGTCAATCAACAAAAACTTACATTCATCACCTGTGTGGTACTATGTGCCGTCTAGAAGACTCAGCAAGTGCGATGGCCAATAGGGATGCAGGACAACAGAGAATCAAAAGAATCTGTACTGTTAGCATACCTTGATTGATGATGATGATGATATAGGCTAATGCTTAACCAAAACTTGTTAACCACCACTTGTAACTAGTCTAACTCCATAATAATAAATGTAAATGAGAGAGAGGATTGTTGATTGGGTTTTATAGCATATCAACCCTTTTGGGTTATTTAATGCCAATTCTTGTTTTTTTATATATATATATATATATATATATATACCAACAGTATATGGTTGTCACTCTCTCACTTGGAGGATTTCTGGTAAACTAAATACTGTATAATTTGGAGAGTGCTCAATATCTGTGATTGAGCAATTATATGATATAATCACAAATATATATATATATATATACACACACACACACAGTGGTGGAAATAAGTATCAGCAATTCCATTAAATTGTTAATAATTTTCTTATTAGTGCACAAATTCCTCTGATAATTTGTGTGTGGTACCTTGATCCAATGGCATTAGTATACATATTCGATTTTATAACAACCAAAAAAAAAGTTATTAAGAAAAATACGTTTTCGAGGGTGGGAATAAATATAAGACAGTTTTGAAAATTTGTATTTAACAGCAAAATTGTACAAAATTCAATATTTACATATATTCCCTTTCAATTCTAACACTTCAACACACCTGTTTTGTATTGAATCAATAAATTTTCTGAGAGTTCCACATGGAATTTTATTCCAATAATGTTTAAAGCAAGATTTTAAAGTTTCTCTATCTTCAAATTGATGTTTATTTTCATATACTCTTCTTGACAAAATTCCCCACAAAGTTTCTATTGGGTTTAAATGTGAAGACTTAGTGGGCCAGTCCAAAACTTCAATATTCGTTGTTTTAAAGCAGTTTTTCGCGAGCTTAGAAGTTTGTATGGCTGCGTTGTCCAGTTGAAAAATGGCCTTATCAGGGTCTAGGATGATTCATAAAGTGGAAAAGACTTTTTTTCTAACGCATTGATATATCGAGAAAAGTCTTGTTTTTCTTCCCTTACTACTAAATCAGCCTTTCCATATGCAGGAAAAGTTCCCTAAACTATAACAGATCCTCCTCCAAATAGTCTTTTTGAAAACAGCTGCTTCTTCCTTCTTAAATCATGCCAATAACACAGGGAGCCGTCGGGCCCATACAAATTAAACTTTTTCTCATCAGAAAACACCATGGTTTCCTATTTCGCCTTTGCTCATGTTACTTTTTTCTTTACCCAATCGACGCATCTTCTTGAATTTAGCACATAAAGCAGGGGCTGTCTTCCTGTTTTAATATACAAGATTTGGCAATTCATGGAGAAGTTGACAAACTCTTCTTGGAGTAATGAGTAAATTCTGACATTTTTGCAGATCTCTTGAGCTTGATTGTCATTTAGAAGCTTCTTGAAAAAGCCAATGTCTGGCTGCATTTGTAATTCTAGGTGAATGACCTGGACGTTTTCTGGTGCCATACAATGCCAGATCCTTTAGATAATTTCTCACAACTGTTTGGGACCTCAACAGTTCTTTTACAATGAAACCTATAGATTTTCCTTTCAGTTTACAGGGAGAAATTTCCCCTTTTACATTTTCATTAAGGGGAGAGTTCCCAGGCATCTTATTGTAACTGTATTCAATTATGAAATGTTTAAATAGGACTCACATGGCTAAAAATCATGATAAGAGTCTTTTAATAATCTATGCATGAACTTATTCTTCCTTTGGCATTCTGAAGTAAACCAGATATCACATTTTCAAAACTGTCTTATAATTATTTCCACCCGCAAAAACAAAGTTTGTTAATAACTTTTTTTTTTGGTGGAAAGTTGTTATAAAATCTAATATGTATACTAATACCCATTGGATCTAGGTTCCACACAAATTTTCAGAGGAATAAGACCAATAAATCTATAAGTCCAATAAATCTATCTAAACATTTAATATATTACAGATCTATTTAAACTATAACTCCCAGATCCACTATGATACTAATTAAACAGTCATTTGTTTACACACAGTTTAAATGGTCAAACAGTTCTATTTGACCCATGGATAGGAACCAATCAGGTGCTACCACTCCGAGTCAGAGTGGACCTGGAAGCAGTGCCATTCCCCAAAGCTCCAACATTACTGAAGCCTCACCATCAGATTGTTTAGTGCCATATCCAGGACTCTCATTGCCAGTGAGGATGTCTTACCACTCAGCAGAGATGCAGTCGGCATATTCTACAGCCCCAGCCAACTGGGCTGGAATGATGGAGGAGTTTAATATATCATCAAATACAGTAATAAAGGAAATAACTGCTTGCTTAACAGTTATTTAGAAACCACACCCTTCAGCTGTATGCCAGATTCTATCAATCCTAAACTCTACAACCCAACAAATATTTAAAATATTCCACAAGTTATTTGAATCAGAATTCATATATGTAGCTAGAACTTAAAAAAAAAAAAAAGTAACCCATAAACAAATAAGATCTAAAATTATCTATACATTGCTAACAGCTTAGATTATACACCTGACGAAAGTTAAATAAAAAAAATAAATAAAAAGGCAAAAAAAAAAAAAATAAAGCAAAAAATACACACACTGGACAACAATGAAGAAAAATATATGGAATAAAAATCAATAGACTAAAGAAAAGACTTAATCTTAAATCTACATAAAATAAATGGAAGAATATTTTTAGTTTTGTAAAAACTGTGTTTCTAAGAAATTCATGGATATTTTCACATGCATAAAATAATGTCTATGATTTCTTTAGGAATATACAGAGATTCTTTTGACTTGCAAAATTAGATAACCCAGTTTGCAGGAATGAACCAATATTGCTATGATCAATTAAGAATTCAATAAAAAAAACAGAAGAAACAGATAAATAAGAAAAAAAATATCAAGAATTTTTATCTACTGTTGAATATTCAGCCAATGTTAAACTTTCCTTTTTCTTTATATTAAACTGTCATCAGTGCAATGTTAATATGTGATGTATCTACTGAATTATATATATATATATATATATATATATATATATATATGCATACACACACATATATAAGAGATATATATCATCATCATGTCACACTGCGAGCACAGATTTCCTTGACTCTTTCTCATCATTCGTCCCTATAATCCATCGCTTTTGGTAGGCCTTCTAGACTAAATACTGTGTTTGTACAGAGCTGTTGTAGGTAAGTTCTTATTGGTCGGCCAACATTGGCACATTTGTGTGAAGAGGTCTATACACAGATATATCTGTGCACACACAAATACGTATAGATATGTATATACATGCAAATATAAAATAAATATATAAATACACACACGTGTGTATATATATATATATATACACAAAAACACACACAAATATATATTTATACATCTCTCTCTCTATATATATACATACATATATATATATATATATATATAGACAAAAACACACACACACGGATATATACAGCACAGTTGGCTGGGACTGTAAAATATACACAGATATATATATATATATATATATATATATATATATATATATATACACATATATCTGTGTATGCATAGATATGTGTGTATATATATATATATATATATACACACCCACATATTCCACATATTTCTGTTATATTGTCAGATTCACTACAAATCTATCTTTTCTATATATATATATATGTATTGGTGTAGTTCATCAGCAGTCTTTCATTTAAGCATGTTTAATTGAATAATAAAATCCAGGCATCTCTGTTGTAGAAGAAAATTAAATTTTTTTTTTTTTTTTAAATTGTTAGAGATCTATTTATTTATGGGTGATACTGTGCATGTATATATATATGTGTGTGTGTGTGTTGTGTAGTCAGGCAACAGTCCTTCATTTAAGCATGTTTGATTAAATAATAAAGACACATTTTGTCTAAATAATTCTATTAGGATCCTTTAAAGTTTCCTGACAAGTTTTTTGGTTTTAAGTTGGAGTTGGTAGATGAATCTACCGAAATTGTCCTGCGTGCTTTCAGACCTTTCATAGGCTATCATCAGGGGTTATTTGCAAGTGTAAAAGATTGTTTTTTTACTATGCAACTTAATGATTCTAGTTCTATAGCCCTACATCTTAAAAACCACTCTACTCCAAATTTCAAAAAATTCTAGTTGAAAACACCACTATAATAGCACACAAAATTAATAAGCTACAACCTAGAAGCCCTACATATTAAAAAAAAAACAAAAAAAAAAACCTAGAATTAATAGAATTAACTTTCAAAATTGCAACAATGTTTTGAAATGTCTTCAGTCATTTATTTTAAATATTCTATTTCTGTTGATAACATTCTGTTTTAAATTCGTCATCAGCATCTCAGTTTAATCCAACTATCTATTTATGTAATTTTTCCAATGATATAAAAACCTAAAAACTTTTCAAAACAACAATCTTTAAACTTGAAAAAACAACAAAAAAACATTGATGATGGCCTATGAATGGTCCAAAGACGCTCAGGACAATTTCTGTAAATTCATTTACCAACTCCAACCTAAAACCAAAACACTTGTCAAGAAACTTGAAAGGATCCTATTAAAATTATATAGACAAAATGTGTCTTTATTGTTTAATCAAACATGCTTATATAACTTACACCAACATGACAAAATAGATAGGTTGATAAGAACAAACGAAAACAGGTAGATATAGACAGATAGATATGAATAGACTATGGTAGATAGATGGCCGAATGTAAAAAAAAAAAGACATATGAACAGATCAACATAGCTGTACAGATTCAGTAAATCAGGAGATAGATAGAAAACAATGAACAGAGAGGGGGGGGTAGAAGGAATTGGATAGAATTAGAAAGATAGAAACATACAGAAAGATAAAGATATTTAAAGAGAGAGACTGTTAATATTAGTGAACCTTAGAGAAACAATAAAGTTGCCATCAAAGCTGCTGCTGCTGTTTCCAGCAATCAAAAATAGGACAGCAGATGTGGTTAAGAAAAAAAAAAAAAAAAAAGTCAAGAGAGATGGATTAGCCTGTCTAATATAATTGAGACAAGAGTCGGGACTAATGGGAGCCGAGCTCACAGATTGTAATCTGGGCCTATTTGCAAAGGTTAAAACACGTAATATTTCTGACCCCCAACAATGGCCTCACACCCAACCAAACAGAACAACAATTCCAAATGCTGCAATCAAAAAGTTGGCAACATCTTTTTCCTTTTTTTTTTTTCAGTTCAACAGCAACAGGCAAATCAATTTGAGAAATTAAAAATTGTCTGTAATTATTGAATTGCAAAAGAAGTTAGGGTTCAGGACATTCAAAATTTGTTACCAAAGAGAAACTGTATTACCCATAACCTTGTACCAGACTTTGACATTAATGGCATGTCAACTTTTCCGGGGTTATTTTATGCCTTGGGGGTTAGGAAATTGCAGACAGTGTACATTTATACCAACTTTTTTTTTGGTGCGCCTAGCACGACAATTATCGCCATGGAAAATGGACCTGGTGATCCGAGTTCAAATCTTGGAAGTGGCTGTTAACATTTTCCATATGTGCTAATGCCCTTGAAAAAAGCATGAATCCATTTGTTCTTGCTCTAAAAATGGGTAAATAGTAAAGCAAACTGGGTTCTTTAGTCTTGGTAAGGCAACCAGTCAAAGAGAAGGAAAACTCTAGATCTAAACCAGTAGCACTCTGTTTAAAAATTGACCTTGTGTCACACCCTGCTTGTGATGGAAGGGTCGGGTAAATAGATACATTTACATTTTTAGTATAATTTCTCCAGAGTTTTTGTACCTGGTTATGGTTTCAAGTATTCCTATCTAATACAAACAATTTGCAAGCATATCTATTTGAACTATACATGGAACCCTAACCACTTCCCTTTTTTGTGGAGGGAGGTTTTACTCATCTGCAGGAGATACAGTGAGAATATTCTAAGCCAGACTGATAGAGCTGTTTGAATTCACAGTTTTCCTTCTAAACTTCATAGCCGAGAGAGACAAGATGGATCCATGCTCAACTCAGTAATTACCTAAATAAGTATCACCATAGAGCCATGCTTTGCAAGCTAATCTTGGAGTCCATTACTTCCATAGTGAGTTAAACTCTCATTGGGTGCCCAACACCTCTAACCTTGCACCAGTTTAGGCTCAGCTTAGTGATTAACTAAATAAGTATCACCATAGAGCAATGGTTTGCAAGCTAATCTTAGAACCCTCTGTAATGAGTTAAACTCTCATTAAGCACTCCACATTTGTAGCCTTGTGCCAGCTTAAGCTCAGCTCAGTAATTATCTCACTAATTACATGATTATTTTACCACCAATCTTCTTTCATGTCTTTGTGGGTTATTCGATACCAAATCCTATATATATATATATATATATCTAAAGACATTTTGTAGATAACATTTCAGTTAAGCATAAGTAAAGTTTTTGGTTTACACATAGTTAAATATAACAAGAGTTCTATTTCCAACAATTCAATTTAGCATAAGTACAGTTTGAATGTAAAAACAGTTCTATTTCAAACAATTCAGTTAAGCATGTCAACAAAGTTAAACAGTTTCAAGTATTGCTATGTATCACTAAACAATTCAATTAAACATTAGTCATTTCTTTATACAGTTAAATGATCAAACACTTCTATTTCAAACAATTCAGTTTAGCATCAGTACAGTCTAAATACCAAACAGTTCTATTTAACCCTTAGATAGGACCCTATCCTATTTACCAACCCCTCCGCTCGAGCAGGATATGATACAAGGTTAATTTTTTTAAGCGGAGTTTAACAGGTTTGAATTCAGAGTTTTCCTTCTCCTAGATTAGTTGCCTCACCAAGGCTGAAGAACCTAGTCTGCCCTACTATTTACCCATAGGTGGAGGGGGAATAATTGGATTCATACCTTTCCCAAGAGTATTAGTGCTATGTGAAATGCAATCAGCCTCGTCCAGGATTTGAACTCAAGTCGCCATGTCCATTTCCTGCAACGATACCCATTACACCACAGTCATCTCCTTAGATAGGACCCTATCAGGTGTCACCACTTTGGATCAGAGTGAACCTGTGAGCGATGGCAATGAAGGGGTACTCCACATTCCCCAAAGCCCCAGCATTTCCAGAGCCTCACCATCAGATTATTTAGAGTCATATCTAGAATATTCATTGGGGTTGTTGTACGCCTCTGCAGAGACGCAGTTTGTGTATTCTACAGCCCCCACTGACTGTGTCACTCAGGACACAGGCATCTTTAGAAGAAAGTTAACTTTTAGATAAGATTTTGAAGATTGATACAAGTTTTTATCTATAGCGGATAAAGAATTTCTTTGGTCTGAATCTTCTTAACGTAGCAGTGAATCGGAAAATGAATCAAGAAAATTTGTAGTTGATGAAGAAGCCAGTGATTATTCTGCAATGGCAGCTGATGAGATATTTCACAGATATTATTTCACTAAGATACCCTGCTTCTAGATATTTATAAGATAAAATTTTCACTATGGATTCATTGGCCTTTATACAAGGGATGGCATTATTTAGGGGCCAATAAATTAATATTTCAAGATGTTCAAGTCAAGTAAAAGACAATTGGCTGTTTATAAGAAAGTTTCAGCCTGGGACTACTGTACACAACTATTAATTACTTCATTGATAAAAATTCTCAAAATATTACACTTGTGGGAACATGTGCTGTAATAATTATCATTTTAGGAATTGAAGTCAGCAACCCAAGTTTAAGTCCTGGACAGGGTTGTCTGCATTTCATTTCTTGCTACAGCCCTTGGGTTAGTTGGTTGATTTTGTTTTCATCAGAATTACTAAATTCAGTGTTCAATGACCCGAAAAGGGTTGATACGCTATCTGTTGTGATGCTGGAAAAAAAATGACACGGGGAACACAAAAAGCTAGATAGAAAAACATATATATTCAAGTAACAGAAACAAGATACAACTGAACTGGGTGAGACAGTAGTTAGCTGAGAGTCCAGTCAGGTAGCGACTATTGTCCACTATGCAAGTGCTATTACACATAGGTCTGGTGAGCTCTGGTCAACGCTCCGTTGATGTGTATTTATGGAGGGGGATAAGTCCATTATGTAGGGAGTACAACACTATCAACCCTTTTCGGGTCACTGAACACTGAATTAAGTCATTCTGATGAAAGTTTCAAACAGTTCTATTTCAAACAATTCAGTTTAGCATAAGTACACTGTTTTTTGTTTACATAAAATTAAATGGAAAAACAGTGAATTTCAAACAATTCAGTTTAGCGTAATCACAGTTCTATTTGACCCATGGATAGGACCCTATCAGGTGCTATCACTCCAGACCATGTGGGGTAAGTCTAGCAGTGCGGTGTGTCTCCTACTAGTAACAGTCTCTGCCAAACATACCCACTGAACACACAATGAAGCCTCAAACTTGTAATTACCAAAGACGATTCCTGAATATACTGAATACTTTGACTAGGGAAGTGCGACTATTTCTACTGGTTCAGGAAAACATTCCATACCACAGAATAGTCATAAACCCCAAATAAAATTTAAATCTAAAAGGTATCCTTATCTTTTTCTTTCCCTCCTTAATTCCTTTAACAGCTTTGACATTGCCAAGTTGGCTGGGACTGTAGAAAACACCAACTGCATCTCTGCAGAAGGGTAAGATTTCCCCAATGAGTGTCCAGTATATGACATTAAACAATCTGATGGTGGAGCTTCAGTATTGCTGGAGCTTTGGGGAATGCTGAATACCACTTTATTGCCATCACTCCCTGGTCCACCCTGTCCCAGAGTGGTAGCACTTGATCAGGTCCTATCAATGGGTCAAATAGAGCTAAACTGAATTGTTTGAAATTAATTGTTTTTACATTTAACCATGTAAACAAAAAAACTGTACTCATGCTAAATTGAATTGTTTGAAATAGAACTGTTTTTACATTTAACTGAAATATATGAAAATATAAAAACCTTGAAACGTACCAACTTTCATCAAAATGACTTAATTTGGCGTTAAATGACCCGAAATGTCTTGATACGCCCCAAAACAATCAACCAAAACCAAAAACAACAAATCAATGGGGTAGGAAGAAGGAAGGGAGTCGGTTTATGAACCTTGTGGGGATTTAGGAATAAACAATAAAACTCCCAACCGGATGTTGACTCGTCGGCTGCCACATACAAAATGTATAAACGCGTCGCCACGCATAAGGCTCCACGCATCCATCCGGTTAAAAATCAGAAAAAAAGAAAAATAATAAAGAGTAAAGTAGCTAATGGGAAGCGGTCGCGCCAAAATTAGAAGGATTTTGGAGTGGCGAATTTGGAGCCGGTGAAGAGAGATAAATATTCAGGTTTTCTGTGAACCGGGTCTTGTCAGGCAGTGTCCGTCGAACCAACATCATTTTTGCTGTCTGGTGTTTTGGGCACCACGCTAACCAGCGTTGGTTAGTCCATTCACCAAGTAAATAAAGGAAAGTATGGAAGAAATGTTTTCGTCTCTTATCTGTTTCTATCTTTTCTTTTTGTATATTTCTTTTGGGACTTTCTTTGGACAAGGCATTGCGCCGGCCAGTCAACGTGGGGTAAAATAATACAACCAAAATATGGAGTCAGATATCTTACGGCAACACAGCCTTGCCCTTACCTTCAAAAGCCTTTAAATCCCACAACCTCAAAATTTACCAATAATTTACCACTACTACGATAAACACTACATGTACCCCATACTCTTCACGGCAAATTTCTAAGAATATTTTTTTAATGTTACATGATAATGAAACTTAAATTCTCGTTTATTAAATTTTGATTACTGAAGAATTTCTATGTCTACTACATTCGTCGTTAGCAAGGTTAGGAAGAAGAACCCTCTCTTTAAGATTATCTAATTAAAAAAAAAAAAAAAAAAATTTTCAGATCATCAAAATAAACCAGGGAAATTCACATTGTAAAGATGAACCTTTTCTTTTTTTTTTTTTTCATTTCAGTTTCAAACTTTTGTATTACAAATGCTCCCGCCCAAAGCCATGCTATCAGAAGAAAGACTATTATCATATGTATGTGTGTGTGTATTTGTTTTTGTTTTCATTAACATATACTGCAAATTGAACCCCTATCATTAAAACCCGATAAAATTAAAAAAAAAAAAAAAAAAAAAAAAAAAAAAAAAACTTTGACAATATCAGTTTCTGGTGTTTGAAAGAAATAAAGGTTGTTTTTTTTTTCTGTTTTTTTTTTTTTTGAGTTCCTTATTCTTCTACATAAAATTCGGGCCTAATTTAACATCCAGAATAAATTGTTTTTTTTTTTCTTTAAGGTTCGATGAATTAATATTAGCACAAATAGCTGACAAAAATAAATGGAATTCAATCTTAGTTTTAAAAAAATTCAAAATAAATAAATAAAGAATGAATGAATGAATTGCAGTCCAGAAGAATTCTTAAAAGTCGTTAATAAAATAGATAAATAAATAGGCTATAAGAAAAATAAGTTAGAAAACAAATAAAAAAATTATTATTTATTTTTCATTTAATTCTTTTAATTACCTGCTTCGTCTCTCCTTTTTTTTTTTAAGAAGATAGAGTATGGTTATCATTCTCAATATTTATAGCGTTCATCTGTAGCGGTAAAACAAAAACGAAAAAGAAAAAAAAAATAAGGAGGATGAGGATTATTATCATTATTATTATTACTATTATTATGTAGTCGTTTACCTAGTCTTTAAATGTGTACGTATAATAAACTTTGAAGTAAAGCTCTGTGTAAAACGAATGTACTTTTGATACACCTTAATACAGTTGAAACAAGTGTGAGAAATTCGTAAGTAATAATAATAATAATAATAATAATAAGAAGAAGAAGAAGAAGAAGAAGAAGAATCTCTTCAGAGCAGCACAAAATACTGCATAATAAATCACTCTAATATAAAGGCGAAAATGATAATACGCAACTGAATAACAATTGTAGATTATGTGGAGACAGAGATGAAACAGTTAATCATATAATAATGCAGTAAACTAACACAAAGTAGAAGACGAGGCACGATTGGGTGGGAAAGGCGATCCACTGAGAACTGTGCAAGAGATTTAAAATTTGACCTCACTACCAAATGGTATATGCACAAACCAGGATCAGTCCTGGAGAAGGAGACGCATAAAATTCTTTAAGATTTTGCCAGTGAATTCTGCCATTCTGGAAGACCACAGAGTGTAAATAAAAGAAAGCGAAAAGATAATCAAATACTAGGACCTTGCCAGAGAACTAAAAAAGCTTTGGAACATGAGGTTGACGGCGATATCGATTGTAGTTGGTGTGCTTGGAACGGTTCCCAAAGACCTAGAAAAATAAGACTGGAGGATTTGGTAATCAGGACCATCCAGACTACACCATTGTTGATACTCAGAAGAGTCCTAGAGACCTAAGGAGACTTGCTGTCACCTCAGACTCCAGTGAAAAACCACCAGTGAAACAATGGAGTCATCGCATAGTTCTTTAGAGGTTTAACTAAAATTAGCTTTATAGAACAAATCTGTAAAAAATGTAATCAATAATAACAATTATTATTATTATTATTATTATTATTATTGAATGTGAAAATGACGCTGATACCAGTTATAATTGTTCTCGGTACAGTCACAAAAAGATTGGTACAAGGACTAGAGGACTTGGAAATAAGAGGAGGGGTAGAGACCTACAGCATTGTTGAGATCGACCAGAATGCTGAGAAGAGTCCTGAAGACTTAATGAGATTTGCTGTCACTTAAACTCCAGTGAGAAACCATCAGCTAATACTGGTGTGAAAAACTCGAAAAGGTGTAGTAATAATAATAATGAAAGATAAGTACCAGAACCTTGCTAGAGAACTGAAAAAACTGTGGAACATGAAATTGACGGTGATACCAATTGTAATTGGTGTTCTCGATACAGTCACAAAAAGAGTGATACAAGGACTACAGGACTAAGAAATAAGAGGAGGGGTGGAGACCATCCAAACTACAGCATCGTTAAGACCCGACGGAATACTGAGAAGAGTCCTGGAGACTTGCTGTTACTTAAACTCCAGTGAGAAACCATCGACTAACGCTGGTGTGAAAAACTCTCAAAGAGTAAAATAATAATTATAAAGTCTTTAGATGTGTAAATGAACAAGATTTAGAGTATAGGTCTTTAAAAATGTACTTTTGATACAGCCTAATATAGCCGAACAGGAAGACTGACTAGAGGAAAGGGAGACAGATTGCAAATTGCATGCTGTTTGTATGTAGAATACTTCAGAATTTCTCTCATCTGTGCCGATGAAGATGCTTTTTCAGGTTGCGGGAAGGGGTCGGTGGAAGAAAAGAGGAGGTCGGAACAGCACTATCGGTGACTGCAAAAAACGTAAAGCTAAGAAGAATCAAACCAGCACACAGAAGACAGCTTACTTTGCTTTTTATAGAAAACGCTCTACCCTCAAAGCCGCCCACCACTTCCCACCCACAACAGACTCACATTCTTTAGTGTTTCGTCGAAGACTTCTTCCAACGTGCAACCATTTCCTCAAAGACTAAAACAGGCAGAGTGGAAGAAAATCCCAAAGCCGTTTTTTGTTTTGTTTTTTTAATCTTACAACTTCATTGTGAATGTCAGCGGATGCTTCAAGTAAAAAAAATGAATAAGAAAAACGACAGACAGACACGTGTAATTAAAGCCGTTAAATAACGTCATAACAACGAGAGAGAGAGAGAGAGAGAGAGAGAGAGAGAGAGATACAGACAGACTTATACAGGGTGTTTTACCTAAATTTCAGAGATGAAAATTTATCCTTATTATCATAATAACCTCCTTAGTAGCCCCGGCACGGAATTGAACACGAGATAGGGCCTTCAATCAAGAAAGAAAGGAGACTAGGCTTAAAACTCTAAAATTTCAACGACCGGTGGGGAAGGGGGTTAGATAACATTGATTGTATCTTCTGCAGAGGGGTAAGACCCCCCAAAAAGAGGAGTATCCTGAGTATTAAACTTAACTACAAATGGTGAGGCTCCAGTTCTGGAAATCTGGAGAATATTGAGTACCCTTTCATTGCCATTACTCCCAGGTCTACTTTGACCTGGAATGATAGAATCTAACGTAGTCTCATCTTTGGGTCAAATAAATCTGTTAAAATTATTCATATTCGATAGGACCGTGTGCAAAAAAGAAAAAAAAAACATACAAACGAACTTTAAGAAACTAGTACACAAAAAATATAAATAACGAACGTATAAAGAACGCGATTCCCTAACCTCGAGGCATAAAATAACCATAGACGAGTTGATATGCCGTTAAAATCAATCTAAAATTTCACTCCGGTACTTCAAAAAGAAATACGCTCTGGGCTCCAAACCACTTTTTTATGGCACGTGACCGAACAATTTTCGTGACTAATGTCTTCCTTAACCTTGGTAATTTTACCATAGCCCCGAACCATGTTTCTCTTCGGAGAAGGCTAGAATGTATTTTACTATTTCAGTAGATTTCATTTTAAGATCAAAAGAAATAATCTAATTTTATATACATTTTCTCGGAAGCAGCGTCTCATCTACCGAAAATGATATTAACACGCTACTAGCGAAGGCTTGGACAGCTAACGATAGTCTATCGGTCATATGGAAGTCAGATCTATCAAAGAAAATAAAAAGCAGTTTTTTTTTCAAGCATTGGTCGTGTCAATACTGCTGTATAAATGCACCACATGGACACTGGCTAAGCGTATAGAGAAAAAGCTTGACGGTAATTGCACAAGACTGCTGCGAGCTGTATTGAACAAGTCCTGGGGGCAGCATCCCACAAAACAGCAGCTATACGGACACCTACCACCCATCTCGAACACCATCCAAACTAGACGAGCAAGACATGTGGGACACTGCTGGAGAAGTAAGGGCGAGCTCATAAGCGATGTACTCCTGCGGACCACTTCACTCGGACGAGCAAGGGTAAAGCGACCAGCTAGAACCTATCTACGTGGTGCCTTCAATAAGGTTCGAGACTTTTTTGTGCAGGCATTTAAAATTGTCGTAGACTCTTGAAAATTCAGTATCTTATTGCTATACATCTTATGAGATCACTGACCAATTTTTATGATTTCAGGTTCAAATCAACAGCTACAGCAGCAATTGGAATACACCCTACTAAAGCCTGATTGTCACAGCTGGTGAATTTCAAAATGCAATCTGGACGTGAGGACACTTTTGAAGAACGATATGCAATAAGATTCTGTTTTAAACTATGAAAAAATGCCACAGAAACGTATGGAATGCTTCAGACTGCTTTTCGGCCATCTTGCGTGAATCGAGCATCAGTTTTTGAGTGGCATAAGAGATTCAAGGAAGACAGGGAATCTGTGAGGGATGATGAGAGGTGTGGGAGGAGTAAGGAACTCAATACACTACAGTTGATTGGCCAAACGGTTAGGGTTACTATGTTGAGGTTTTAAGGGAGTTCAGGAAAAGATTCCTAGGGAAGAGGCCGGCACTCTTCAAATCGGGTTAGTGGCATTTCCACCAGGACAACGCACCAGTCTACAACTCCATCCTTGTCACAGACTATTTGACCAAAGTAGGCATCAAGACAGTTCCTCAGCCTCCCTCTAGTCCAGACCTTGCTCCCTGTGACTTTTAGTTATTCCCTAAACTCAGAGGCTGTCGTTATGAGACAATTGAGGAGATGAAAGAGGCTGTGACGAAAGTAGAGGACACGCTCACACAAGAGGACTTCCATGAGGACTTCCAGAAGTTGTTGGAATGGTACAACAAGTGCATTGCAGCTGGAAGAGATTACTTCTAAGGGGACAAGAATTTCATGTGTGTACTAGCAATAAAAGTGCCAATACGAAAAAAGTCTAGAAACTTATTTAATGATCCTCGTACAACAGCTCTGTACTGATACAGAATGTAGCCTAGAAGACCCACCGAGAGCGATGGACGATAGGGCGAGTGACGGGAGACGGTCAGGGAAATCCGTGCTAGCAGCACGCCATGATGATGATAGATATTTCTAAAAAATCTTTTTAATAAGAACTTTAATGAAATCTACATTGGGTTGTTTTAAAGATCTATCGTAATGGAGGGGGTGACTCAGTTTATAGAAAATAAACACACACAACAGAATATGAGAAAATTTGTTTTCTTTCTTAACGTCAGAAGGGGTAGATTTAACAACTCATATTGGAATGGAGGGTGTACCAGAGATGACAAACAATTTACACGTACAATAAAAAGTGAGAAAATTCGTTTTGTTTCTAAACGTCAGAAGAAATAGATTTGTCAATTCATATTGGCATGGAGAAGGTATACCTGAGATGACAGATAACGAACATCAATAGAAGATCATAAAAAAATGTTAAAGAACGGATAGTTAAAGAAAATTATATCTAGTTTTTTTCTTTAAATGTGATAGAACTTTGAATTTTGCTTTGGCTTTTTATTTTAATTATATCTACAGTACAATTTATTGAAATTTCCCCATGATATGGAAAAAATGGAATTTATATATATTTTCCCGATTTCTCTGCCCAAAAGTTAGGGGTGCGTATTATACATAAGATCTATATAATTAACTTTTTTTTTCCAGCCACATACCTCATCGTATTTGGGACGGGCTGAGTGAAAGTAAGTTATATATATATATACCTAACAAATGTTTTACGCCGTTACAGAGAAATATCTACTGGAATGTGTGTTTATTTATAATTTCGTTTCTCCTGATGTGATGGCCCAGTCGGTTGGGGCTGCAGAATACACCAACTACATCTCTAGCAGAGGAGTAAGACTGCCCCAACGAGTGTCCTGATATGACACTAAACAATCTGATAGTGAGGCTCCAGTAATACTGGAGCTTTGGGGAATGCGGAGTACCCCTTCTTTGGCATTGCTCCCAGGTCCACTCTGGCCTGTAGTGGCAACAACTGATAGGGTCATATCTATGGGTCAAATAGAATTAAATAGTTAAACTGAATAGTTTGAAATAGAACTGTTTTTTGAATTTAAACTGTGTATTTATAATAAACTGAATTATTTGAAATAGAACTGTTTTGACATTCAACTATGTGTTAACAAAACTGTACTTATACTAAACTGAATTATTTGAAACTTTTATCAAAATGACTTTATTCGGCGATTGAATGACCCAAAAAAGGTTGATACGCCGTATAAAAAAAAAAAAAATAAAAAAAAAAAACTCTAAATGTGAACTTCTTTTTATGGCAAGTTTGTTACATTTTTGTGTAAACACGTCCGTGTATTTGCTCTAAATTCGGAGCAAATTTTGCGTTTTAAGATATGATAAAAAATAAGTAAAGAGGGCGACCAGAAGGCTCCCTTTTAAATAGCTACTACACCGAAATGTAGGATAAGGGTGCTCTTCCTCTCCTTGGATTGCTCCACTTTACCCTTGATACGTACCTTATATTGCCGAGTGTTAAGCAAGGAGGTATCAAGTACCATTTTTTATTTCTTTGGTATGATGCGATCTGGGATTGAACCCAGGTCTTCCGGACCATTGGCGAACACTCTACCCACTAGGCTATTGAGAACTAATGCATTTTTCGCCGTTACAGAGAAATATCCACTGGAATGTGTGTTTGTTTATAATTTTGTTTCTGTTAATGTTAACTTCTTTTCATTGCAAGTTTGTTGCATTTTAGTGTGAACATGTCCGTGTGTTTGCTCTAAATGCTGAGTAAATTTTGTGTTTTAAGATATAATAAAAAGTAAGTAAAAGCAAAGTTGGCGATCGTAGTCGTGGGCGACCAGAAGGCTCCCTTTACAATAGCTACTACACCGACATGTAGGGGAGGGCGCTACTCCTTTCCCTGGATTGCTCCATTTTACCCTCGATACGTACCTTATATTGCTGAGTGTTAAGCAAGGAGGTATCAAGTACCATTTTTAAAAGTCCTTGGTATGATGTAACCTGGGATTGAACCCAGGTCTCCCGGACAATTGGCGAACACTCTACACACTCGGCCAATGAGCCGGTAAGATATAATACAAACCATATAAATTCTTATTTTTAGTCAGTAGGAACCCAAAAACTGCAAAAATTTAGCTTAAATTTACCTGCTACAAATTTTAAAAAGTCAGTGCGTATTATACACAAGAATTTTCTCCCCAGAATATCGTAGTCCTAAGTTAGAGGTACGTGTTATACACAAATAATTACGAAATATGGTAGATACCAAAAGAAGGCTGGTGAGGACATGGAACAACCAAGATAAGATTAGTTCAAGTACACTTTTGGATCGAATAAAGGGTTCTACATGATACTTCAGTGATGCTCCGACTAATGTAAAACTCGCTGGAATAAGTATAAAGAATACGCCAAGGGACATTTATTTTAACGAAAATTAAAATCTCATTTATTGTTCATTTCTGCCTAAGCAAATACAACTTCAGTCGCGATACTTTTTGAACATAATTTGTATACATAATACCACCAATACTATAATCAAGTCACAGATAGTTTTAAGATGTCAACATGAAATACATTTAGGTGTGCTTATTTACCCATCCCCAGCACCATGAGAAGCATGTGACACAATGTTAATTTCGAAGCAGAATCCTGGCGTTTTGCTTCTCATTGATTGGTTATTTAACCATGATTCAAGAACTTAATCAGCCCTATTATCTCTCCATACACAGTCAGTCTTGTGCTAGACATTGACTACTTTCGGAGATAGTTAGTGTGACAAGATGCTTGCATATTCTTAATCTTGAAGTTTTGAGCAAATACGCATTTTTGAAATTTTCTTTCTATCATTTTTTGGTGAAAACTTATGTTTTGATGTTGACAGTTTTATTAAAAAATTAATGGTAAAATTTATCATATTTACCCAACCCCTCCGCTCGGACAGGATATGACACAAGGTCAATTTTTAAGTGGAGTTTAACAGGTTTGAATTCAGAGTTTTCCTTCTCCTAGACTAGTTGCCTCACCAAGGTTGAAGAACCTAGTCTGCCCAACTATTTACCCATAGCTGGAGGGAGAATAATTGGATTCATACCTTTCCCAAGGGTATTAGTGCTACGTGAAATGCTATCAGTCTCGTCCAGGATTTGAACTCGTGTCGCCGTATCCATTTCCTACGACGATAACCATTACACCATGGGCACCTCAAAAAAAAAAAATTAATGGTAAAATTTATGCATGCAAATTTAACATGGAAATTGTAGTATAATCTTTAAAATGGCTTTCAAACTCAGATATGGGCTGATTTAAGACAAAATATCCGTATGGTTCTCAGAAATGTTCTGATTTTTGGTTGGTTGGTCGTTTGTGTTTATGGCATATCAACCTTTGTAGGTTATTTAACGCCAAATCCATTTTTATGAAAATAGTCAGTTCAGCTATAAGTGCGCAGTTTAAATTTAAGTACAGTTTAATTGTGAAAAACATTTCTATTTCAAGATATTCAGTTTATTCAAGCAGAGCCAATTCGGTTTCGCATAAGTACAGATTTTGTTTACACACAGTTAAATGTCAAAACAGTTCTATATTAAACAATTCAGATTAGTGTAAGTACAGTTTCAATGTCAAAAAACAGTTCCATTTCAAATAATTCAGTTTAGCATGAGTACGCAATTCAAATTTAAGTACACATTTTATTTTCTAGTCAAACCGTTCTAATTCGGATAATTCAGTTTAGTATAAGTACAGGTTTTGTTTGAACACAGTTAAATGTCAAAACAGTTCTATATTTAAAAAAATCAGTTTAGTGTAAGTAGAGTGTCAATGTCAAACAGTTTTTGGTATGACGCGACCTGGGATTGAACCCAGGTCTCCCGGACCATTGGCGATTGTGCTTTTACGTCTAAAAGTCTAATAAATATTAAATTCTTTCCAACATTGGGCTTTTTCTACGGTTTATTACATTTTTTGACAAATTTGCGATCTTCAATCCAAATGTCAATGAAATGGATTATTTAGACCACTGTGTAAAGGTTCTATTTGATATATTAAAGATGCTCCGACCAATGTAAAACTCGCTAGGATAAGTATGCTAAATAAACCAAGGGGACTATTTTGAAGAAAATTAACATCTCATTCATTGCTCATTTCTGCCTTGGTAAATACAGCTTCAGTCTCTATACTTTTTTAAACAAATTCGTATACAAAATGCCACTAATGATAGGATGGAGTCACCGATAGTCTGTAGTATATAAAATTTACTGTATAAATTTAGCATATAAAACAAGCTTCGGAGAATGTATTTACCCAACAACTCCATTGTGAACCGGATGTGACACAAGGTCAATTTTTAAGTAGAGTACAGCTGGTTTGAATTCAGAAATTTTACTCCTTCGAGACTGTTTTAAACGAAGGTTGGGTAGTATGAAAACGAAGTTCCACCCGAATCTGTTCTATCTACGTCTCTCTCTCTCTCTCTCTCCGGAACACAGAGTCTAACCTCCACGAGTCTCAAAGGTTAACTGACTTTAAACCAAAAGTCAGCCCTTTTTATCTTTCTTCGGTCTCGGGCAAGAAACCGAAATCTCTCGCTTGTGTTAGCCTCGTTCTGGTCGATAACGCATGCGCTGTGTCATTTCAATATCGATTCGCCGAAATTCGCCTCGCAGGTCTATGATGTTTCCGAGCACATGCACAAACAATTCGCCTTCTCTTGTTTCGGCTAGGTATGTCTCCACGACATAGACTAGTTGCCGAATCAAGGCTTAAAGAACCCAGTCTGTTCTACTATTTACCTATAGCTGGAAAGAAGAACAGATGAGTTCATGCCTTTCTCAAGGGCATCAACATGAAGTGAAATGCAAACAACTTCATCCAGGATTTGAACTCAGATCACCGATTCCAAATCCTATAATGTGAACCATTACACTAAGAATGCATGTAAAAAATTAAAAAATACTTTTGATACACCTTCATATGTAGTAGTAGTAGTAGTAGTAGTAGTAATAAAATCTATTATGATTTACTATTAATAATACAGTAAGTGTACGAATCTTCGAGATTAAGACAAAGTTTCGATTTAATCAGTCAGACATAAGAATTCTTGCCGCTCAATCGATAGAGCAGCTGGTTAAACAGTTGGCTGTTTTGGGTTTTTTTTTTAAGCAAATAGATATGTTATAACTAAGTAAAGTTGGCGACAGCAGTCGAGGATAATCCTTTTCAATAGCAACTCCACCGAGGTGTAGGAGAGGCTGCAACTCCTTTCCCTGGATTGCTCCACTTTACCCTCGATACGTACCTTATAATGCTGAGAGTTAAGCAAGGAGGTATCAAATACCATTTTTTGAGTCTTTGGTATGACTAAACATGGAATTGAATCCCGGTCTCCTGGGCCATTGGCGAACACTACGTCAAATTTTGCCGTGATTCATGACTCTTCATCAGGATAAAAAAAAAAAAAAAAAAAAAAAAAAGATACCTGTCCACATTGAATACCGACTAACTGCTGACCCTATAAACTCATAAATACGACTTTCAGCAATGTCGAACTCATAAATACGACTTTCAGCAATGTCGATTTTTGAGCCAATTCAAGCTTCTTTGACAGTATATAAAAGAGGCTGATTTGACCCAGCAGTCAGATATAAAAGGATTCCAACAGAAATAACAGCTTAAAGATGCCGAACAATCCAAAACCAGCAGCATCCTTCAAAGAAATATCAAACGATCACTAAGCAGCAGCAGCAACTTCAAAGAGTGACCAAATGATCACTCAGAAGCAGCGATCTTAACAAAGACGCAACCACAAGTAGAATAAGTGTTAGTAACCAAACTACATTATCATATTTACCCAACCCCTCCGCTCGGGCAGGATATGACACAAGGTCAATTTTTTAAGCGGAGTTTAACAGGTTTGAATTCAGAGTTTTCCTTCTCCTAAACTAGTTGCTTCGCCAAGGCTGAAGAACCTAGTCTGCCCTACTACCTGGAGGGAGAATAATTGGATTCATACCTTTCCCAAAGGTATTAGTGCTATGTGAAATGCAATCAGCCTCGTCCAGGATTTGAACTCGTGTCGCTGTGTCCAATTCCTACGACGATAACCATTACACCACGGGCACCTTCTAACCAAACTACATTATACCATAACCCCAATTATGTTATCCAATAATAACTAATTACAATCTCTGAACATCAAACGAGAAAATCTTTTTTTTTTTTTTTGATCCGTAAACAATTCTCATTTCCATTGTTATATTACTTTTTCTGATTAACGCGAGAATTGCTACCCTAACCGGCTCATTGGCCTAGTGGGTAGAGAGTTCGACTTTAAAAATGGTACCTCCTTGTTTAACACTCAGCAATATAAGGTACGTATCAAGGGTAAAGTGAAGCAATTTAAGGAAAGGAGTAGTCCTACACCTCAGTGTAGTAGCTATTGAAAAGGGAGCCTTCGGGTCACCCTCGACTAAAGTTGCCAACTTTACTTTACTTATGCTACCCTAAGATGACAACACTTGTATAAGGCCTATCCCCATCAATCGGTACTATAGCTCCCGTAACAAACTTATTCCCTATTTCTGTACTGTTTACTGACAGACGTAGACTGATAATCAGAAAATCCCGTTTCCCAAGTCTTTTTTTCCAGGCCTTTGGGGACTGTCCCAAAGGCACCAACTACAATTAGTTTCACTATCACGTCCAACTTCCACCGCTTTTTCAGCTCTCTAGCAAGATCCAGGTACTTTTAAAAAGATCTTTTCACTTTCTTTTGTTTTCACTCGGTCGTTTGTTGGAACAGCCAAATCAACCCAAAGCCAA
Organism: Sepioteuthis lessoniana; assembly: GCA_963585895.1. NCBI lineage: Eukaryota > Metazoa > Mollusca > Cephalopoda > Myopsida > Loliginidae > Sepioteuthis > Sepioteuthis lessoniana. The sequence continues at coordinate 12,971,142 of OY757934.1, read as the reverse complement.
GTTCTCGTCAATTGACCCTAGGCCTTGTCTTCTGGGTGGGGTTGGTTGGTTGTTCTGTTTTACGGCGTATCAACCCTATCCAGGTCATTTAACGCTGAATTAAGTCATTTTGATAAAAGTTTCAACAATTCAGTTTAGTAAAAGTATAGTTTTTGTTTACATACAGTTAAATGTCAAAACAGTTCTATTTCAAACAATTCAGTTTAGTTCTATTTGATCCATAGATAGGAAACCTATCAGGTGCTACCACACCGGGACAGAGAGGACGTGGAAGCAATAACAATGAAGTGGTACTCTGCATTCAACAAAACTTCAGTATTACTGGAGCCTCACCATCAGATTGTTTAGTGTCATATCCAGAACACTTGTTGAGAGAGTCTTGCCCCTCTGCAGAGATGCAGTTGGTGTATTCTACAGCACCTACTGACTGGGCCTAGGGTGGGATTAGGTGATCCGTTTGTATCTCAAAATCCCAGAGAATTCTATACGTTTCATTTTCGGGGACAGATTCTGGTTTGTGCATATACCAATTGTCAGCAGGGTTAAATTTTAACATTTTGCACACTTCCAAGTGGATAACTTTTCCTAACCAGTCGCGTTTACTTAAGGATTCTTTTTGTACAAGTTTGCTGCATTCGTTTATAATATAAACTGAGGTCTGAAAATCCAGATAGACAAGGAAAATAAAAATGAAAAACTAAATAAAATATGACTTACCTTTAGAGTTTCAAAGAACTGTGTAGGTTCCGTTAAGACGCTGATCTGTTTACCGGAAAGTCTAAAGCACGGTAAACTATCACCAAGCCACGAGAAACGATCAATTTGATTGGTCGAATCAAAAGCGACGCGTGATGACGTTTTGTTCGTCGATTGTCTGTTTGTCTGCAGGTACTCAAAATCCAACGCCTTCTCGTCGAGGCTGTGCAGGAGACGATGCGAGCACCTGCGATTAAAGTGTAACAATAACAACGCTGATACCAAGAGGAACACACCCAAAATGATGGTGATAATGGCGGTAAGGACGATAAAGGAAAAAAGCAGTTCGATGGCCATAACGACGGCACAACACAGGGGATCCGTGAGTAAAGTTGGATTCAGTCTGTCAGGGTGGAGTCCATCAAGGTTAAGGTAATAAAAATCAATTCCCTTTGTGAGCGGGCATCATCTTGAAAAATAAGAAAATAGGGGGGAGAAAAATAAAGATGTTTCATCAAAAATAGAATTAAAAAAAAAATGTATTATTTACCTATCATTTTATTAAATAAATTCAGAAGTCCCCAAACTTTTCAACCTGATTGAATTTAACAGTACGTCAACATGTCTAGGGTGAGTTTATGCCAAGAGGTCAGATAATTACATTCACAGTACATTTATATTTAAATTTGCGTAATTGTTTCTTACAAATAATTCATACACAGTTACATGGTTTGAAGTAACTATTTCTATTTGATAATAGTAATTTGTTTACACACAGTTATATAGTTTCGAGTAACAATTGATAATAATCCTTAGTAAGCAATTATCTATTAACAATTCAAGTTACTATTTTTAAGTTGACAGTTGTATATCAAATATTTAAATCTAATACAAATAATTTATGCACAGTCGCATTGTTTCAATTATTGCTACCTGATACTAATAATTATATAGTTTCAATTAATTATTTATATTTAATAATAGTCATTTGTTTTCACTTGGTAACGTGGTTTCAAGTAACTAATAACAATCTTTAGTAAACAATTATAGTTTCAAGTACTATTCTTAATTTACACATAGTTATATGGTACCAATTATTCCTCTCTAATTCTCAAACAGATGTATTTGTTACATAGATACGACTCTAACACGTTTGGTTTGGTTTTATGGCATATTAACCATTGTAGGTTATTGTTGTGGACCAGTAAAGGGTCCGGAAGAAAGATACGAACTCCAGCGGTCGCATCGATACTGCTATATGGATGCACTACATGGACGCTAACAAAACGGCTGGAGAAGAAGCTAGACGGCAATTACACAAGAATGCTGCGAGCAATCTTGAACAAGTCCTGGCGGCAACACCCCACAAGACACCAACTGTACGGCCACCTGCCTCCTATCACGAAAACTTTTCAAGTTAGACGAACCAGACATGCAGGACACTGTTGGAGAAGCAGGGACGAGCTCATAAGTGATACTCTTGTGGACCCCCACACATGGCCGTGCAAAAGCAGGACGACCAGCACGAACATACATTCAGCAACTATGTGAGGATACGGGATGTTGTCCAGAAGACCTGCCTGAGGCGATGAACGATAGGGAAAAGTGGCGAGAGAAGGTCAGGGATATCCGTGCTAGCCGCACGACATGATGATGATGAATGCTCTAACAGATGTATTTGTTACATAGATACGACTCTAACACGTTTGGTTTGGTTTTATGGCATATTAACCATTGTAGGTTATTGTTGTGGACCAGTAAAGGATCCGGGAGAAAGATACGAACTCGGGTTTACATGGAACAAAGTATATTAACGAAAGTATAATACAACATGAGTAAAAAGGTGTTGAACGTCAGTCTGACTGCCAAAGTGTTAGGCTGGGGAGAACTTCACACCAAGATGAATATTCTCCCGGTAATAATAGCAACAGGAAGAGTTCATTACATACAGTCCGAGGGTTGGGTACCATAACAGTTTTTTTAATGCCAAATCAAGTTTATACATATATATCAAATATAAACACGTTTTGTTGACAACATTTTTAAACGAGCCTGAGCTCATTTTTTTTACACAAGGTTTTAAGTATTGCTATATAACAGTCACAATTTAAGATCAGTCATTTGTTTGTACATTTTTAAATAAATATATAGATTTGTTTGTCGGTAATTTCATTTTTAAATGAGTTAGAAATAATTTGTTTGCACACTAGTATTTCTGTTGTTTCGACACAGTGAAATGTTTTCCATTATTGCAATCAAACACTTATAATTCTATTCGCTATTAACCATTTGTTTGTAGACTGAAGTGGTTACAACTATAGCTATTTTTTTTTAATTTTTAATTTTCATCATACAACGTGTGAAAGAACGTGCGATACTCTATCCTCATCAGCCGCCAACCAGGGTGATAACACAGTTTCGGTACCTCAAGGCGGTACTGCCACTCCTGTAACGACTATGAAGTGGTTACAACTATTGCTATTTAACACTAATTATTCTAGTCAAAATTACTAATTCATTAGCACACAGAGAAATAGTTTCCATTATTGTAATCTAACACTTCTAAGTGATGTACTACTGTGGACCACTTCACATGGACGAGCAAAGGCAGGATGACCAGCTGGAACCTACAAACAGCAGATCTGTTCCGATACGGGATGTAGCCCTGAAGACCTGCCGGAAGTAATGGGCGATAGAGAAGGGTGGTGAGAGAGAGGGTCAGGGATATCCATGCTGATGGCGCGACATGAAGATGATGAACACTTATAATTCTATTCAATATTTATAATTTTTTGTACACAATGAAGTGGTTAGAAGTGTTGTTATTTAACAGTAATTATTCTATTTAATGTTACTCATTCGTCAACACACAGTTAATTGGTTCAAAATATTGTTATGTACTACGAACAATTCAATTAAAACATCAACCATTTGTTTAGGATTTGGGAGCAATGGCAATGAAGGGTTACTCCACATTCCTAAAATCTCCAGAACTCCAGTCTCACCACTAAATCCGGTTCAGTGCCATACCCAAAACACCCATTTTTGAGAGGGTCTTACTCCTCTACGGGAAATACAGTCAGTATATTCTAAAACTTGTAAAGAAGGAGCTGTTCAGCCTGAGGGCCACAAATCTTAACTCAGTTGGGCTCGGGGGTCACAACTGTAAATGGACAGAAAAAAAACCCAGCTTAATTCACAAGGTAACAATAAGACATTTGATATTGTTTACAATCACAAAAAAGATATTTGGTTTCTTTGTTTTAATAGTGTATCAACCTTCGTGGGTTATTTAATACCAAAGCCATCCTTAGAGAACAGTAGTGGTACTATTTAACCCACAGCTGGGAGATAAGTGGGTTCATCTCTTTCCCAAAAGTGAATGTAATAGCGCGACTGGAGTTCGAACTTGCTGACTACAATGTCGAAATCCAGTACGTTGACCAGTACACTACGAGGACTCCCCTTAAAAAGATGTTATATCAGGGTTAAATGAAGAGGTTGATAGAAGGACCACATCAGAGAAGAGATGAATTGACAGTTACGAATGCAGCATACTCTTGGTAGGATTCCTTTTGGAGAACAATTGTTTACAGTAGAAGGTAGTTTCAAACATACCCATTCCTTACTGGGATATGGATGGTTTGGTTTGGTTTCTTTGTTTAATGGCATATCAACCTTTGTAGGTTATTTAATGCTGAAGCCATTCTCCTAGAAGAACAGTAGTGGTACTATTTAACCCATAGCTGGGAGGATAAGGGGGTTCATACCTTTCCCAAGGGTATTTGCCCGAAAGTGAACGTAATAACGTGACTGGAATACGAACTCGCTTACTACGATTCCGCAGTCCATCGCTTTAACCATTACACCACGAGGACACCCCCCGGTAAGATTTGGGAATTGTCCAGATGGAAGCAAGTGGTTCTCACAGAGGATGTGGAAAGCAAGAAACTTGGGCTTCAAATTTTCTGAACACCAAAGATCAATGAATTTCATTTGTAGTGGTAATAGTATTTCTTCACAGTCAATATCAAAAGGCGAAGATAGAAATTTTGAAAGCAGGGTGAAGAGCCTCATGGATGAGGCTTAGGTAGGTCTACTCATTATGTTTAAATTAGTATTTCCCAACTAGAAGCATGTTATATAGGGATGGTGACTAAAAAGTAAGCAAATTTGTTTGGGTTTTATGGCATATCAACCCTTGGAGGCTATTTAATGCCAAATCCATTTTTATACAAATAAGTAAGTAAAGTTAGCGACCATAGTCGAGGGTGACCCGAAGGCTCCCTTTTCGATAGCTACTACACCAAGGTGTAGGGGAGGGCGCTACTCCATTCCCTGGATTGCTCCACTTTACCCTTGAACCGTACCTTATAATGCTGAGTGTTAAGCAAGGTGGTATCAAGTTCCATTTTTAAAGTCTTTGGTATGACTCGACCTGGGATTGAACCCAGGTCTCCCGGGCCATTGGCGAACACTCTAACCGCTGGGCCAATATTTCAAACAATTCAGTTGAGCATAAGTACAAAGTTTAATTATCAAGAACACTTCCATTTTAAGATATTCACTTTATTCAAAAAGTTCTAATTCTAACAATTTAGTTTAGTATAAGTATAGTTTTTGTCCACACACAGTTAAATGTCAGAACAGTTCTATTTCAAACAATTGTTTAGCATACAAAAACAGTTTTAGTCGTCTGAATTTTTTAGACGAAGCTTGATGAAAACCCCTGAACGATAAAAAACAGTTTTGTTTCAGATAATTCAGTTTAGCATAAGCACGCAGTTTAGATCTATTTGACCCATGACATGCAGGACACTGCTGGAGAAGTAGGGACAAACTCATAAGTGACGTCCTCCTGTGGACCCCTTCACATGAACAAGCAAAGGCAGGACAACTAGCTAGAACCTACATACAACAAGCTCTGTGCCTTGAAGACCGACCGGAAGTGATGGACGATAGAGAAGGGTAGCGGGAGATGATCAGGAATATCCATGCTGATGGCGCAACAAGATGATGATGATGATCCATAGATAGGACCCTATCAGGTGCTACCACTCCAGATCAGAGTGAACCTGGGAGCGATAGTAATGGAAGGGTACTCTGCATTCCTCAGAGCTCTAGCATTACTGGAACCTCACTATCAGATTGTTTAGTGTCATATACAGTCGGCGTATTCTACTGCCCTAGCCAACTGGGTAACGCAAATTTGTATATCATAATCATAGTGTCATATACAGGACATTTGTTGTGGGGGAGGGGTCTTACCCCTCTGCAGAGATGCAGTCGGTGTATTTTACTGCCTCAGCCAACTGGGTAATGCAAATTTGTATATCATAATCATTGAAGTATGTTTCTTACCCACCCCAACACTATGAGTAAGATATGCCACAAGGTGAATTTTTCAATGGAGTATCGATATAGTTTGGATTAGTTCTTCTCCTAAATTGGTTGCCATACCAAGTTTTAAAATGTATTTATGACTATGGTTCATTTAGTAAAAACACTAAAAAAAAAAAAAAAAAAAAAAAAAAAAGTTCTAAATACGGCAGGGGGGATATTATTCTGTTGCTTGAGTATCGCGTGCTTATTGACACAATATTCAGATGGAAGATCATGTCAATAATGTTGGTTGGTTGGTTGGTTGAGTTTTATGGCATATCAACCTTTGTAGGTTATTTAATGCCAAATCCATTTTTATACAAATAAAAAGTTCTGCTTAAAACAATTCAGCTTAGCATGAGTACACAGTTTGTCAAAAACATTTCTATTTCAAACTATTCAGTTTATTCAAGCAGTTATATATAACAATTCAGTTTAGTGTATGTACAGTTTCAATGTCAAAAAACAGTTTAATTTCAAATAATTCAGTTTAGCATAAACACGCAGTTTAAATGAAAGTACGGTTTGTCAAAAACATTTCTATTTCAAGCAATTCAGTTTAGCATAAGTATGCCGTTAGTTCTATTTAACCCATAGATAGGGACCTATCAGGTGCTACCATTCCAGGCTAGAGTGGACCTGGGAGCAATGGTAATAAAGAGGTACTCCGCATTCCCCAAAGCTCCAGCAACACTGTAACCTCACCATCAGATTGTTTAGTATCGTTGGGGGGTGGTCTTACTCCTCTGCAGATAAGCAGTCAGTGTATTCTACAGCCCCAGCCAACTAGGCAATCATGTCAATAAGTATAGTGCACCTTTTTAAATTTTAAGTTTTAAAACAGATGTTTCATTGAAGTACTGATCACTTTAAATGGTAATGCAAAAATATTCAAATGTACCCGTCTATAAATTATTAAGATTGTCATTATATATAGAGGGGGTGTCCTCGTGGTTGTAATGGTTAAAGCGATGGACAGCGGAATCATAGTAAACAAGTTCGTACTCCAGTCATGCTATTACGTTCATTTTCGGGCAAATACCCTTGGGAAAGGTAGGAACCCCCTTATCCTCCAAGCAATGAGTTAAATAGTACCACTACTGTTCTTCTAGGAGAATGGCTTTGGCATTAAATGACCTACAAAAGTTGATATGCCATTAAACGAAGAAACCAAATTATACATATATATATATATATATATATATATATATATATATATATACACACACACACTCAGACAAACATAAATTAAGATAACAATAATTTATAATCACATGTATTTTCACTTTAATTTTTTAGTTGTGAGTTGTAATGTCCTGGAAAGTGATTGTTCTGGGATTTGACACTGAACTGTTTCTGATGGTTTTTGATTGGGTTTTATCATATTTACCCAACCCCTCCGCTCAGGCAGGATATGACACAAGGTCAATTTTTTAAGCGGAGTTTAACAGGTTTGAATTCAGAGTTTTCCTTCTCCTAGACTAGTTGCCTCACCAAGGCTGAAGAACCTAGTCTATCCTACTATTTACCCATAGCTGGAGGGAGAATAATTGGATTCATACCTTTCCCAAGGGTATTAGTGCTATGTGAAATGCAATCAGTCCAGGATTTGAACTCGTGTCGCCATGTCCAATTCCTGCGACAATAACCATTACACCACGGGCACCTCCTTTTGATTGGGTTTTATGCTCAAACAGATGTATTTGTTCCATAGATACGACTCAAACAAGTTTGGTAAGGTTTGGTAAGGTTTGGTTTGGTTTGATGACATATCAACCCTTGTAGGTTATTTAATACCAAATCTTGTTTATATATATATATATATGATTGGGAAACACATTTTGTAGATAACATTCATAAGCGAGTCCAAGCTCTTTTTTTTTTTTGCACACAGTTAAATGGTTTCAAGTATTGCTATATAACAGTCACAGTTCATGTGTTTGTACACATAGTTTGTTCTATTTGACCCATAGATAGGATCTTATCAAATGCTACCACTCTGGGGCAGGTGGACTTGGGAGTAATGGAAATGAAGAGGTAATCTACATTCCTCAAATCTCCAAGATTGGAGCCACGCCATCAGATTGTGTCATATCCTGGATACTCATTAGGGGAGGTCTTACATCTGCAGAGATGCAGTCAGTGTATTCTACAGCCCCAGTTCTGAAATTCTAAGGAGTATAGAGTCACCCTAAAATTAATATTACTGCTAGGTCCACTGAATTGAAGTAGTAGCATCTATTACGGATCAAATAGATCTGTTTCGAGTATTAGATCCAATAGATCTGTTTTGAGTATTAGATAGTGTTTTATAGTGGCTCCTACCACGTGACTTCCGGTATCTCAGAGGTATAAAAGACACCATGTTTCTTAAGCACATCAGTTCTGAAAGATCTCGGTCAGTAGCAAGACCAACTTCGGATGTAACACCAATGGCGTGAGACTTATAATATTTGTCGGACTGTACCACTTCAGTTAATGAATAATTAACTATTTCACTGTGTATCTTTTCCTTACCCTGATACAACAGATAGGAATACTTAATACCATACAAATGTGTGCAAATTATTTGTATTAGATAAGAATACTTAATACCATACAAATGTGTGCAAATTATTTGTATTAGATAAGAATACTTGATACCATACAACTGTGGGCAAATTATTTGTATTAGATAAGAATACTTGATACCATACAACTGTGTTCAAATTATTTGTATTAGATAGGAATACTTAATACCATACAAATGTGTGCAAATTATTTGTATTAGATAAGAATACTTGATACCATACAACTGTGGGCAAATTATTTGTATTAGATAAGAATACTTGATACCATACAACTGCGTGAAAATTATTTGTATTAGATAGGAATACTTAATACCATACAAATGTGTGAAAATTATTTGTATTAGATAAGAATACTCGATACCATACGAATGTGTGCAAATTATTTGTATTAGATAAGAATACTTAATACCATACAACTGTGGGCAAATTATCTATATTAAGAATAGTTATAATTGTTTAAAGTAAAAATTATTAGTTGTTTGAAGTCATATAACTACTTTAAAAAAAAATTTTTAAAAAAAACAGATTTAGAATTAAGGTTTGGTTTGATTTCTTTGTTAAATGACATATCAATCTTTATGGGTTATTTAAAGCCACAGTGATCCATGTAGAAGAACAACAGTGATACTATTTAACCCATAGCTGGACGTGAGGTGCAATGGGTTCATGCCTTTCCCAAGGGTGTTACTCTGAAAGTGAGCATAATAGTGCAACTAGAATTTGAACTTTCTTACTTGGAAGCCACAGTCCAACACTTTAGACATTATGCTACCTAGACTCCTCGGCGTTTTTGATTAAATTGTCCAACAGGGATTGAGGTGCTGTGAAACAAACCAACCGGAAAGTCTAAAGTTGATAACCGTTTTATTTTTTAAGTCCAGAAATTTGAAACGAGTGACTCAACAATTGTTAAGAAAAGGAACAATATCATTATTGTGTAGTCATTCACTTATCAATGGATTAAGGGCTTATCAGCTAAGGAGCCCCAACAATGATATGCCAATGACGCTGAAGAAGGGAGCTCCCTCCTATAACCTGGTTAAAAAGCAGGCGATAATGTCCTTTTTTTTTTTTTTTTTTTTTTAAACTGCTGACTCAAATTTCATGTTTCTAGAACAGACAAAAAAATTTTAAATAATCAACTTCAAATTTTCAGTACAATCCTTCAAAGAGTTGAAGATGATGATATAAATTTAGTTTGAACTGTGAAACTGATGTTCTTGTACCTTATGCCACAAAATAGGTCATTAATGCTGGTTTTTTTAAGTGTTTGAAGAGAAAAAGAAAATGACTATAGAAAATAAAGTCCTAATTTTTTTGAGAATTTCCATAAATCTTATTACCATGAAAACTCTCTGAAATGATATCACCACCAACATCACAATTCCCTTAATTATTTAAAGTTATAGCCTCAATGATTATTAAATAATCATTATCTAATCTTATCTATTAATATCAAAATGAGTTTTAAATCCTGTATTGTGTATTATATATCACAAAGAAATAAAGGTTTACATATTAAATGGTGAGAATAATTTATATACTGGTTTTAACAAAACCAGGTTTAATAAATAATTACTTTGTGTTGTTGATTTTTGATATTGTTCTTTTATTCTCAAAAGTATTAAAAACAATCCTAGGCAGAATTTTATAAAGAAATCAATTAAAATATAATAAGTGTAATCTTTTCATATTTTTTCTCCCTTAGTTTTAATATCTTTCCAATTTGAAATATATTTTATTCCATTAAAACATAACTGGAAGTGCCCGTGGTGTAATGGTTATTGTCGTAGGAAATGGACACGGCGACCCGAGTTCAAATCATGGACGAGACTGATTCCATGTCAATGCACACAAAACGGAATATATGTGCTATAATCAAACAGGTGACATCTCCACACTAGACGGAACCCCTCTTAAACTAGTAGGCAAATTCACTAACCTAGGAAGCAGTGTCTCATCAACCGAAAAGGACATTGACACGCGGCTAACACCCCACAAGACACCAACTATACAGCAACCTGCCTCCCATCACGAAAACTATCCAAGTTAGACGAACCAGACATGTAGGACACAGCTGGAGAAGCAAGGACAAGCTCATAAGTGATGTACTCCTATGGACCCCCACATATGGCCGGGCAAAAGCAGGACGACCAACACGAACATACATTCAGCAGCTATGTGAGGATATGGGATTTAGCCCTGAAGACCTGCCAGAGGCGATGAACGATAGGGAAAAGTGGCGAGAGAGGGTCAGGGATATCCGTGCTAGTGGCACGACACGATTATGATGATGATATATATATATATATATATATCTATGCAATTTTATTTTTGGTTAAATAGTTTTAATACTGTAATAAACAATACGTGATAATATCTTAACTGTATAATATTTCAGTGGGGAAAAAATGCTGGTATCTGATTTAGAAGAAAGTTAACTTCATTAACTGTGAGAATACTGAACCCCCAATGACTAAAGGCTTCTTACTCTGGGCTTGAAAAAGAGCTAAAAATGATGAAATATCATTTAACTGCTTTACAGACAGTTAAAGAACAGGTTACTATATTCTATAGATAATTTAGAATATATATAAAAATAAAAGATATGCAAAATTTCAACATTTTATTAGAATTGGAATGCAGAAGTTCGGAATCATTGAGTCGAAATAGTTGAGGGTGCTCCTATGGTGTAATGGATAAAGTGCTGGGCTGCTGCCTTAAAATAAGTGATAGCCCAGTGAGCTGAGACTGTAGAATACACTGAATGCATCTCTGCAGAGGGGTAAGACCTCCCCAACTAGCATTCAAGATATGGCATTAAACCATGGAGAGGCACTAACCTTGGAGATTTGGGGAATATGGAGTACCCCTTTATTACCACTACTACCAGGTCCACTCTGGCCCGGAGTGGTAGCACTTTATAGGGTCCTATCTGTGGGTCAAATAGAACAATCTGTGTGTAAACAAATGACTGATGTTAAATTGTGACTTATGTAGCAACACTTGAAACCATTTAACTGTGTGCAAAAAAGAGCTCAGGCTTGGTTAAAAATGTTATCAACAAAATGCATTTACAAATCATATACATATTCAATATCTATGTATAAACAGAATTTGGTATTAAATAACCTAAAATGTTTGATATGCCATAAAACCCAACCAAACCAAATCATATATATCTAATATCTATGTATAAACAGAATTTGGTATTAAATAACCTACAAGGGTTGATATGCCATAAAACCCAACCA
>OY757934.1:12879240-12954240 GCA_963585895.1 Sepioteuthis lessoniana | reverse complement strand
ATCTGCAGAGCTTTCAATATATTGATTTTAGTTTTTATTTAATTTCTGCCCCAGAACCAACAACTAAGGCAATGAGCACTTCATTTAGACCATAACTTACAAGCAATCGTAGATTTTAGAAGTATGTGTATATCATCAATAGGTTTTTACAGATAACAAAAAAGCAAATTTTATTTAAAAACAGACAACCCTCTGCAATAGTAGTCCATGATTATATCAGTACTTTTATTTAGGAAGGTTTGAAGGGTTCAAAGATATTTGTCATAGCAGTCCAAAATACCCTTTATATATATGTGTGTGTTTCAGCTTGGTTGGGTGTATTTGCCAGAATCAGATAGTTTGGAACGAGCAGCTGCAGGCATTGGCCCCCATGTCAATGCACACATGTGCTATAATCAAACAGGCGACATCTCTACACTAGACGGAACCCCTCTTAAACTAGTAGACAAATTCACTTACCTAGGAAGCAGTGTCTCATCAACCAAAAAGGACATCGACACGCGGCTAATGAAGGCATGGACAGCTATCAATAGGCTATCGTTCATATGGAAATCAGACCTAACTGATAAAATGAAATGCAGTTTCTTCCAGGCAGTTGTCATATCGATACTGCTATATGGATGCACAACATGGATGCTAACAAAATGGCTGGAGAAGAAGCTAGATGGCAATTATACAAGAATGCTGCGAGCAATATTGAACAAGTCCTGGCGGCAACACCCCCCAAGACACCAACTATACGGCAACCTGCCTCCCATCACGAAAACTATTCAAGTTAGACGAACCAGACATGTAGGACACTGCTGGAGAAGCAGGGACGAGCTCATAAGTGATGTACTCCTATGAACCCCTACATATGGCCGGGCAAAAGCAGGACGACCAGCATGAACATACATTCAGCAGCTATGTGAGGATATGGGATGCAGCCCGGAGGACCTGCCAGAGGCGATGAACATTAGGGAGAAGTGGCGAGAGAGGGTCAGGGATATCTGTGCTAGTGGCACGACATGATGATATAGATATATATATATATATATATATATATATATATATATATATATATATATATATATGCTATTTTATTTTTGGTTATATAGTTTTAATACTGTAATAAACAATACATGATAATATCTTAACTGTATATTTCAGTGGGGAAAAAATGCTGGTATCTGATTTAGAAGAAAGTTAACTTCATTAACTGTGAGAATACTGACCCCAATGACTGTAGGCCTCTTACTCTGGGCTCCTAGCTTAAAAAAGAGCTGAAAATGATGAAATTGGAACAATTAAATCACCCGGTTAGGGAAACTAACACAAATGCCTACAACGCCTCCATATTATAGAAAACCCTACAACGCCTCCATGTTATAGAAAATCCTACAATGCCTCCATGTTATAGAAAAATAATGGAATAGTGGTACCTTCAGGTTCTAAGGGTTAAAATATGATGACAGTATCCCCTGCAGAGGGGTAAGACCCCAATTCCCCCAAAAATTATGTGTCCTGGGTATGACACTAAACTGCAGTTGATAATTTAATTTGGGAATGTATGCTTGATAAGTTTGAACTGGGCCATAACGCCACAGAAGCAACTGAAAACATACATTGTTGTGAGAAGGTAAGGCTAATCACAGAACAGTAACCAGAAGTTTGAAGAAATTTTGTTCAGACTGGAAGAACTTTGACAATCTGGTAGGTTTAAGACATAGTCCAGTGTGGTTTGATACTTTCATGACCTTGTCAAAAGCAGCGGAAGCAACCAAATTATGCATCATGTGACTAAAACCTAGTATAAAGATTGCCTAGTAAGCTGGGGCTGTAGCATATACTGACTGCTTCTCTGCAGAGGGGTAAGACCCCCGACTCCCATTAAAGAGTGTCCTGATATGACACTCAACAATCTAATGGTGAGGTCCCAGTGATGCTGGCGCTTTGGGGAATGCAGAGTACCTCTTCATTGACATTGCTTCCAGGTCCACTCTGGCTTAGAGTGGTAACACTTGATAGGGTCTTGTTTATGGGTCAAATAGAACTAAACTGTGTACATGCTAAACTGAGTTGTTTGAAATAGAACAGTTTTTGACATTGAAGCAGTGTACTTATGCTAAACAGCATTGTTTGAAATAGAACTGTTTGTTTATATATATATATATATATATATATATATATATATATATATATATATATATATATATATATATGCAAATTTCATTAAACATAATAGACATTTTATGTCTACATATTTTCTTTTGGATCCGTTCGAATTCCCGTATTACTTTTATTGTATTCTGGGGGAATTTATTTATGTATTGTCCATAGTTGCATGTATCCCTAGTACTTTCTGCCCGACTTTGGGCCATCATCAGGGGAGGATCTATATATATATATATATATATATAAAAATGGATTTGACATTAATAGCCTACAATGGTTGATGTGTCACCAAACCAAACCAAACCCTACTGTATAGATGCTGCATACAATCTAGTTTCATCACCACTTTTTAAAAAATTTTACATTGTCTTATTTCTAAAAATAGACTTCCTTCATATCCGCAGGTTGATGGTAAATGTTTAGAAATTATGTTCTTTCTGTACAACGGAAATCAGGATTCCAATTCATTTGAGAAAATCATTTGAACACATATTGGTATATTGATCACCAAAAAGTAAGATGATAATATACTGGGTTGTATTTCTGAAAGGTGAAAATATTCCCGCTTTATAACTAACCCACTCCCCCTTTTTGATTTACATCATTTTGAATATTCAGGATTTGTCAGTTCTTCTCCGATAACGTAAATAAAGATAGATCAATATTCATATTTCTCTACTTGCTTGTCAAATGCCAGATAAAAGAAAGCTTATATATATATATATATGTTGACAAAATGATCTCTGGGGTTTGCAATGAAAATAAAAAGGCTAACATGGATTCTATTTAAAAGTTAATTTTAATATAAAAATAATGCAAGATCATTCCACCTGCACCCAGTATACATGCATATGCATACACGTATATAGACATGCAAGAATTCATACACAGACATGTGAGTATATATATATATATATATATACCTTTGCATAAATGTATGCATGCATATAAATATATATATATATATACATACAGACACACACACATATATATATATATATATATATATATATATATATATATACATGCTATTCCATACATTTACCACATACACATCCATATTTTTCATATATATATATATATATATATATATATATATACATGCTATTCCATACACATATATATATATATATATATATATATATATATATATACACACACACACACACACACACATATACACAGTAATGAACATCTGAACACACACATATTATATATGTGTGTGCTCTTCCATATTTCATTCTCGAAGTTCAACATTCTTAGCATATTGTTTCTCAAAATTTTCTTTTATAAAGAAAAAATATATCTATTTTAGAATAGTTATTTTCTTCTTGCTTGGACTGAGAAACTATGAATCTATATAACTACATATATAGAAGAAATATCAATAAATCTATAATCTAGTTGTCTAGCTATGAGGCAAATTCTAAACTTATATGTTCACCGTATGATATTTGATCTTTGTGATTACTATACACAATTAAATTAATTACATTGACAAGGAAAGAGATTATGTTGAAAAATAATTTTCAGACTTATGAATGTATGAACATATACAGATACATAACAATGTATATATATGTGTGTGTATATATATATATATATATCTTACATAAGTGTACACATTTGGAGGTCAGTGGTTCTTAAAAATCCAAAAGAAATTCTTTTAAATCCTTGTAGAGCCAATTTAAAGAACGGAGGGGTTGGTAAATATGATAATAAAAAATCAAATAGTATATTAACGTGATATCACACACCGTTTTCAACAGCTGAAACACTGACTGTAAACACTAAGAGAAACATCACAGTAACCCACGGTATGTTTTGGGGGGGGGGGTCGACCTATTCAGCAGCTTGGGGTCGAACCTAGAATTTGGAGCTAAAAACTTGAGATCGACTTATACACAGAAATTTACAGTATGTAAGACCACATACACACACACGATAAACATGCGGGTGTATATCAGTTTAAACAATAAAAGAGTTTTCAACAACTTAAGAAAGAATGTACCAAGGAAAATGCAGGATAAATTATGTGAAACAGCATGTATGTTTCATGCCATTGGATAGTGGTTTTCTAACTGTGGTCTACGAACTACAGTGGGGTCTGCAACATCATCTGCAGACACTGCAGGGGTGTTTTAAAATTTTATATTATCCGATTAGCGATAGAGCCGTAAATTCGTATTTCTAGTTACTCGGACCCACCTACAAAAATTCAGTTTATACAGCAACCACTTCCAAAATTTTGGTAATGTGAAGTACAAATCGACAGCACCAGATGCTTTTGATATGAAGATAATGAACTACATGAGACTGTGAGATGATGGTTCCGCCTAATACTCTCCAAATGCTACTCGCTGAATCTGCCTCTATGGCTCGGAGCATGACATTGAAATCCACGTTTTTAGCCCAACTTGACTTTGCCTAATCGTCTAGTTTCTGGTACAGACCTATGAAAATTCAGTTTCAACAGCAACCACTTCGAAAATTTTGGCTTAGCATTTCTTCTGAGTATTCATTGTTATCTTAAAGATGGTCAAAACAATCTGATGGTGAGGTTCCAGTCCTGAAAATTTGGGGAATGGGGCATGACTCCCAGGTCCACTCTGATCCCATCTATGGTCAAATAGAAATATTCAAACATTTATTCTCCTTAAAACCATTTCAAGCACTCACCAATATGATGAGCAAATAGAGTTCTTCACTTGTGCAAAGCAAATTTTGTCTATCTTTTGTCAAAGATACCACCAAGAATTGACAATTTGAAACAGGCAAGACAAGCACATTCCTTTTACAAAATGTCATTACTCAGTGAAAATACTGAATGTAATTTTCATTAGATATTTTTGATAATTTTATTTTTATTTATAAGAGGGTCCACGAGATTTTATTTTATTTTTATCTTTTCGGGGGTCTACAAGATTTCATTTTTGTTATTTATATGGAGGTCCACGAGATAGACCTTTAAATAGAAAAGTATCCTGGCACCAAAAAGTTTAAAAACCACTGCTCCAGTATTGCTTGCACTATAATTCAACCATGATATATCATATTTACCAACCCCTCCGCTTGGGCAGGATATGACACAAGGTCAGTTTTTAAGTGGAGTTTAACAGGTTTGAATTCAGAGTTTTCCTTCTCCTAAACTAGTTGCCTCACCAAGGCTGAAGAACCCAGTCTGCCCTACTATTTACCCATAGCTGGAGGGAGAATATTTGGATTCATACTTTTCCCAAGGGTATTAGTGCTATGTGAAATGCAATCAGTCTCGTCCAGGATTTGAACTCGTGTCACTGTGTCCATTTCCTACGATGATCATCATTACACCACAGGCACCTATGTGTGTGTGTGTGTGTGTGTGTGTGTAGTAATACACTATGCTTGTGCTTGGATGTGGTACAAGGCTGAAAGAATGGAGTACCCAATGAGACTTAAGCTTACTAACCATTACACTACCCGAGGTGTGCGTGTGTGTGTCAATATGTATATATATGTTAGGATAGCTTAGACAAAGTATCAATGGTGCTTGGTAATTATCAGTCTCTCGCCTATGTGATCATCATTCTCAAGCACCGTTCACTTGATGTCTATGTTATTCTAACTTTGATTATACATGCTCTACCACTGATATTGAGCATTCTTTATTTTTTAATACAGGAAACTATATAATTAAGACATAATATATATATATATATATATATATATATATATATATATGTCATCCACAGACAGACTGTTTCATTCTATCAGAACTTTTCAGTGTGGCTAGACACGCAGGACGCTCGAAGCTGGGATCGAAACCCATCCAACTTTACGTTTGACTAAGTCTCAGACCCCTCGGCCAACCAGAGTACCACGTTGGCTCAGGGAATTTTTAAGGTATTTATGTAGCAACAGCAGCGTCCGTTTGTTTACATTTTTATATATATAACCGGGCCATTGGTCTAATGAGTAGAGTGTTCGCCAATGGTCTGGGAGACCCAAGTTCAATCCCAGGTCGAGTCATATCAGAGACTAAAAAAATGGTACTGATGCCACTTTGCTGAACACTCAGCATTATTAGATACGAATCAAGGGTAAATTTGAGCAATCCAGGGAATGGAGTAGTGCCCTCCTCTACACCTCTGTGTAGTAGCTATTGAAAAGGGAGCCTTCAGGTCACCCTCAACTAAGCTCGCCAACTTTACTTGAAATATATATATATATATATATATATATATATATATATATATATATATATATATATGTATATATAAGCTTAAACAATAAGAATAGTCTTCTGGCACACTCTTGATAGAGTAAAATTTAACACAAAATATAATAAAAAATTTCTACTTCTACTATCCCATAAAAAGATATCAATTTGTACTAAAATTTTACACATTAAATATATTTATCCAATACCTCTGCCAGGATATAGCACAAGGTGAGTTTTTAAGCGGAATTTAACAACTTTGAATTCAGAGTTTTCCTTCTCCTAGACTGGATGTCATACCAAGCTGAAAGTGCCTAGTCTGCGCTATATGAAATGCAAATAGCCTTGTCCGGGATTTGAACTTGAATCGATATGTCTATTACCTACAACGATAACTGTTACACCAGCAGCGCCACAAAATCTAACATTATAGGACAGAAGTAGTACTGATATTGTTTACAGCCTTTTTTTTTTTTTACACACAACTGACTTTTAATAGAATAATAAGTCTTCATAAACCTTATAAAATTCAGTGAATATTAAGAGAAGTAAGATAAACTTAAAAAAGAAAAAAATCATTTACATAAGTTATTAAGTGTAGTTTACGTTTAACACAAGGCCACAAATATGGAGCTCTTAGTAAGGATAAAATACGATGACCAAATACAGTTATTGACTTGTTATGCAAAGTAGTTTTTTTGCTTAGATGTGGCAGAAGGCCGAACGAATGGGGCACCCAATGAGACTCGAACTCACTCTTGCAGGTTTGCAACTCAAGCTTGTTAACCATTACACTACCAGAGGCGCCCTGTTGTGCAAAGTAAATTGTGTGTATCTTTGTCAAAAATATTACCAAGAATTGTTAGATATTGATCCTCCAGACCAGCTTGCTAACCATTAGACCACAATTATTTTCGATTGATTTCAAATAACTTATTTAAAATATATATTTTTTTTAATTCAATTTTTTTTTAAATCTAATACTCAGCAGATGTTATAAATATTAAAAATTTGCAGTAATAGAAAATCAGCGAAACGAAATGAACATCTATTGTAAATTTCCTGTTCGAAAGAGGAAATTTTCCGTGTGTATATATATATATATATATATATATATATATATATATATATATATATATGAATGATAGTCTTATACTGCCGGTTAAGCTTAATTCCTGACCACTGAATCTCTCTTCTTTAGTTGCGATGTATTCACATTATACATATAATAGTCTTATTCTATCAGTAAGGATTAAATTAATTCCTGACCACCGACAATCCCTCTCTTCCTGATTTGCTATGAATATCTATGGTAAAATCATTAGCAATACATTTATATTATACATGAAGTCGAGCTGCGAGCACGGATTTCCCAGACTCACTATCACTCATCAATCGCTCCCAGCAGGTCTTCTAGACTACGTCCTGTGTCAGAACATAGTTGATGTACTTCTTGTTGGTCGACCAGCACTGGCACAACATAAAAATCCTATTCTATCAGTAATACTCACATAAAATTCCTGACCACTGACAATCCCTTTCGACCGGATTTTCAATGCATTTTTCTATACTGAAAGTGTATGGAGACAGAACAAGCCTCATGTGTAAGCACTATAAGAAGTTGTTTAGTTCCCAAAGGGGGATTGACGTACAAGTGTTTCTGTGTTACATAGTATACCCATAACCAAAAAATGATAGTTTTATGAATTTATTCAACCCCTCCACCACTAACAAGGTGTGACACAAGGTCAATTTTTGAGCGGAGTTCAGCTGATCTGAAATCAGTTTTTCTTCTTGACCGGTTGGTACGCCAAGGCGAAAGAACACAGTCTGACCAACTATTTACCCATAGTTGAACGGAGAACAGAGAGATTCATGTCTCCGCCAGATGCAAATAGCTTCGTCTCGGATTTGAACCCGGTACGCTGATTCCATTTCTGATGACGATATCTGATACACTAAGCGAGTCTCTTTGAATGACAGTGTATGCAATAAAAGCCCCCCCCCCAAAGTAAGGGTCCAACAGTAATGATAAGATTTTGACAATAGTCAATGAGCCCAGTCGACAACGGAATACGCCGAGTGAATCTCTGCAAAGGGATAAGATCCTCCTCTCTCCCTGCCTGCTAACGAGTGTCCTGAGTATGACACAAGACAATCTGATGGTGAGGCTCCAGTCCTGGAGCTTTGGGGAATACGGAGTATCTCTTCATTGTCTTTGTCCCGGAGTGGTAGCAACTGATAGGGTCCTATCTATGGGTCAAACAGAACTGTTTGGGGGACCTCGTGGTGTAATGGTTAAAGCGCTGGACTACGAAATCGTAGTACGCGAGTTCGAACTCCAGTCGCGCTATTACGTTCTAATATCCTTGGGAAAGGTATGAATCCCCTTATCCTCCCATTTATGGGTTAAATAGTACCACTACTATCCTTCTAAAAGGATGGGTTTGGCATTGATATGCCATTAAATAACAAACAAACAAGAATTGTTTGACATCTAAACTGAGTGCAAGCAAATGATTAATGTTGAATTGAATCGTTAGAAATAGAATTGTTTGACCACTTAACTGTGTGTAGACAAAAGACTGGATGTTTATTTGAATTGTTAGGGATACATAGCAATACTTGAAACCATTTAACTGGGTGCATAAAGAACGCATGTTCGTTTTAAAATATTACCAGCAAATGTGTTGACAAATCATATATATTTAATAGATATGTATAAACAGGATTTGGCATTAAATAACTTACGATGGTCGATATGCTATAAAATCCAACCAAACCAAAACATATATATTTAATATATAAAAAGGATTTGGCATAAAATAACTTACGATAACCTGTGATATGCCATAAAACCAAACCAAATGTTTACAATGATAGAGAAACTGAGGGGAGCAATCAAATTTTGTTTTGGGCCCATAAAACCAAGGCTGATCCTTCATATTTCAATACTTAAAATGAAAATTTCAGTGGACAAATTTGAAATCTAATATAATTATGTGCGTGAATATTAAATGTTTCATTTAGAATTTACCATGTTTCAGTGCTTTTTACAAGCCTGAACAGTTTCTCATCGTATTCAACCGGACCACAGAAATCAAAAAGTACCAAAAGTTTTAGAGTATTCGACAATTATAATCACAGGTTATATAAACAGCTTGTCTCTATGTGCGTGTGACCACAACAATGTTTATGCATATGAAGTACGGTCTAAAATTTAAATAATGGTCCATGATGAGTGATGAGTTTGTGCCAAGAATTGTTTTTATGAAATCATTCGGTAAAAAAAAGAAAGGAAAAAAATGCCGAAAATCAAGTGAAAGTTTTCTACTGTGAAAACTAATCATCGAATCGGCTCGTCTTCCATTTTTAAGAAACGGATACTTTTCTTTCCTTTTTTTTTTTAACAATGAATCAGAAAATAATAAAATCGATAATAGAGGCTAACTTGCCTTCACGGGAAATATGCATTGGGATTAATATTTTGTTTCCTTTTATTTATACTCCTTTGATCGAATGCGCAAGCGCGCGATAAAAAAAAATAGCAAACCGGCTCGATGAATGACACGCATACTATAATCATTGCAAAAAATTTGATTTTTTTTTTTTATAGTTCTTTTTTTACCAGACTTGGCAAAATAAAAAAAAGGAAAATTTAAATAAGTTTGATCCAATAGATTTCTTTTTATCAATCATTTTATTTTTTAAATCTGGCGGCGTGAAAAAAACAAACAATCCTCTTTAGTCAAAATTATCCTGATGATCCGGTCGGTGAAACCTAGGTAGATAGATAGAATACCTAAAGAGCCAAATACTATATATATATATATATATATATATATATATATATATATATATAGCTTTAAAAAGCATGTGCTTGGTATTAAAAACAATTTAAAATCCTGGTTTTAAATAGTTTTTTTTTTATGATCTTAAAAGTTCTTAATACACGTTTTAAAAGCAATATTTAGATTCTGTACCTACCATTGTGTGTGTGTATATATATATATATATATATATATACACATACATACACACACAGAGACACACACACACAAATATACAAGGGTTGTCAAAAAGTTCTAAGCCTCACCTGAAAAAGAGCCGAGCTAAATATTTTTGTTGAGGCAAAACTTTTCTATTTATCATAGAACTAAAAAAAAAAAAAAATCCAGATATTTCTAGTTTTATGAGTGATAGCTTGTTGCCCGAACAAAAATGTTTAGCTATGCTGTTTTCTCTGAGTAAGCCATATATATATATATATATATATATATATATATATATATATATATATATATATATAAGGCTCACATTGAACACTCAAGCTGGATACTCCTACTCCTTGAATTTTTTTTTCCCGCAGATATATAATGTGTGTGTGCGAAACGTTCAAAAAGTTCTAAGCCTTATATATATATATATATATATATATATATATACATATGAGAATTGTTTAAGAAGTTCTTATATATATATATATATATATATATGTATATATATGTGTGTGTGTGTGTGTGTGTGTGTAGTGTTTACAGTCACTATCCAGATTCGAGTAAATTTTAGTGATTCGCTTCATTTTCCACTAAGAGTGTTCGCTAATGGTTCGAGAGACCGGGGTTCAGTCCCATGTCGAGTCATATCAAAGACTCAAAAAATGTTACTTGATGCCTCCTTGCTTAGCACTCAGCATTATAAGGCATAGATCAAGGGTAAAATGAACAAATCCAGGGAAAGGAGTAGCGCCCTTCCCCAAACCTCTGTGTAGTAGCTATTGTAAAGGGAGCCTAAGGGTCACCCTCGACTACTGTCGGTCAACTTACTTTAAACCATACTGCTATGTGCAAATTATTTGGATTAGATAGGAATACTTGATATCTTATAACTGTGCGAGAAAAAAAAATCTCAGAAACAATAACACGAAAATGTAGATATAAACGTATAATGTACGAGCTTCCCGAACCTCTAGGCATAAAATAATCCCAGACGAGTTGACATACCGTTGAAATTAATGAATACATTTTTAGTAGGTTTACAACAAAATTTAACAAATGAATATTATTAGATAGAAATCATAATTGTATGTAAATTACTAGTATAAGATCGGAATACTTGAAATCTATACAACTGCGTACAAATTATTTGTATTTGATAGGAATATTTGGTATCATTTAAGTGTGTGTAAAAAAAAAAAAAAATCTCCAAAGAAACAGCCACATGAAAATGTAAATATGAATATTCAATGAAACGTATATAGTATAAAATATGCCGTTAAAATCAATCCAAGAGAACGCCTCTCTTTTGATTACTACAAATTGGTTAATGGTACATCAACATTTATGGGTTATTTAATGCCAAAGCCATCCTTATAGAAGAACAGCAGTGATAATATTTAACCCATAGCTGAGGGGATAAGGGGATTCACATAACTTCCCCAAGGTTAGGAGTCCAAAAGTGAACGTTACTGTGCGACTGAGGTTCGAACTCGTTTACTACGATGCTGCAGTCCAGTACGTTAGCCACTACACCGTAGGGAGTCTCCGAGGAGTGTCGAAATTTCACATATTGGCATTATTGCATAGAAAACTCGTCCGGTATTATTTTTCGTTTTATTTTAGGGTTTGTTTTTTAGGGTTTTTTTTTTTTTGTTTAGCTTGACGTAAAAGAGGGACAGGTGAAGAAGTTAAAGAAAAAAAAAAAACACTGAATAAAAATCGCAAAGTATCCCCCCCCACCAACTTATTTTTTTACGACAGCTCGTAATTATTTTTACCCTTCTATCATGAAGTTATACCCAAGCAACAAAATGTCGTACAGATTATAATGATATAGAAGGAGCATTACATTGACGGAAAAGGAGAGTGGATCAATAAGTCCGTAGCCTGACACAGTTGTGAGCTTCGACAAGCGAAGAAAGGCGATTAAGTTTTCAAAATTGGCCGAGAAGGAAATTAT
Organism: Sepioteuthis lessoniana; assembly: GCA_963585895.1. Classification (NCBI taxonomy): domain Eukaryota; kingdom Metazoa; phylum Mollusca; class Cephalopoda; order Myopsida; family Loliginidae; genus Sepioteuthis; species Sepioteuthis lessoniana. Next base: position 12,941,930 of record OY757934.1, on the reverse strand, counting down.
GTTGAAAAATAAGTATCTGTTGACGTGTTGGCCACCTCACGTAAATTAGCAGACCAATGTGAGTGAGTTCGATTCTCACTAGGCGCCCCATACTTCTGGCCCGGTGCTACTGCTAAATTTAGCAAATAAGGATGCTTCGCGTGGTGTAATGGTTAGCAGTCCATCGTTAGTGAGATCGATTCTCACTGGGTGCCCAATATTTCTAGCCTTGTGTCACATCGAAGCTAAGTAAATAACAATACAAAAACCCTGGCACCTCACGTGGTATAATGGTTAGCAAGATAGATTAGCAAGACCATTGCTAGTGAGCTTGATTCTCACTAGGTGGCTTATACTTCAGGCCTTCAGCTATATCTAAGCTAAGCAAATAATTATACAAAAAGATAACATGGATACCTAACGTGGTATAATGGTTAGCAAGCTAGATTAGCGAGTTCGATTCTTACATGGTGCCCTATACTTCTGTCCTTGGGCTACGAATAAGATAAACTTAACTATTTGTTGACGTGTTAATATAAGTCTTACTTTTTCTTTCTTTCTTCATCTTTAGGATACGGACTTATTGATATATCTACCTTTCGATCTTCGTAAAAAAAAAAAAAAAAAAAAAAAAAAAAGGAAACAAGGAGAAAATAACTAATCTTGTCTATTTCACCTTATTTATTTATTTATTTAGATCGTAGCTAGCAGCTGTTATAGTGTGAAGAAGTAAGAATTTCAAGCAAGACATTTACCAACAAAGATTGCTACCGAACTTTTTCGGGACGATAAGAATGAAGAAATATGACAACTTTGTTCTTGTACGCGAAAAAAAAAAAAAATCAATATAGACAAAGAACGGAAAATGATATCCAGCTTCCAAAATATATATTTTTTAAAATCTCAGAATAACAGAAAACAAGAATTATCCAAAATATGAGGTAATTATATTTAACCTCTAAACCAAAATAAAAACGTGGGCCTTATGATAAAAAAATAAACAGATCTAAAAAAAAAAAAAAAAAAAAAAAAAAAAAAAAAGTTCTTTACGAAGAAAAAAACTAAAATTACAAAAACAGATTATAGCACTTATATACTAAAAAAAATAAAAAGTAAATAACTTTAAGTATTTTTTTTTTTTTCGTACATTACCTGAAATAAAGACGTTTGGGTTATTTTCTTTTCCTCCGGAGAAATTTTTTTTTTCTGCCGAAAAATAGTGAGTTTAAATGTTTTAAAAACGACAAGTTTATGGGTTGACTGATCCAGTTCCAAAGAAGTAGAAAACGAAATATTGCAGGTCTTTTTTTTTTTTTTTAAAGAATTATGGGAGTTTATTGTTTGTTTGTTGTTGTTTTTTTTTAAATATTCTTTCTTTTCTCTGATAAAAGATCAAGAAAAATTAGTAACCCATCGAGCTGAGCTACTTTGTACAGCCAGAAATTAATTGACAATTATTTCTTACTTCTTTTTTTTTTTTTGTTTTTGTTATTTCTCCAGCCTTATGTAGCAACAAAAAGTCATCAGTATCTTCTTATTTCTTTCCTTTCTTCTTTTATTTTATGCGTGTGTAGCGTTTGTAGTCTGCTAGCTTTTGGGTTGATTAGAGGCAGTAGTCTCGGCCAAGGACCTGTTTAGAAATAAACAGAAGTTCTCCTCACTTCACTACAGTTGATGTTGGCACTACTGGGATAATGTTGAAGCCACAAGGATATACCCCCGCACAAAACAGAATGAAGAAATAGGTAAAAATAAAAATAAAAAAATGATTAAGATAATGCTGTAGGAATCTAAGTTGGTTTTAAACCAGGAAGACGTTCTGTCAATAAAACACTTCCCTCTTTCTTTTCTTTTGTTCAAAAACTCTTTAAATGAAAAAAAAAGTAAATAAATAAAAACAGTTCCACTTGCACCAGAAACTATACAGTGTTGGGGGGGGGTCGTTGATAGTAATGTCTCGACTGCTGCTACTAACAAAAAAAAAAAAAATGAGATTTTGTACTAAATCTGTTTTGTTTTTTCGCTTTTTTTTTTTTTAAAGCAGAAGCAGGCTGACCCCTAGTGCGAGAAGAAGGACCCCTACAACTGACTATTCGGGTTGTTGCTTGTGATGAAGTGTAAGTGACTATTGCCTCTTGAACCTCCCCTCCCCCACTCTCTCTCTCTCTCTAACCCCCACCCCTCCATCGGCTCCTCCTTCTCTCCCCACCCCAACAAGTTTGCAGAGGTGAGAGAACATGTTTCTATCTGCTTAGATGGTTCTCGCTGCTGCTGCTGCTGATGTTAATGCTGGGGGGAGTGAATCTGGGCGAGTAATGATGATGATGATGTCAGACTTCAGTATTGACGAGGATGATGCTGATGGTGCCCGTCGAGAAGTAATAGATTCTTTTTAGTCTCAGTGCGCGTGCGTGTGTGTCGTTGAGTGATAATAATAGTGAGAACAAAAGTTAAGACGTATCCCCGGGATAAATTCTCTCTCTCTCTCTCTCGCGCGCGCGCGCACGAGGCACAGAAAAAGATGCTAAAAGAAGAAAAAAAAAAGATGAATCTTTTTAAAAAATGTATAACATCATATTATCAATTATCTAAAAAAATGTGAGGCAGGATAAAAACTTAGAAAAGACTCCAAGTTTCACGGTCACGATCGTCAGGTTAGCTGGTAATCCATACGTCTGCACCTTCCTTACATTTCTTTTTTTTTTAATTGATAATATACTGATATTACTCTATATTTATGTGCACTGAGAACTGTTGAGATTTTACGATTTAGATGGTCTTTTAACATTATATATATATATATATATATATATATAATTCAGTCCAGTTAAACTGGAGTCGGGAATAATTCCGCCAGGACAAAAATCATTCAACTATGAACATTTAAATTTTCCTGGTAAAGAGCTCAATGTAACTAACATCACAGAGCAATAATTTCTTTAAGAAAAACAAAAACCGGTCACATTAGGATTATAGATTTATTTCCATCCTGTTATCAATAACACCAAAAATAACAGGACTTCTTCAGATCTAATGGATAAAATAATTATTTTATCCATTAGATCTGAAGAAGTCCTGTTATTTTTGGTGTTATTGATTCATATTTCCATCCTGTTATGGGTCAATACCCAGGATGGAAATAAATTTATAATCCTAATGTGCCTGATTTTTGTTTTTCTTAAAGATATAAATTTTTTGTTGGTCCACTCGGGATGACGTAAGACGTCAGAAACTCGTGTAGGAGTAAAATAAATAACTTAAAAACAAATTCTCTTGTAGACCTATTCATTTTAAAATGAGATTATATATATATATATATATATATATATATATATATATATATATTAAGGGAGAGAATGAAAGAGAAAGACTCAATAAATTAAATATAAAAATAAATATTTAAGAGACAACTATCTAACATTTTGACATAAGACATAAATCAAGATAAGAGAAAAAAAATGATTGATTGATTGATTTTAATGGCATGTCAATCCATTCAGAGTTATTTTATGCTAAGGAGTTAGGGAATCACATTCATTGTATGTTCATATTTACATTTTTTGTGTATTTTTATTTTTTGCATATCGTCCTATCGAATACAAATGATTTGTAAACAGATCTATTTGGCCTCTCGATACGACCCTAACAGGTACTCTCACTCTGGACCAGGAAGTAATGTCAATGAAGGGACATTCCATACTCCCCAGATCTCTTCAGTACTGGAGCCCCACTATCAGATGCAGTTTAGTGTCATAATCAGAACACCCCTTTTTTGTGGAAAGGGGGACTCTTATCCATCTGCAGGGAATACAGTCAGCGTATCCTGAGACAATAATGGGCCTGGAAAACTCAATGTAAAAAAAAAAATATATCAATTGATGAAAATCAACATTCCTCAAACTAAATGTAAATTAAATTCAATATTTCATTAAGAAAACTTTCAATACATCCTAGAATCTTGGCATTAAATAACCCACAGAGGTTGATATGCCATCAAACAAACTCAAATCATAGTCTTTTTTCTTTGCATCATAAGAAATTTTTACAATTTTTAAAAATATTTAAAAAAAAAAAAAAAAAAATCACCCAATCAGGAAAGTTTTTTTAAACACAGACTGCATCTATTGCAGAGTGGGTAAGACCTACCCGCAAAGAGGAGTATCCTGGATAGGACACTAAACTGCATCTGAACTGTAGTGTAGGACACTAAACTACAGGGTGGGACGATAAAATTGTCATCCTAAAGAAAACAACACTACAGCTTTATTTTAAAACTTTTTTTGAAAAAATCAATTCAGGTAACTTGATTATGTAGTAGAGCCGACATCTATTCAGTGTAGCCGCCTTCAGCCTCAATCACCGCCTCGATACGAATCCGGAACTGGGAACATGTCTTTTCCACAAGCGCCAGCGGGAACTCGGCGAATACTCGGCGGATGGCGGCGATCAGGCTGGCTTTGGTGTTGTGGGAGGTCATGTTGGTGATGTTCTCGACGTATGACCAAACGAAGTAGTCCAGCGGGTTCTGGTCGGGGTCTGCCACCGGCCATCTGATTGCACCCGGGGATCACCACACTTTTCAGCACATCCAGGTACACTTTGGTGTTGACTTTCAAGCCGACTTCGAAGATGTGAGGTGGCATGATGTGGCCCTCACTTGAAACCACACCAAAGACCATAACCGTAGCCGGAAACTTTGTTTTCATCACCCTGGGCACGTCCCTGTTATTCGTGGCAATCCAGATTTGCATTTTGAGAGTGCTGGCAATGATCCTGTTGTTAAGTCATTTGCTTGTACTCAGTTTAAATGGCGAACAGTTCTATTTGACCCATAGTGGACCTGGGCGTAATGGCAATGAAGGGATACTCTGCATTCTTCAAAGCTCCAGCATTACTGGAGCCTCACCATCAGATTGTTTCATGACATATCCGGAACAATCGTTGGAGCGGGGGGGGTCTTACTCCTCTACAGAGATGCAGTCAATGTATTCTAGGGCAACTGGGTTACAATTTATATGGGAGATAAAAATACTTTAGGGTATCAATGAATTTTATGATAAAAAAAAGCAGTGATTGTGTAAAACTCGTAATAAAATAGTCATGATAAAGACAATTTGTTAGTTCTTTGGTTTTATGGTATGTGTTGTGGCCTTGAAGGGCCAGAAATGAATAACACAAAGAGATATAAGGTTTACAACAGAATATATTTTAACCGGCCCATTGGCCAAATTGGTAAAGTATTCGCCAATGGCCCGAAGACCAGGATTCAAACCCAGGTTGATTCATACCAAAGACTCAAAAAATGGTACTTGATGCCTCCTTGCTTAACACTTAGCATTATGAAGTACGGATCAAGGGTAAAGTAGAGCAATCCAGGGAAAGGAGTAGCACCTTCCTCTACACCTCGGTTTAGTAGCTATGTAAAGGGAGCCTTTGGGTCACCCTCGACTACAATTGCCAACAACAACTTATATTTATGAAAATACAGACAGTAACAGTTACCGGTAACTGACTAGACTCGCTTGATTCGTTTATCAAGTCAGTCACTGTTTATGGTGTCAGGGAGGGTCCATGCAGTGACGACATGGGGTATATCACCATAAACATACATCAACCCTTGTTGGGAGGTGCCCGTGGTGTAATGGTTAACGTCGCAGGATATGGACACGGCGACACGAGTTCAAATCTTGGACGATACTGATTGCATTTCACATAGCACTAATACCCTTGGGAAAGGTATGAATCCAATTATTCTCCCTCCAGCTATGGGTAAATAGTAGGGCAGACTAGGTTCTTCAGCCTTGGTGAGGCAACTAGTCTAGGAGAAGGAAAACTCTGAATTCAAACCTGTTAAACTCCACTTAAAATTGGACTTGTGTCATATCCTGCCCAAGCGGAGGGTTTGGGTAAATAGGATCAACCCTCCGCTTGGGCTATTTTGTGCTGAAGTCAGCTGTTTTTTGTGAGTAATTGTCAGGTCTTAAGTAAGTAATGATGTGAGCTTGTTTGGAAAATACAGTCCAATTTTAGTATAAATTCTTTTTTAACATGATTTTAGAAGTCGTGTTGTATAGCTACATAATATATATACATCTGCATGCAGAATACAACGATACTATAAAGACAAGCAACACAGGTCTCTAGAAAAATATACCTCTCACTTTATTGAAAGGGTTGTGTGTGAGAGGGAGTTGGAGACTGAACAGAACTGCAACATATTGACCCCCACTCTATTGGCCATAACCGCATTTCTTTCCCGTTCTCCTGGGCTGCTCAACTGGGCGCCTGGGGGCCCACTCAACTGGGAGCTGGTTTTCTCTAACTCATCTGATCTCCAACTGACTGACTTCCTGTCTGCACCCGGGTTATATAATAATTCACCACCCACCTTCTTCTTGTGGGCGTCACAAATCACACTCAGTCAACCCATCCACGGTCAAGGTTATATTCTGATATTCCTTGACCAGATGCACCTGTTTTCAACATCCACCGTATTCACAACAACTGTGGGCATGGTGACATTTCGGTAATCACCTTGTTGATATTATCCTTGAGCGGATGTAGCTGAGTCAACATCCTCTGATACACAGCACCTGCGGACATGATGACATTTCAGTGATCACACTGGTCTTATCAATCTACCTGTCAACAACATCCGCCATATTCACACCCGCAGGTCACATTAATATATTACAGTCGTTCTATCAAAAATTCACATTCCTAATGGTTAAAGAGTCCACTTTGTTAATTTTCTATCACATCTTTCGGAATTTGATTTTGAAAGTTATATGAAGGTTTTACATGACAAAAGAAATGGCATATTTACTTTTCTTGCATGAGTTCATGTCTGATCATAATTTTGGTTCATGACAATGTTACCAAACTGACACTACAGAAGATCCCTAACTTGGGAGGGCCCAGTTGGCAGGGGCTGTAGAATACACCAACTACATCTCTGCAGAGGGATAAAACTCTCCCAATGAGAGTCCTGGATATGACATTAAACAATCTGAGGGTGAGACTCCTGTAAAATAAGAGCTTTTGGAAATGCGGAGTATTCCTTCATTGCCATCACTCCCAGGTCTACTCTGGCCCAGAGTGGTAGCACCTGAAAGGGTCCTATCAATGGGACAAATAGAACTAAACTGAGTACTTATGCTAAACTGAATTGTTTAAAATAGAACTGTTTATATGTATAAAAATGGATTTGGCATTAAATAACCTACAATGGTTGATATGCCACCAAACCAAAGCAAACTAGCTTGGGATATGAGACTTTGCCACATCCACCATATTCTCTTCACCTCTCACCCACCAATTACCATTTTTCCAAGCATCTGGACACTTTTTTAAATACCAAAATCAATTCCAGTTTAAAGGAGAAGTAGAAACTGCATTTAAAGATTTCTTGGCATCAAAACCTTTAGAGTTTTATCATGTCAGCATAAATAACTTTGTTAATAAATGGCAGTTCAATTATCGTATTCTGACTGATTAAAACACAGTTTAAATTCATTAATTTAGGAATAAAAGTTTATATCAAAATCAGACATTATATTCCGAATAATCTAATAAAAAATCACTCATAAACAATTATAGCTTCAAGTAACAATTCTTAATACAATTTGGTTTCAAGTATTTCTATTTAATACAAATAATTTCCATAGACATCTATGACACCAATTATATATGGTACAAAAATGTATCTTCACAATCTTTTTAAACAGGCAAACACTTTACACTGAGTTACAATGTGAATATTTGAAGAGATAGTCTATTAATAAAGTTCGTAATCATTTTAAACCAACAGATAATTTACACTTAGTTGTAATATAAATGTTTTAAGGGGCTATGTCTGAATATAGATTAAAATAATTTTGAACCTTATCTAAAACAGATCTACATGACCCAATCCTAATGACTACAACATGGGAGTAATGACATATATATATATATATATATAACTTCATGAAACCAAAGGTCGCAGACAAACTTCCATGACATTAAATATATAAATCTAATATATATTTATTTATTATTATTATTATTATATGATAGCTCTATCTCAGATATTGAGCACTCTCCAAATTATATTGAGTAATGTAGCTATACATTAATATATGAAATGTACATAGAATGTTCATAACATATATACATAGAACATAGGAATCCCGAAACACAAAAAACACTTACGACTTCTTAGTGGCCCAGCGGTTAGAGTGTTCGCCAATGGCCCAGGAGACATGGGTTCAATCCCAGGTCGAGTCATACCAAAGACTTTAAAAATGGAACTTGATACCACCTTGCTTAACACTCAGCATTATAAGGTACGGTTCAAGGGTAAAGTGGAGCAATCCAGGGAATGGAGTAGCGCCCTCCCCTACACCTTGGTGTAGTAGCTATCGAAAAGGGAGCCTTCGGGTCACCCTCGACTATGGTCGCTAACTTTACTTTACTTACTTTACCTTTGATTTTAAAGGTTCTTCAACATAAGGAGAAAGATACACATTCTTTCTATTCTGGCTTTTCCATCTGCACCCCCATCATGTGCGGCACCCGTAGTGCACAAATTCGTCTGGTCTCAGTGAGCCCCGAAAGTCAACCCTTCCCGTTCGGGGTCTAGTTCTTAACTGACTTTTTTCAAATTCCCCAAAATCCTCCGTGTGCGCTTCCAGTGCATGACGTCATTCACATCCCCAAGTCACAATTTTCTATCAGGGATTTTATTTTGACATCTGTGAATGACATATCCTCCCTGCGCTCAAGTTTGCACCTAACTAACCCATGAGCTGAGCCGAAAGGTTCTCAGCCTAACTAAACCCAAAGGCAAGATATATAAAACGAAATCCCTCAGCCATTATATTACAATCGCACTTGGTTCACCACAAACCCACAAAGTGAATCAGTGGCAACCAACACTGTTGCTATATATATATATATATATATATATATATATATATATATATATTATGATGATGATGAATTGATAAAAGAAAGAGTATAAAAGATGCTTAATACTATTGTAGCAGAATAGTTTGAAAATCTTAAATCTAAAATTATGATTTTGCATTGCTCACTCTCTTATCTGTACTGCCTCGATCACATTAGATGATAACAAAAGGAATTTGAAAGTATCTTTGATTTCCATATTTATTGAGAATAATCGAACACATGATATAATGTGTGCACATGTGACCGAGGAGAAGAAAAAAAAAAGATTTTTGTTCCAATAGCCGAATAGATAATTGTTAACTGATATATACATTTGGATACACATTGCACGTATGTGGATTAAAATGACTCATCTGAGGATTCCAGAGAAGAGACAATGAATTTCTCTGCCAAAATGTTGCGATAAATTTCACAAGGATCAAGATATTAGTCTGAAGAAGTTATTGAGCATTAAAAGGGGCTTCCATTTGGCACTTTTAAAACCTTCATAAATCGAATGCTTATTCAACATCCAATAACAAACATTAACAAAAACAAAAAACATTAATAAACAATAAAACAAGAGAATTAAAAACAAAAGTCTACTTTACAGCAAACACATGCCCTCTGACTTCAGGAGGTATACACGGCATAATGGTTATCACCCATAGGAAATATAATACAAATTACTTGGATGTCTTCTAGTAAAAGTAAAGTTGGCGACCGTAGTCGACAGTAACCCAAAGGCTCCCTTTTCAATAGCTACTACACCAAAGAGTAAGGGAGGGTGCTACTCCTTTCTCTGGTTTGCTCCACTTTACCCTTGATCCGTACCTTATAATGCTGAGTGTTAAGCGATTGGTATCAAGCACCATTTTTTGAGTCTTTGGTATAACTCGACCAGGGATTGAACCCAGGTCTCCTGGGCCATTGGCGAACACTCTAACCATCATGCCAATAACCCTAAATTATAGCATTAAGTAAGTCACCCCTACACTAATAACTTCTAATGCCTCCTCTCTAGGGGTCAATAAAGACGTAAAGAGGAAGACTATACATTTATCCAAGTCCACTGGCATAGACAGGATATGACACAAGGTCAATTTTTTAGCAGAGCAAAGCAAATAACTTACACACAGTTGTATGATTTCAACTATTCCTAGTTGCTGGCAATTATATGGTTTCAAGTAAAAAAATGATAATCCTTAGTTTGGTTTGATTTGGTTTTATGGCATATCAACCATTGTTGGTTATTTAACGCCAAATCCTGTTTTTACATACATATCTAATATATGATTTATAAACACATTTTGTAGGTGCACACAGTTAAATGATCAAATAGTTCTATTCCTAACAATTTAATTGAACATAAATTAAAAGTTAAATAGTTCCAAGTATTGCTGTATACCACTAAGAGTTCAATTAAATACCAGATATTTACACACAGTTAAATGATCAAACAGTTATATTTCTAATAAGTCATTTTTTTGCACTCAGTTTAAATGTTGAAGAGTTCTATTTGACCCATAGATACGACCCTTTTAGGTACTGCCATTCTGGGTCAGAGTGGAACTGGGAGTGATGGCAATGAAGGCAATGCATTCCCCAAAGCTCCAGCATTACTGGCGCCTCACCATCAGATTGTTTAATGTCAGATCCAGTACACTCAATCAAGGCAGGGGTTTTACTCCTCTGCAGAGATGCAGTTGGTGCATTCTACAGGACCAGCTAATAATCCTTAGTAAATGGTTTATGGAGGTGCCCTTAGTGTAATGGTTATCGTTGTAGGAAATGGACACAGCAACACGAGTTCAAATCCTGGATGAGGCTGATTGCATTTCACATAGCACTAATACTCTAGGGAAAAGTAGGAATCCAATTATTCTCCCTCCAGCTATGGGTAAATAGTAGGGCAGACAGGGTTCTTCAGCTTTGGTGAGGCAACTAGTCTAGGAGAAAGAAAACTCTGAATTCAAACCTGTTAAACTCCACTTAAAAATTGACTTTGTGTCATATCCTGCCCGAGTGGAGGGGTTAGTAAATATGGTAAATGGTTTGAGCTTTAATGAACTATTCTTAATACAAATACTTTGTACGCAGTCATATAGTATCAAGTATTCATATTAATACAAATAATTTTTAAACGGTTCTATTTGACCTATAGATGGGACCCAAAAAGGTACTCCCACAGTCAGTAAGAGTGAATTAGGTAATGAAAGGGTACTCTATATTCCCCAAATCTTCAAAACTGTAGCCTCACCATCTGATGCAGTTCGGTGTCATACACAGGACACCTTTGTTTTAGGAGGGGGTGGTCTTACCCATCTTCAGTGGGTACAGTCATCATATTCTAAACTGGACAATATCAGAGTCCCCTATGAGGCTTGAATAATTCTGAAGAAATTCACCCATAAAGTTTTTGCTTAGCTTGTCTTAATCCTCATTGTCGACATTTTTATTAGAACACTTACAATTCACGGCATAGTTTTCTATTTTTTTTTATGAAAAACTGTAATTATCTTTCGGCTTGCATTAATTTTTATGCCCAGTTTGTAAAAAATAAATAAAAAATTTACATTCTCCCATGATTCACTCATTCAGAAAATACTATCATTTCGAGTCACAATTGGTTTAAACAATGCAAAAAAAAAAAAAAAAGCAAGTCTGACTCATTCTGGATTTATGCTATCAATAGATATACAAAAGGAAAAGTTATTTTAAAATGAAGAGAAAACGGATTTTTTTGTCTGAAATTTTTTTAAACGGAACATTTTCACTATAATTATTTTACTAGACGATCCACAAATGCATTGGGTTCCAATTGTAACACCAATCCACGATTATATTGATGCTTCTATAAGTGAAAGATTCTAATTAGCATTTCCTAACGAATCACAAATGGTACTACTCTTCAATAATAATCTTTGTTTTTATTTTATGGCATATCAACCTCCTCGGTCATTTAATGCAAAATCAAGTTAAAACAGGGGAAATTGAAAGGCCTGTTATGTTGGAATTTATAAGTAGGGAAACAGTTTATAGAAAGAATCTGGTTTTACTGAAAGTTTATTTGTAGAGAATCGTCTTGTAGTAAAAAGACTTTTTTTCTTTTTCTTTTGAGAACAGCTTGTGGAAAGAATCAGATTTTGAAGTATTTCTTGTAGAAGAACAGTTTGTAGAAGAAAGTTGGTCTTGTTGAAATTTCTTAAAAATTTTTCCATATATATTTCTCGCTTTTAGAAATGACATTGCATTTTTTATTTCAATATTTTGGAACAGCTCCTTCATGTTGTTTGCACTATAAAAGGTTTCTCTTATATGGGCCAGGTCGGTACATTCAATGAGAATGTGTTTGACAGTGCATTAATAATAATCTTTGGGAACTAAAAAACTGAGGAAGAATTGAGACTGTCAAGATCACAGCACTGCTGAAATCAGCAAGAATACTGAGAAGAATCCTAGAGAGCTGCGGAGACTTGGATTTGAGTGAAAACTACAGCTTGCAAAAAAATTCACATGGAGTAAAATAATAAATTGCTCAATATGGAATTACTCAAATACTAAACAGGAATTAATAACAAGGAAATATTAATTAAGCTTACCTTAATCAAGCACCAGGCCACAATAATGGAGCACCATGAAGATTGTATTTATTTACCCAACTCCTTCATCAATTTTTAAATGGAGTAAAGCTGGTTTGAATTCAGAATTGTCATTCTCTTAGACTGCTTGCCTTATCAAGGCAACAGAATACAGACTGCCCTACAATTTATCTTAGCTGAGAGAACAGCTGGATTTATGCTTTTCCCTAGAGTATCAGTGCAAAGTGAAATGCAAGCTGCCTTGTCTAGGATTTGAACTCAGCTTGCCACTTCCATTTCTTACACCAATAACCATTACACAAAGGTGCCCGTGGTGTAATGGCTATCGTCGTAGGAAATGGACACGGCGACACGAGTTCAAATCCTGGACGAGACTGATTGCATTTCACATAGCACTAATACTCTTGGGAAAGGTATGAATCCAAATATTCTCCCTCCAGCTATGGGTAAATAGTAGGGCAGACTAGGTTCTTCAGCCTTGGTGAGGCAACTTGTCTAGGAGAAGGAAAACTCTGAATTCAAACCTGTTAAACTCTGCTTAAAAATTGACTTTGTGTCATATCCTGCCCAAGCGGAGGGGTTGGTAAATATGATATGATAACCATTACACAAAGTGTACCGCCAATGAAGATTATCCTCACTACACAATCAAAAACCTGAAACAACCACTTGTTAACACTCCCTACAGCAAATACAAGGCCAGAATAATTGAGCACTCAGCAGGATCTCATTGCACCAAAAATGGTTTTCAAGATTAGTTTTACTATTAATCATTTAACAGCAAGCATCTTTGTGATTTTCTAATCAAATTCAGCTTAGTCTGACACAAAGGTCATGATAATTGAGTTTGAACTCACTGATCCACAAGACTGTCTTGTTAGCCAATAATCTGCAGTAGGCATCGCCTTTGTATCATATTTTAGACTGCTTAATAAATGCTTGTCAAATTGCCTTTGACGGCTCGCTTTGTTGTCGAAACAACAAATAGAGTTGTTAATTACATTGAATAAATATTGTTAGATAAAGAGGGAAATGATTTCAAATTGAACCATTTTAAATTTATCACATGGCTGATTGCCTCATCTGGTTTGATATACATTCAGATTGTAGCACAAATTTTGATTTGTTCCACTATGGAATCTTCATAATTTATTTCAGCAAAATACTTATTAACAATGGTTCCACTTCCCAAAATGTATTTTTGCTGTTGTTGTTGTTGTTGACCCCCAAACAACCTTTCCATTCTAGAAATTATTTTTCATTTGCCATAATTTTCATCGACTGAATCTGATTATTCTGAAAAGTCATTAGATGCAGCACTCCTTGGTCTCTGAGAAAATATAAACTAACTAGAAAATAAGCATAATCCTGAAGATAAAAAAAAAAAATTAGTTAGAGAAGTGTTGCCTTATTACAGTTAAGTAAGTTAAGTAAAGCATCTTATCTATTTCTATAGAATATGCCAACTGCATCCTTGCAGAGAGGTATGGTTGGTTAGTTGTTTTGTTTTACTGCATAGCAACCCTTTTAGGGTCATTTAACACTGAATTAAATTTCAAACAATTCAGTTTACTATAAGTATAGATTTTGTTAAATACAGTTACATGTCAAAACAGTTCTATATCAAACAATTCAGTTTAGTTCTTTTTAAAAACAATTCAGTTTAGCATAAGTATGCAGTTTCAATGTCAAGAACAGTTCTATTTCAAACAATTCAGTTCAGCATAAATACACAGTTTAGTTCTATTGGACCTTTAGAGAGGACCTTATCAGGTACTACCACTCCAGACTAGAGAGGACCTGAAAGCGGTGGCAATGAAGAGGTACTCCACATTCCCCAAAGGTCTAGCATCACTGGAACCTCAGATTGTTTTGTGTCATATCTAGGATACTCGTTGGGGGAGTCTTACTCCTCTGTAGAGAAGTAGTCTGTGTATTCTATCGCCCCAGCCGACTGAGCAATGCAAAAAGGTAAGACCCCACCTCCTCCCAACTAGTGTCCTGGGTATAGCTCTAAACAATCTGATGTTAAGGCCCCAGTCCTGGAACTTTGGAAAATGTGGAGTACCTCTTCATTGCTATTACTCCCAAGTCGACCTTAATACACTGTGGTAGTATGGGTCAAAAGAAATATTACATCATTTTCACTATTTGAAATTGTTTAACTGCATGCAAACAAATGACTGTTAAATTGAATTATTAGTATTACAAAGCAAGACTTGGAACCATTTAACTGTGTGCAAACAAACAATGTTGAATAAAATTACTAGTTGGATAGTAATACTAGAAACCATTTAACTGTGCGCATATAAATGAACTCAGGCTCATTTAAAAATGGTTGCCAACAAACCAGAATGATAGTGCCTATTAGAGTCCCAATTGATGAGTCAAATAGAACTGTTTAATCATTTACTATACTTGAAACCATTTAACTATGTGCAATCAAATGGTTAATATTAAACTGAATTATTAGTACTAGATAGCAATACTTGAAACTATTCAACTATGTACAAACAATAAATAGCAATACTTGAATCCTATCAATTGTGTGTAATCAATAAATGAAAATACATGAAACCATTTAACTGTGCACAAACAATAAATAGCAATACTTGAAACCATTTAATTGTGTGTAAACAATTGAGCTCTGACTCATTTAAAAATGATCTTATGAACAAACTATTCTTTTACGAATATGTATAACCAAGATTTGGTATTAAATAACCACCAAGGGTTGATATACCATAAAACCAACCAACTAACCGAGAGCAAGTTTTCAGCTACAAAACACTTATTTAGTTTTGGTGGTAATAATAGGATGCATTACATCAGGAGTAAAACAGTCAGGTGCATACACAGCAGATTCTGGTTTATTGTCTACAAAAATACAGAGCTAATGTTGGTGATTACCATATATGTCAGAGTATAAGACAACCTTTTAACTTAAAAAAATACCCACTAAAATTTTGAGTCGTTTGATATGCCTAGTACAAAATGCGAGCCATAAATCCTATCATGTATGGTGAAGGTAATGCTGGACAGTAGGCTTAGTAACAACACTAATGTTTTATACTGAAATCACTTACTTTAATTCAGCTTATTCTAATAAAATAATAAAAATTGGTTAGTTGTGTTCCACGGCATATCAACCCATATAGGTTATCTCATGCCAAATCCTGTTTATACATATATACAGGGTGTCTCAATATACATGGGACCTGTGTGACTGCTAATAACTCTACTAATAATAATGTTGTGTTCTTTTTTGTTTCAGATTAGAAAATAGTATACTATAACAACTATCAATCCTCGATCATAATACCTTGGACAAAAGAAGAAAAAGTATTTTACATCACTATTTATTTGGAGATAAAATCATTGAAAACTCTCTCAAAATAGATGCAACCCATTAATATGATAATTTATTACTGAGACAAGAAACTCAAAAAATGGTTGCATATCCTGGAAGCTGATATAATAACAATTCTTAAAAAATCATTGATCTGATGTTTCTAGCTCAAAGGAGGTACTTTTACAGGACGTGTTCCAAATGAGCGCCATTGCGCTTGTCTTCATCATCATGTTGTGCCGCCAGCAAGGATATCTCTGAACCTCTCTTGCCACTTCTTCCTATTGTTCATTGCCTCTGGCAGGTCTTCAGGGCTACATCCTGTATCCTCACAGAGCTGCTGTATGTATGTTCGAGCTGGTCATCCTGCTTTTGCTCGGCCATATGTGGGGGTCCTTAGGAGTACATCACTGATGAGTTCGTCCTTGCTTCTCCAGCAGTGTCCCACATGTCTGGTTTGTCTAACTTGGATAGTTTTCGTCAAAGCACACAGAGTCACGAGGAACAAACCGAAAATCCATGGCATATGTTACATAACATATACTGTATACCTAGCAGAATGCCTAATTGGGATGTTTGTTTGGTTGGTTGGGTTTTATGGCATATCAACCTTTGTAGGTTATTTAATGCCAAATTCATTTTTATATGAATAATCAGTTCTAGTTGAAACAATCCAGTTTAGCATAAGTACACAATTCAATTATCAAAAACATTTCTATTTCAAGCTCGTCAAATTCAGTTTAGCATAAGTACAGTTTCAATGTCAAAAACAGTTCTATATCAAACAATTTAGTTTAGCATAAGTATGCAGTTTAAATATCAAAACAGTTCTATTGCAAGTAATATAGTTGAGCATAAGTACATAGATTAGTTCTATTTAACCCATAGCTAGGGCCCTATCAGATGCTCCCATTCTGGGACCAGAGTGGACCTGGGAGTGATGGTAATGAAGGGGTGCTCCACATTCCACAAAGTTCTAGTATCACTGGAACCTCACCATCAGATTCTTTAGTGTCATACACAGGACACTCATTGGGGGGGGGGGTCTTACCCCTCAGCAGAGATGGAGTCAGTGTATTCTACAGCCCGAGCCAACTGGGTAAGCCTAATTGGGAGCAATGGCTTTAAGAGATGTGACATTTATATACAACCCATTCAAAATACACAGAACATTTAAATGAATAAATAAAGCTGAAGATGAAAGAACAAATTTAGATATCTTTCTTCAAGTGAAGTCAGTGTACAAATTAAAAGGAATTGGCCATTACCTGAAATTGGTTTGGTTTTATGGCATTTGTTGGTTATTTAAGGAGGTGTCCATGGTGTAATAGTTATAGTTGTAGGAAATGGACACGGCGACTCGAGTTCAAATCCTGGACGAGAATAATTGCATTTCACATTGCACTAATGCCCTTGGGAAAGGTATGAATCCAATTATTCTCCCTCCAGTAATGGGTAAATAGTCAGGCAGACTGTGTTCTTCAGCCTTGGTGAGGCAACTAGTCTAGGAGAAGGAAAACTCTGAATTCAAACCTGTTAAACTCCGCTTAAAAATTGAGCTTGTGTCATATCCTGCCCAAGCAGAGGGGTTGGTAAATAGGATTTGTTGGTTATTTAATACCAAATCCGGTTTATCAGGAAGTAGCGTCTCATCAACCGAAAAAGACATCGACACACGACTGCCGAAAGCATGGACAGCTATCGATAGGCTCTCGATCATATGGAAATCAGACCTGACCGATAAAATGAAACGCAGTTTCTTCCAGGCAGTGGTTGTATTGATACAGCTATATGGATGCACTACATGGACGCTAACTAAACAGCTGGAGAAGAAACTAGACGGCAATTACACAAGAATGTTGAGAGCAATATTGAACAAGTCCTGGTGACAACACCCCACGAGACACCAACTATACGGCCACTTGTCTCCCATCACGAAAACTATACAAGTTAGACGAACCAGACACGCAGGACACTGCTGGAGAAGCAAGGATGAGCTCATAAGTGATGTACTCCTGTGGACCCCCACATATGGCCGGACAAAAGCAGAACGACCAGCACGAACTTACATACAGCAACTATGTGACGACACAGGATGTAACCCTGAAGACCTGCCGGAGGCAATGGATGATAGGGAGAAGTGGCGAGAGAGGGTCAGGGGTATCCGTGCTGGCAGCACGACACGATGATGATGATGATGATATATTAGATATATATGATTTATAAACATAAGTCAACAAAGTTAAATATTTCCAAGTATTGTTATGTATAACTAACAATTCAATTGAACATCAGTCATTTGCTTACACATAGATAAATATCAAACAGTTCTATTTCAAACAATTCAATTTAGTATAAGTTGTTTGTTTGCACTCAGTTGAAATGGCAAACAGTTCTATTTGATTCATAGATAGGACCCTATCAAGTGCTACCACTCTGGGTCAAAATGGACCTGGGAGTAATGACAATGAAAAGGTACTTCACATTCACCAAAGTTCATGGACTGGAGCCTCACCATCAGATTGTTTAGTGTCATATCCAGGACACTTATTGAGGGGAGGGTTAATCATTTGTTTGCAGACAGTGAAGGGGTCACAAGTATTTAACACTAATTATTCTATTCAACACTATTCATTCATTTGCACACAGTTAAATGGTTCCAAGTATTGCTATGTATCACTAACAATTTGATAAAACATCAGTTATTTGTTTACACACCGGTAAATAATCAAACAGTTCTATTGCAAACAATTCAGTTTAGCATGTCAACAAATTTGAATATTTTTCTTAAAGAATATATTGAAATGAATTTTCATCTTGAGGTGAAGTCTATGTACAAATTTAAAGTCACTGGAAAAATGAAAAAAACTGGAGCAAAATATTCAATGCTTTGTACAACTGTTGAGGTTATTTTATGAGCTTTTCCAAGTTCATATTTGGTCGAATCTGGGTTTAGTGATTAACCTAATATTTGTGATCTCCTCAACACCTACCAAACCCATCCTTCTCATTAAAAAATAACTTGAGAATTAAAGATGCATCAGCATTTATAGTTTACTCGTTCTTTCCTGGGATGAATATCCGTGGCATAGTGGTTAACATGCTGTAGAACATTGTAGAAAACAAGTTTGAAATACAATCATGTTATTACATTCACTTTTGGAAATGGCATGAACCCCTTTTATCCTCCCTCCTAACTATGGGTTTCCGAGTGGGTAGAGTGTTTGCTAATGGTCCGGGAGACTGGAGTTCAATCCCAGGTCGAGTCATACCAAAGACTTTAAAAATGGTACTTGATACCCCCTTGCTTAACACTCAGCAATATAAGGTACGTATTAAGGGCAAAGTGGAGCAATCCAGGGAAAGGAGTAGCGCTCTCCCCTACACCCCAGTGTAGTAGCTATTGAAAAGGGAGCCTTCTGGTCGCCCTCAACTACGTTTGCCAACTTTACTTACTCTGTTCTTCTAGCTCTCTGAAACTAGTTGACAAGTTCACCTACTTAGGGAGCAGTGTCTCATCAACCAAGACAGATATCGACACACAACTAGCAAAGACATGGACAGCTATCAATAGGCTATCGGTCATATGAAACGCAGTTTCTTCCAAACAGCAGTCATGTCAATACTGCTGTATGGATGCACTACAAGGACGCTAACGAAACGGAAGGAGAAAAAGCTTGACGGCAACAACACAAGAATGCTGCGAGCAATATTGAACAAGTCCTGGAGGCAACATCCCCAAAAGCAGCAGCTATACGACCACCAACCACCCATCATGAAAACTATCCAAGGTAGACGAACCAAACATGCAGGACACAGCTGGAGAAGTAGGAACGAGCTCATAAGTGATGTACTCCTATGGACACCCTTCACATAGCCGAGCAAAAGCAGGGCGACCAGCTCGAACCTACATACAGCAGCTCTGTGTGGATACAGGGTGTAGCCCTGAGGACCTGCCGGAAGCAATGAACAATAGGGAGGGGTGGCGAGAGAGGGTCAGGTATATCCATAAATAGTAGGGCAGACTAGGTTCTTCAGCCTTGGTGAGGCAACTAGTCTAGGAGAAGGAAAACTCTGAATTCAAACCTGTTAAACTCTGCTTAAAAATTGAGCTTGTGTCATATCCTGCCCGAGCGGAGGGGTTGGTAAATATGATCAGGTATATTTATGCTGATAGCACGGCAAGATGATGAATGACGATGATGATCAGTTCTTCTACAAGGATTGCTTTGGCATTAAATAACCCTAAAAGGTTGATATGTCATTAAACAAAGAAACTAGAACTGATTCTTTACTCATGTAAATTATATGAAACACTGGTAAATTTATGTTTTGTAATTTAATATTCAATTAATTTATTTTGGGGTGAATGGAAATTAAATTTAGTTGCAAGGAATGCATCTAGTAAAAAGCTTGAAAAACCTTGATAGAAAGGGTCAGTTGAAATGTCATTAGAAAAAAAAAAACCACACACAGAGAATAAATTAAACAATCAAAAAAACACTTGGACAGAATAGGTCTTGTTTCAAAATCATACTAGTTACCTTTGTAGGACATCAAATAAGAGAAAAATTGTAATAAAATATGACAAAAAGAACAAGAAAAATACCACAAAGAATGATAGTTCTGTTTATTTTCTTTGTTTAATGGCATATCAACTTTTTGGGGGTATTTAATGCCAAAGCCATCCTTCTGGAAGAACAGTAGTGATACTATTTAATCAATTCAGATAATTTCTATAAGTCAGAAAACAAACTTATTGATCCCTTCTTGGTTTGTTTCCTTTGTTTAATGGTATATCAACCCCTTTATAGGTGCCCGTGGTGAAATGGTTATCGTCGTAGGAAATGGACACAGCAACACGAGTTCAAATCCTGAAAAAGACTGGTTGCATTTCACATAGCACTAATACCCTTGGGAAAGGTATGAATCCAATTATTCTCCCCCCAGCTATGGGTAGGTTCTTCAGCCTTGGTGAGGCAACAAGTCTAGGAGAAGGAAAACTCTGAATTCAAACCTGTTAAACTCCGCTTAAAAAAATTGACCTTGTGTCATATCCTGCCTGAGCGGAGGCGTTGGGTAAATATGATATCAACCTTTGTAGGGTATTTAACACCAAAAACATTTTTGTAGAAGAACAAGTGTGATACTATCTAACTCATAGCTCGGGGAATACGGATGTTCATGCCTTTATTAAGGGTATTAGTCAGAAAGTGAATTAAATAGCAAGAGTGGATTTCAAACTCACTTTCTAAGAGGCAGCAGACCAACACATTAGCCATGACACCATGGGAACTCTCACCCACAAAAAAATGGGTTCAATATTCAATAAAGTTCCATCTCAAAATGACAGAAAGAATCTTTAAATTTTTTCACAAACAAGAAAACAAATAATTTGTTTGCTTGTTCTATTTATCTCTTTATTTATTTTTCAATTCCTGAAGGAAAATAGACAGAAGAGTTGCACTTGTCAAAGAAATATGCTGTTATTGTATTTTAAAAGATAGATGAGACTTATGAATAAATTATCAGTGGTAGGGCAGATCCTCTAGACAATTCCAAAGGAAGAAAACTGAGGAATGAGAGAAAGAGAGAATTATGGTTGGAGGAAGAGGGAGATGGCAGCCACTTATGGTCAAAAGGAAGGCACCAGAGGAGATCACTTGGAGAGATTAAGAATCAGCTGCATTTTAACAAACTAAACAGCTGCATATCTAGTTTGGAATATATATATATAAGAAAAATCTAGCTTATTAAAGCAAATATCTAGTTTATATATAAATATAAAATATATGAATAAAGAAAATGTCAAGTTTATTTAAAAGTGTCCCATCTATATAAAATATATCTAGTTTTTAAACAGAAATATAAATAAACAAATATCTAGTTTACATATATATATATATATATATATTAATCAAATACCTAATTTATATATAAACTAGGCATTTGTTTGAAAAAAAAAAAAAAAAAAAAAATTTATATAAAACAAATACCTAGTTAATATATATATATATATATATATATATAACAAATACCTAGTTAATATATATATATATATAAAACAAATACCTCGTTAATATATATATATATATATATAAAAACTGGAAATTTGTGTTTTAGATGCATACAAATTAGATATTTGTGTGTGTATATATAATACACATATTATAAACACAAATATCTCACATGTACATATAAATATTTTATATACAAATTCAATATTTGTTTCATATATATAAGTTTATATTTAAAAAACATATCTAGTATATATATATATATATACTTTATAAGTACATATTATATATATATATATATATATTAGCATATTCAATGTGTGTGTGTGTGTGTATATATAAAATATATCAAGTTTATATATATTAACTTATTTATTTATATATATATATATATATATATATATATATATATATATATATATATATATATATGATTGTTTGGGTTTTTAGCCAATCAACCTTTGTAGGTTATCTAATGCCAAATTCATTTTTATATGAATAATCAGTTCTAGTTCAAACAATTCAGTTTAGCTTGAGTACAGTTTCAATGTCAAAAACAGTTCTATATTAAACAATTTAATTTAGCATAAGTACGCAGTTTAAATATCAAAACAGTTCTATTTCAAGTAATTTAGTTTAGCATAAGTAGGTAGATTAGTTCTATTTAACCTATAGCTAGGGCCCTATCAGGTGTTACCACTCTGGGACCAGAGTGGACCTGGGAGCAATAGCAATGAAGGGGTGGTCCACCATCCACTAAGTCCCAACAATAATGAAACCTCAACATCAGATTGTTTAGTGTCCTATACAGGACACTCATTGCAGGTTCTTACCCCTCTGCAGAAATGCACTCAGTGTACTCAACAGCCCCAGCCAACTGGGCAATATTTGTAATGTGTGTATATATATATATATATATATATATATATATATTACAAATATCTAGTTCTACATGCATATATAACTACTATCTCGTCGTGTAAGTAATCAGCTGTTTAATTTGTTGTAAAAACTAAAAGAGCTATCAAAAAACATACAGGGTATTTGTGTAACTTTTTATACAGTATGATATAGTAGCCGATGTACCAATCTACAAGAGGTCAAGACCTTAATCACAGCTGGTTATATTACAATCTTTATACCAAACGTTTATTATAAAAAATAAATCTATTTGGTAGAAAAGCGAATTAACAAATATATAGTTTATATTATTCAATAAAGTTCTCTGTAAAATAAAATAGTTTTATACGGAAAAGAATAGTCAAAAACATTGCCGATTGTGCGATTGCTTAAAATCTTGAGGAAAAATTCATAAAGAAAATTATACAAAAAATTTCTTTGTTTAATGGCATATCAAGTTATATGGGTTATTTAATGCCAAACCTATCATTGCAGTGATACTATTTAACCCTTAGCAGAGGTGGGGGTAAACGAGTTCATGCCTTTCCCAAGGTTATTAGTCCGAAAGTGAACATCATAATGCGACTGGATTACAGATTTGCTTACAACGATGTCACAGTTACAGAGACTGTACACAAAAAGTTATTTTTAAGGACTTTAGAATAAAACGATATTTTCAGATTTGAAGAGACAGTAGAAATTTCAGACATTCCTTTTGGAAAAAAACGAACAAAAAAACTCTCACATGCGAGCTCCAAGTGCCATGCCCTGGGAAACCGCTTCAGATGTAGGGCTAAACCATTGGGTGAATGATCTTCTTGAAGGTACGTACCTGGACAGATGGGTTCCTAAAAGAACTTCAATGGCTACATGTTCCCAACCAGGATAAACCATCAATAAGAGGACTTCAGCCATGGTCAAGCTTTGAGAAGGATGGGCTCCATCAAGCTTTCCTGCCCAAGATACACTTCATGATGATGACAACCAGTACATCTGTGATGGTGGCTGATTGTCATTAGTAGTGCCTCTACAACTGCCCCCATCCGGAGTTACCAGACTGATAAAGATGATAATGATTTTCAATAAATCTTTTAAACTGTTTTCATCTTGTTTGCTGTTTTTGTCAAAGATTTTAGGAAAAAATGTCATCATTCTGGATGGTTTACATCATGTCAAACCTTGTTGGGTTACTTAATGTTGAAATCAGTCTTTCTTTTTTCAAACAATGATATGCTTACAAGTAACTATTCCTATTTCATTATAATTACTTGTTTGCATACAGGTATACAGTTTCAAGTATTCCTATCTAATAATAATAATTCATACACAATTGCATGGTTTCAAGTATCTGAAGCAATTATATGGTTTGCTCTGGTTTCTTCATTTAATGGCATATCAACCTTTGAGGGTTATTTAATGCCATATCTTTCCTAAAGTATGAACCCCTTATCCACCTCCTTATCTGTCCGAAAGTGAACGCAATAGTGTGACTGGAATTAAACTTGCTTACTTAAAGGTCACAATTCATCACTTAAGTCATTATGCTACAGGGACTCCTCTGTTTAAAAATTATTTGTATTAGATAAGAATACTTAATACCATAAAACTGTGCAAATTATTTGTATTAAGAGTAGTTACTTGAAGGTATAATTGTTTACAAAGGATTATCATTATTAGTTACTTGAAACCATAAAATGGCTAGCAAATTATTGGTATTAGACAGAAATACTTTAAACCATATAATTGTGTGTTAATGATTTGTAGTTGGTTGGTTGGTTTGGATTTTATGGCATATCAACCTTTGTAGGTTATTTAATGCCAAATCCATTTTTATACAAATAATCAATTCTATTTCAAATAATTAGGTTTAGCATGAGTACACAGTTTAATTGTCAAAAACACTTCTATTTCAAGCTATTCAGTTTATTCAAACAATTCTAATTCAGCTAATTCGGTTTAGTATAAGTACAGACTTTGTTTACACATAGTTAAATGTCAAAACAGTTCTATATTAAACAATTCAGTTTAGTCTAAGTACAGTTTCAATGTCAAAAACAGTTTTATTTCAAACAATTCAGTTTAGCATGAGCACAAAGTTTAAATGTAAGTACAATTTAGTTTTCAAAAACTTTTCTATTTCAAGCTTTTCAGTTTAGTCAAACAATTCGGTTTAGCATAAGTATGCCGTTAGTTCTACTTAACCCATAGATAGGGCCGTATCAGGTGCTACCATGCCGAGCCAGAGTTGACCTGGGAGCAATGGCAATGAAGGGGTGCTCCGTATTCCCTAAATCTACAGCATCACTGGAACCTTACCATGAGATTGTCCAGGACACTCGTTGGGGTGGGGGGTCTTACCCTTCTGCAGAGGTGCAGTCAGTGTATTCTACAGCCCCAGCCAACTGGGCAATTAATGATTTGTATTAGATAGGAATATTTGATATCATATAATTAACTGCAGCTCTGAAGAGAGTGGAGTGACTCCTTCATTAACATCACTCTCAGGTCCACTCTGATTCAAATAAAGAGTAACTGTTAAAGTCCCATCTATAAATCATATAGGTCTGTTTAAAAATTATTAGTATTAGATAGGAATATTTGATATATAATCATAAATTCTTTGTATAAAGAATAGTTACTTGAAGCTATAATTGTTTACTAAGGATTATTATTAGTTACTTCAAACTATATAGATGCTTGCAAATATAGTATTAGATAGAAATACTTGAATCTATATGATTGTGTATAACATATTTGTATTAGGAATAGTTACTTGAAGCTATAATTGTTTACTAAGGATTATTATTAGTTATTTGAAACTATTTAGCGGCTTGTAAATATTATAGTATTAGATAGGAATATTTGATATCATATAATTAAGCGAAAATGATTTGTATGAAGAATTGTTACCTAAAGTTATGATTGTTTTTACAAAAGATTATTATTAGTTACTTGAAATCATATTATTGTCAGGGAGTCCCTGTGGCATAATTGGTAAAGAGTAGAACTGCACCCCGCAAAAACAATTACCGATGCCAACTACGCCGATGACATAGCGATACTGGCAAATACATCCAACCAAGCCGAAACACTACTGCATAGTTTGGAATGAGCCGCCGCAGGCATCGGCCCCCATGTCAATGCACACAAAACAGAATATATGTGCTATAATCAAACAGGCGACATCACCACACTAGACGGAGCCTCTCTGAAACTAGTAGACAAATTCACCTACCTAGGAAGCAGTGTCTCATCAACTGAAAAGGATATCGACACATGGCTAATGAAGGCATGGACAGCTATCGATAGGGTATTGATCATATGGAAATCAGAACTGACCGATAAAAGGAAATGCAGTTTCTTCCAGGCAGCAGTCGTATCGATACTGCTGTATGGATGCACTACTTGGACGCTAACTAAACGGCTGGAGAAGAAGCTAGACGGCAATTACACAAGAATACTGAGAGCAATATTGAACAAGTCCTGGAGGCAACACCCCACAAGGCACTAAATATACGGCCACCTGCCTCCCATCACGAAAACTATTCAAGTTAGACAAACCAGACATGCAGGACACTGCTGGAGAAGCAAGGACGAGCTCATAAGTGATGTATTCCTATGGACTCCCACATATGGCCGGGCAAAAGCAGGACGACCAGCTCGAACATACATTCAGCAACTATGTGAGGATACAGGATGTGGCCATGAAGACCTACCAGAGGCAATGAATGATAGGGAGAAGTGGCGAGAGAGGGTCAGGGATATCCATGCTAGCAGCACGAGATGATGATGATGAGAACTGTAGCCTTGAAGTGAGTTTAAGCTGTCATGCTATTAAGTTCACTTTATAGTGAATAAGGGGGTTCACACTTTGGGAATAATATAAAACATTTTATCCACCCAGCTGTTCTTCTATAAGAATGGCTTTGGCATTAAATAACTCATGATGGTTGATATGCCATAAAATAAAACAAACCAATCATTTTTAAACAAATCTATTTGACCCATAGATAAGACCCAAACAGGTACTACCGCTTTGTATGGAAAAGTAATTGCAATGAAAGGGGTGACTCAACTCTCCCTAGAGCTCCTCACCACCCAAAATAGTTTAGGACACTCATTTTTTTGGAGTGAGTTCTTACCCTTAAGCATTAGGTGCCAATAATGTATTCTAAGCCCCCACCCCACCCCACCAACTAACAGGGTAAATAGATTTGGGGATAAGGTATATTCTGTTTTCGGTCTCTTCACATCCCTATTGTTTTTGTCCGAGATTTCTAGGTGAGGCATTAAATCAACTATTTTCAGTATTGTTATCTTTACTTCGCCAATGGTCCGGGAGACTGGGGTTCAATCCCAGGTCGAGTCATACCAAAAAAAAAAAAAAAAAAAAAAAAAAAAAGGTACTTTATATCTCCTTGCTGAACACTCAGTATTATAAAGGTACATATCAAGGGTAAAGTGGAGCAATCCAGAGAAAGGAGTAGCACCGTCTCTTACACTTTAGTGTAGTAGCTATCGAAAAAGGAGCCTTTGGGTCACTGTCGACTACTTTTTATCTTTACTGTTTAAGATTTTGTGATGATTTTAAGATTAGTAATATTCATTGAATCTATCTTCTTTTAAATTGTGTAAAAAGAAATATTTCTTTCTAAGACTTTGAAACGGGCTTCTTGTTCGTATTCAATTAATATAGCCTCAATTAGTACAGCCCAAAAAGAAATCATTGAATATTAATTGACTGTTACTTTCTGTAATCAAGCCCTTCCTTCTTTCATGCACAAACTGAAGAAGAAGAGTCATTTATTTTCTCCTTGACAGATTTTATTATTTCAGTCTCTTACCCAATCCTCCCAACCACACCACCACTTTCCTTCAGTAACTCTGACCCCCAACTAAGCTGCTGCTGCTTCTTCCCTTACTCTGGATCAATGAAATATACAATGAGAATAACTAGTTACTCTGTCTTTATACAAGAATGATAAGTCTCTATACACTAAAAGAATCATAAGTCCCTATTCACTAATAATGGTTCATTGGTTGTTTGGATTTTATGGCATATCAATCGTTGTAGGTTATTAAATGTCAAATACATTTTATATAAATAACCAGTTCTATCTCAAACAATTCAGTTTAGCATGAGTGCATAGTTCAATTATCAAAAACATTTAGTCAACAAAGTTAAATCATTCCAAGTATCACTGATAAATCAATTAAACATCATTTATTTACATAGTTAAATGTCAAAACAGTTCTATTTCAAACAATTCGCATAACTATACAGCTTAGTTCTATTTGACCCATAGAGAGGACCCTAATAGGTGCTACTACTCCAGGCCAGAGTGAACCTGGGAGCGATGGTAATGAAGGGGTACTCCGCATTCCCCAAAGCTCCAGCATTGCTGGAACCTCACCATCAGATTGTTTAGTGTCATATACAGGACACTCATGGGGGGGGGGTCTTACCCGTCTGCAGAGGTGCAGTCAGTGTATTGTACAGCCCCAGCCAACTGGGCAATACACAGAGTTAAATGTCAAACAGTTTTATTTCAGATAATTCAGTTCAGCATAAGTACACAGTTTAGACGTTAAAACAGTTCTATTTCGAGCAATTCAGTTCAGCACTAGTACACAGTTCCAATGTCAAAATAGTTCTATTTCAAACAATTCAGTTTAGCATAAATATGCAGTTTAAATGCAAAAATCAGTATAGCGAAAGAAGCACGGTTTAGTTTTATTTAACCCATAGATAGGACCCTTATCAGGTGCTACCACTTCGGGCCAGAGTGGACCTGGGAGCAATGGTAATGAAGGGGTACTCCGCATTCCCCAAAGCTCCAGCATTGCTGGAATCTCACCATGAGATTGTTTAGTGTCATATCCAGGACACTCGTTAGGGGGGGTTTTACTCCTCTGCAGAGGTGCAGTCAGTGTATTCTACTGCCCCAGCCGACTGGGCAAGTATATAAAGAAAGGAAAGACAGGATAAACAGTTCCATACATACCAAGAATATCTAACATTTTTTATACACAAAATACCTTATAAGGTAAATTGAAATGATAGAATTTTACAGATATTGTTCCATGGATAAATATTATGTGGAAGAGGTACAAAATGAAAAAGGGGTGACTTGACAGGTGTTGGTAATATAGCCATATGGCCTCACCATTCCTTTGCAGAGGTCAGAGATGTCTCTAGTGATCAAAGAACAAAGGCAAAAATTGGTCAAGAAGGGGTTTCTTGGATTGTCTGCAAACCTTTGCAGGACATTACTAATTCTCTAAAAGAGATGATTGTTTATTGTATCACTCGGACTTTATATCATTCAAAAGAAGAATTAGAGATCCAAAATGGATCTTGCCCAGTCGGCTGGGGCTGTAGAATACACTAACTGCATCTCTGCAGAGGAGTAAACCCCCGCACCCCACCCAACGAGCATCTTGCATACACTAGTAATTCTATTCAACATTACTAAATCCTTTTCACACAGTTAACTGGTTCCGTGCATTATTAAGTAATACAAATAATTCAATTTAACAGTGATTTGTTTGCACATAGTTAAATGGTTTCAATAATAGAAAATGATTAAATATTT
This sequence comes from Sepioteuthis lessoniana, assembly GCA_963585895.1. NCBI lineage: Eukaryota > Metazoa > Mollusca > Cephalopoda > Myopsida > Loliginidae > Sepioteuthis > Sepioteuthis lessoniana. Next base: position 12,912,556 of record OY757934.1, on the reverse strand, counting down.
CTATTTGACCCATAGATGGGATCCTAACAGGTATTCTGGCTCAGAGTGGACCTGGGAGTAATGGCAATGAATGGGTACTCCACATTCCCCAAAGCTGCAGGATTGTAGCCTCACCATCAGATTGTTTAGTGTCAGATTCCGGATACTCATTGAGTGGGTGGTTGGGGATCTTACCCCTATGCAGAGATATAGTCAGTGTATTCTACGGCCCCCAGTGACTGGGCTGTGTGTAAATTGTTTGAATTAGATGGAAATATTTGATATGATATAATTGTATGCAAAAGAAAGTTTTAAGAAACAACTATAATGAATATAAATGTGATTTTCTAATCCAGTTGTTCCAAACCGATTTTGAGCCATGCCCCACTTTGGTATTTCAAAAATTTTGGTGCCCCCCACCCTGTAATATCTAATTCTTACATATTCAAAATTTTACTGCAATTCATGTGACGGAAGTTTAAAAAGCCATTAATTTGGTCTCTAAACAAGCGCCTACCACGGCCCATGTTGAAAATTACTGCTACACATAAAAGTAAAGTTGGCGACTGAAGTCGAGGGCGACCAGAAGGCTCCCTTTTCAATAGCTACTACACCGAGGTGTAGGGAAGAGCGTTACTCCTTTCCCTGGATTGCTCCACTTTACTCTTGATACGTACCTTATATTGCTGAGTGTTAAGCAAGGAAGCATCAAGTACCATTTTTAAAGTCTTTGGTATGACTTGACCTGGGATTGAACCCATGTCTCCCGGATCATTGGAGAACACCCTACCCACTAGGCCAATGAGCCGGTGATAAACCCTACGCATAAAATGACTCTAAACTGGTCGATATGTCATCAAAACCAATAGTTGTATAGTGGCTCATATCATGTGACTTCTGGTATCGCGGAAGTATAAAAGACGCCATATCTCTTAAGCATGGAGAAGCAGAAAGAGAGACAGCTCTGAAAGGATGTTTGTTAGTAGTAAGACCAACTTTGGATGTAACACCAACAGTGCGAGACTTATAATACTATCAAATGCTACCACTCTGGGGCAAGTGGATCAGGGAGTAATGGAAATGAAGAGGTTATCTACATTCCTTAAATCTCCAAGACTGGAGCCACGCCATCAGATTGTGTCATATCCAGGATACTCATTAGGGGAGGTCTTACATCTCTGCAGAGATACAGTCAGTGTATTCTACAACCCCAGCCAATTGGGTTGCTTCTGATGGTGAGACTCCAGTTCTGAAATTCTAAGTAGTATAGAGTCACTCCATAATTAATATTACTGCTAGGTCCACTGAATTGAATTAGTAGCATCTATTACGGATCAAATAGATCTGTTTCGAGTATTAGATCAAATAGATCTGTTTCGAGTATTAGATCGTGTTATATCATCATCATCATCATGTCGTGCTGGTAGCATGGATATCCCTGACCCTCTCTCGCCACTTTTCCCTATCGTTCATCGCCTCAGGCAGGTCTTCGGGACAACACCCCGTATCCTCACATAGTTGCTGAATGTATGTTCGTGCTGGTCGTCCTGCTTTTGCACGGCCATATGTGGGGGTCCATAAGAGTACATCACTTATGAGTTCGTCCCTGCTTCTCCAGCAGTGTCCTGCATGTCTGGTTCGTCTAACTTGAATAGTTTTTGTGATAGGAGGCAGGTGGCCGTACAGTTGGTGTCAAATGGAGTGTTGCCGCCAGGACTTGTTCAAGATTGCTCACAGCATTCTTGTGTAATTGCCATCTAGCTTCTTCTCCAGCCATTTTAGTGGCTCCTACCATGTGACTTCCGGTATCTCAGAGGTATGAAAGACATCATGTTTCTTAAGCACATCGGTTCTGAAAGATCTCGGTCAATAGCAAGACCAACTTTGGATGTAACACCAACAGTGCGAGACTTATAATACTAGTCGGACTGTACCACATGAGTTGATAAATGACTAACTATCTTTTCCTTATCACAATACAACACAAATCAATAAAATATGTTCTTATTTTAAAAGTTAAGGGTTTGCTTTTTTGTTTCTTTTAACTAGTTCCCTATTATCTGAAACATAACAACAATGAAATTATTTTTAGAATTGGTGTTTGAGATCTCTGAGTCAGGTCTTCAGAAAAACTAAGTTGAAGCCAAAAATGCTTTGTCTAACCTATTTTAAACTTGCTTGTTTGATTAGATAAATGTGCTCAGTAAGTAGGTAGGTGTTACTGAATCCTTTGTTTGGTTTAACGGTAAATCAACTCCTTGGTGGTCTATTTAACTCTAGAATTGTTTAAAATTGGAGATCAACAATTGGAATGTGATTCGGAAAAAGATTTTTCTACTGTTAGACAATTTTGGCCGAATATTTTACAGATAGAATTGGAATGTACATTTGCATTCATGTAGAAGCTGATTCTTCTTGCTACTTATGCAGCAGGGTTTCAGCTTGAGCAGATGTATTTGCAAGAAGTATTAGATAATCTGCATAGTCTACATCTGTCATAGTTTTTGTGGAATATCATCTCCTGCTTGTCTTTTTTTTTAATATGAAGCTATTTTCTTTTATTAGATCAACGGATGGTCATAGTATGAAATCTGGTTTTGTTTAGGTTCTTTTATTTAATGGCTTATCAACTTTTGTGGGATATTTAATGCCAAAGCCTACCTTGTAGAAGAACAGCAGAGATACTATTTAACCCATAGCTGGAGGATAACAGGTTCATGCCTTTCCAAGGGTATTATTCTGAGAGAGAACATAGAATCACAAATGGAGCTTGAAGTCACTCATTTTGAGGATATTGTCCAGCTTTTAAGCCATTACACCATGGGGACATCCCTATGTGTAATCTAGGCAAATCAAAAACAGATATGATACTAATGTATCTCTTTCCAAGATTCCAGCAACAATATTGAAAAAAAAACAAAAACAAAACAAAGTCACCATTGAGTGAGCAAACCATTGTAGCTAATCTCTTAAATTAGTAGACTAATTCACATACCTTGGCAGCAATATCTCATCTACTCAAAGCAATATCAACATAAGCATGAGGAAGGGATGAATGGCTATTGATAGGTTGTCAATCATATGGAAATCTGATCATCAATCTGATAAGATAAAACAGAATTTCTTCCAAGTTGTAGCCGTGTCAGTACTATTGTATGGCTGCACCTCCTGGGCTCTCATGAAGAAAAAGCTAGAGAGAAATACACAAGAATGCTATGTTTTGAACAAATCCTGGAAGCACCACCTAACAAAACAGTAACTGTGTAGCCACTTACCCCCCATCTCACAAACGTTCTAAGTAAGACAAACATGCTGGTCACTGCTGGTGAAGTAAGGATAAACTCCTACACATGGACACAACAGTGTTGGCTGACCAGTAAAGGCTTACATCAACTCTTTGCAGACACTGGATGCAGTCTAGAGGACCAGCCAGAAGCAATAAACGATAGGGATAGATAGTGAGAGAGAGTCAAAGGACCCCACACTATCAACATGACTTAATGATAATAATTGGTGCATTTAGTTATGGCATTTGTATTGTTAGGGTTATAATTTTGTGTTTCCTGTACAGGAAAAGAGAAAATAAAAACAAGCGAACAGTACTGAGATGGGTGAACACTTAGGAACATGGCCCAGTCAGCTGGGGCTGCAAAATACACTGACTGCATCTCTGCAGAGGGGTACGACTCACCCAACGAGTGTCCTGGTTATGACACTAAACAATTTGACGGTGAGGTTCCAGTAACACCAGAGCTTTGGGGAATGTGGAGTACACCTTCATTGCCATTGCTCCCAGGTCCACTCTGGCCTGTAGTGGTAGCACCTGTTAGGGTCCTCTCTATGGGTCAAATAGAACTAAGCTGTATACTTATGCGAATTGTTTGAAATAAAACTGTTTTGACATTTAACGATGTCAATAAATGATGTTTAATTGATTTATCAGTGATACATAGCACATAGCAATACTTGGAATGATTTAACTTTGTTGACTAAGCTGGTTTGGTTTGGTTTAGTTTGTTGGGTTTTATGGCATATCAACCTTTTTAGGTTATTTCATGCCAAATCCATTTTTATGTAAATAATCTTTTCTATTGAAAACAATTCAATTTAGCATGAGTACACAGTTTAATTGTCAAAAACATTTCAATTTCAAACTATTCAAGCAGTTGTATGTAACAATACAGTTTCAATGTCGAAAAACAGTTCTATTAGAAATAATTCGGCTAAGCATAAGCAGTTTAAATGTAAGTACGGTTTAATTGTCAAAAACATTTCTATTTCAAGCTATTCAGTTTACTTAAACAATTCATTTTAGCATAAGTATGCTGTTAGTTCTATTTAACCCATAGATAGGGCCCCATCAGGGGCTACCACTCCGGGCCAGACTGGACCTGGGAGCAATGGCAATGAAGGGGTACTCCACATTCCCCAAAGCTCCAGCACTGCTGGAACCTCACCATCAGATTGTTTAGTGTCATATCCAGGACACTCGTCAGGGGTGGGGCTTACCCCTCTGCAGAGGTGCAGTCAGTGTATTCTACATCCCCAGCTGACTGGGCAATTGACTAAACTGAATAGCTTGAAATAGAACTGTTTTTGTCAATTAAACCGTGTACTTGTGCTAAACTGAATTGTTTGAAATAGAACTATATATATATATATATATATATATATATATATATATATATATATATCGATGAAAATGGATTTGGCATTAAATAACCTACAATGGTTGATATGCCATAAAACCTAACTAAACTTACGAAGATGAAGGTATTACTCGACTAAGCAAAGGTTAGAAATAATACTGAATGGACTAGTTCTGATTTAATCTTAAAAGTTAAACAGAGCATAGACTCATTAAAATTTCAATGAGTGACCTCTACCATTATAGTAAGTAAAGTAAAGTTTTCTCCCTTTAGTCGAGGGTGACCAGAAAGCTCCCTTTTCAATAGCTACTACACCGAGGTGTAGGGGAGGGTGCTACTCCTTTCCTTGGAGTGCTCCACTTTACCCTTGATATGTACCTTATATTGCTGAGTGTTAAGCAAGGAGGTATCAAGTACCATTTTTAAAGTCTTTGGTATGACGTGAACTGGGATTGAACCCAGGTCTCACTGGCAAACACTCATGTGAACATTTGTTGGGTCAGTCTATGCTGAAATCAGTCTATTTTACAAGTAATTATCATATTTACCCAACCCCTCCGCTCAGGTAGGATATGACATTTTTAAGCAGAGTTTAACAGGTTTGAATTCAGAGTTTTCCTTCTCCTAGACTAGTTGCCTCACCAAGGCTGAAGAACCTAGTCTGCCCTACTATTTACCCATAGCTGGAGGGAGAATAATTGGATTCATACCTTTCCCAAGGGTATTAGTGCTATGCGAAATGCAATCAGTCTCGGCTAGTATTTGAACTCGTGTCGCCGTGTCCAATTCCTACGACGATAACCATTACACCACGGGCACTTCCTCTTTTTTACAAGTAATTATATGGTTTTGAGTAACTAATTTGTAAACTAATTATAACTTCACGTAACTATTAATGATACAAATAATTTACGTACCGTTACATGGTATCAAATAAGTATTCTTCTTGAATAATAATCATTTGTTGGCAGTTTCAAGTATTCTAATCTAATACAAATAATTTCTACACAATTTTATAGTTTCAAGTATTTCATGAAATTATATGCTTTCTAACAGCCGCCTCCCTCCTATTTCTAAAACCATCCAACTAAGATAAACAAAAAATGTTGGATACTGCTGGAGAAGTAAGAACGAACCCATAAGCAACGTTCTCCAATGAAACCCCGTCACACAGACGAGCAAGTGTTGGGCGACCACTGAGAACTTTCAGGACGAACTCATAAGCGACATTCTCCCATGGAACCCCTCACACAGACGAGCAGGTATTGGATGACCAGCTAGAACTTATCTACTGCAGCTCTGTGTAGATGCAGGATGTAGCCTAGAAGACATGCTGAAAGCGATGGACGATAGAGACAAGTGGCAAGGGAGTGTCAGGAAAATCCATACTTGAGGCAGGACATGAAGTAACTAATAAAAATAATCCTTTATCAAGCTTCATCGTAAAAAGAAAAAGTAACAAATAATTTGTACAGTCATATGGTTTTAATTATTTCTATCTAATCCTATTTACCAACCCCTCCGCTGGGGCAGGACATGACACAAGGTCAATTTTTAAGTGGAATTTAACAGGTTTGAATTCAGAGTTTTCCTTCTCCTAGACTAGTTGCCTCACCAAGGCTGAAGAACCCAGTCTGTCCTACTATTTACCCATAGCTGGAGGGAGAATAATTGGATTCATACTTTTCCAAGGGTATTAGTGCTATTTGAAATGTAATCATTCTCGTTCAGGATTTGAACTCGAGTTGCCGTGTCCATTTCCTACAACAATAACCATTACACCACTAATACTAATACTAACAATTTTCTAATAGATGTATTGGAACACAGTGTGGATCTGGGAGTAATAACAATGTCACATTTCCAAAACTGGAGCATCACTATCAAATACAGTTTAGTGTTGTATCCAAGACAATCTTTTTTTTTTTTTTTTGCAAGAAGGGGGAATGTCTTACCCATCCCCTGCAGGGGATCCAGTTAATATTCTAAGCCCTGCTGACAGGACAGAGGATATCAGAGTCAGGTTTATAGAAAAATTCCTTGGTTGAGACTTACACTATAAAACACTTTGAATAAACTAATTCAGACACTTGGATCCTAGGACAAGTGCACAGGTACAACACTCTGATCATTGGCAAATATGCAAATTTATACATAATTCCTATCCTTTTTTTTAAGGGAAATATACAAGTAATCAAATAAAAACCATTTTAAATTCATTTTTAAAAAAATTAGTTCCTCATTATCAAAAATATATTTTAAACTTTTAGAAATGGCATTTAGGATATCTGAGTCAGATTTATAGAAAAATTTCTACACTAAAAATAAGGGTTGAGGTTTGCTGTATAAAACACTTTGTATAACCTAATTCAAACCAGCTCATTTGATTAGATAAATGGGCTTAGTAAGTAGGCGGATGATACAGAATCCTGGGGTGAGAAAAAATAATTAATACGGAAATCAATTAGTTTAATCAGAGAGGAAAAAAAAAAAAAAAAAGAAATGGTGCGATCTGAAGAAAATCTTTCTTCTCTTCGCCCTGAAGACAACCATTTTTTTTTCTTTAATTTGTGTTCGTTTTGTCATATTTTCCTTTGCATTTTTTTTATGAGGATAGAAATACAATCATGTAGTGCCTTCATTTAATAAAAGGAAAAAGACTTTTCAAATGATAAAAAAATATCAAATATCTTAAGCATATTAACTTCATTTATTTATTTTTTTACAAAGACTCCCTCCCTCATCATCATCATCATGTCGTGCCGCTAGCATGAATATCCCTGACCCTCTCTATCCATGTCTCCCTATCGTTCATCGCCTCTGGCAGGTCTTCAGGGCTACATCCCGTATCCTCACATAGCTGTTGTATATATGTTCGAGCTGGCCGTCCTGCTTTTGCTTGGCCATATGTGGGGGTCCATAGGAGTACATCACTTATGAGCTCGTCCTTGCTTCTCCAGCAGTGTCCTGCATGTCTGGTTCGTCTGACTTGGATAGTTTTCGTGATGGGAGGCAGGTGGCCGTATAGTTGGTGCCTTGTGGGGTGTTGCCGCCAGGACTTGTTCAATATTGCTTACAACATTCTTGTGTAATTGCCGTCTAGCTTCTTCTCCAGCCATTTAGTTAGCATCCAAGTAGTGCATCCATATAGCAGTATCGATGCGACCGCTGCCTGGAAGAAACTGCGTTTCATTTTATCGGTTAGGTCTGATTTCCATATGATAGAAAGCCTATCGATAGCTGTCCATGCCTTCGTTAGCCATGTGTCGATGTCTTTTTCAGTCATGAGACACTGCTTCCTAGGTAGGTGAATTTGTCTACCAGTTTCAGAGAGGTTCCGTCTTGTGTGGAAATGTCGCCTGTTTGTTTATAGCACATATATTCAGTTTTGTGTGCATTGACATGGAGGCCAATGCCTGCGGTGGCTCGTTCTAAACTATGCAGTAGTGTTTCGCTTGGTTGGGTGTATAATCCCTCCCTAAGCAAAACTAAATTGGTCACTAATTAGCAAGGGGTAATGATTTCTTTTGATTTCTTTGTTTAATGGCATATTAACCTTAATGGGTTATTTAATGTCAAAGACGTCCTTGTAGAAGAACAGTAATACTATTTAACCTCTGGCTGGAGGGAGAAATGGGTTCGTTACCTTTCTCAGGGGTTTTAGTCCAAAAGTAAACATAATGGCAAGACTAGATTTTGAACCTGCTTACAACAATGCCACAGTCCAACATGTTAGCCACTACGCCGTGGGAATTCTCCAAAGAGTTATGATGATGTAGCAGTGAAATATTGCTTAGGAATAATGTTTGGAGAGTTTGGTTTATTTGCTTAATGGCATATCAATTCTACATGGGTTATTCAATGCTGAAATTCAATTCATTTTCCTCATTCCATTATAGTAATTTTTTTAAATTGCATTTTATTTGCCTTTAATAAATAATAATAATCATTTGTTCGCTCTAAAATAGTGTTATTTGGCTTTTTTTATTTAATGGCATATCAACTCCTTATGGGCTATTTGATGCCAAAATTTAATTTATTTGTGAACATTTGGTCACAATCATAACTATTTATATTTTCAAAGTCCCACTGCAATCTTTTTTAAACCATACATTTTTTATTTGACAATAATAATCATTTGTCCACTCTTAAATGGTTTCATTTGGCTATTTTTATTTAATGGCATATCAACTCCTTATGGGCTATTTAATGCAGAAATTTGATTTATTTGACCATAACAATCATTTGTTTGCACAATTACATGGTATCAAGCATTCATCTGTAGAAAAGCGAGAAGATATTAAGAAAATATAAAGTGTTTATCTACTTCTTTTTGCCACTCACAGAGTGCTTTAAACAAAAAGACGACATCTCCACACTGAAGGGTGGTCCTTTGAAACTAGTGGACAGATTCACCTACCTCGGAAGCAACATCTTGTGGCTGGGCAAAGGCATGGACAGCTATCGAGAGGCTATTGGTCATATGGAAGTTAGACATGACCAATTAAATGAAACAGTTTTTTCCATAGTCAATACTGCTATATAGATGCACTACATGGACGCTAACTAAACATATGGAGAAAAAGCTTGCTAAATACTGTTATCAACAAATACAATGTTACAATGTAGCTAATATCGTAAGATTTGGTTTGATTAATTTTTTTAAAGACATATCAACTCCTTGTGAATTATTTAAATGTTTGAATTTGATTCATTTGTAAATGGTTGATTATCATCATCAGTATTCATATTTTCAATATTCCACTGCAATCATTTTTTTAACTCAGTTATATGGCTTGGGTTATTTGTTTAATTGCATATCAACCCCTTACAGGTTATTTAATGCTGAAATTTGTGTAGATTGGTTCATTGTTTTCTAATACAAACAATTCAGTTTAGTATAAGTACAGATTTTGTTTACACACAGTTAAATGTCCAAACAGTTCTATATGAGACAATTCAGTTTAGTGAAAGTAAGTTTCAATGTCAAAAACAGTTCCATTTCAAACAATTCAGTTTAGCATCAGCACACTGTTTAAATGTAAGTACAGTTTGATTGTCAAAAACATTTCTATTTCAAGCTAATCAGTTTAGTCATACAGTTCTAATTCAAACAATTCAGTTTAGCATAAGTAGGCATGCTCAAGTGAGTTTAGTTCTATTTGACCCATAGATGAACACAAAAAGAACACATGAAGAAAAAGCAATGTTGGTTGACTAGAAAGAACTTATTTACATCAGCTCTGTGTAGACACTGGAAGTAATTTAGAGGACCCGCTGGGAGTAAGGGAAGATAGGGATGGATGGAGAGAGAGAGAGAGAGAGAGTCAAGGAAATCCATGCTGTCAAAGTGACTTGATGATGTTGTATCTATACTTTTTGCTGCCTCTTTAAAGCGATATTTTCCAGCCACACTGATAGTACTCTCCAAAGGGGATGAGCAGGTCTGCAAAGTGTAACAATTATAATTATTATCAAATTTTCAGTTCTATTTTGGTTTCTTAGAATCCTTCATTGAGACTTTACCCAAGACCTAGCATGAGGCAAGGTTGTGATTATATGCATTTTGTGTATTTATATTTTTTGCTACCTCTTTTAAGTGATATTTTCCAGTCACATTGATAATACTCTCCGAAGGAGATGAGCTGTTCCACAAAGTATGAATTTTTTTTGTATTTCATATAGGCTAGGACTGCCAGGTATCTTGTTGATATATTTATCCACCCCTTTCTTGATCATACCAAGGGGTCCCACTATTACTAGTATGGTGATAGTTTTAAGGTGCCACATTTTCTATTTTATTTTATATAGGCTGGGACTGCCAGGTATCTTGTTGATATGTTTATCCATCCCTTTCTTCATCATATCAAGGGGTCCCACTATTACTGGCATGGTGGTAGTTTTAAGGTGTCACATTTTTTTTAAATTTCTATTTCCAGGTCTTTTTATTTACTTATTCTATTATATTCTTTTAGAGACACATTATTATCTGTTGGCACTGACATCAATTAGAAGGCATGTTTTTCTTTTATAATCCTTAACCACGATATCTGGTCTCTTGTTCTTTATTTTTCAGGCAGTCTGGATAGCAAAATCCCAGAGAATAGTAGCTCCCCTATTATTATTATTATTATTATTAAAAAGTGAACTTTCACTTTTACAATGTTTCTTTTTCTTTCCATTATTTTTTGTCTATATGTTTTTTAAAATTATATCTGACCTTTATTTGAAAGCTAACTAAGGCTTGGCCTGATAAAGTGGAGATTTAAGTCTCTTGATAATATTCAGAATTAAAAATTTGTTGGTTGGTTGGGTATTATGGCATATCAACCATTGTTGGTTATTTAATGCCAAATCCTGTTTTTTTTTACATATATATTAAATATGGTTTGTAGTTGGTTGTTTGGGTTTTATGGCATTTTAACCATTGTTGGTTATTTAATGCCAAATCCTGTTTTTTTTTTTACATATATATTAAATATATGGTTTGTAAACACATTTTGTAGATACACACACAGTTCAATGATCAAACAGCTCTACTTCTAACAATTCAATTTAGTATCAGTCAAAAAAGTTAAAATGCTTCCAAGTATTGCTACATATCACTAACAATGCAATTAAACCTCAGCCATTTGTTTACACATAGTTAAATGATCAAACAGTTCTATTTCAGACAATTCAATTTAACATAACTGATTTGTTTCCACTCAGTTGAAATGTCAAACAGTTCTATTTGACCCATAGATAGGACCCTATCAGGTGCTACCACTCCAGCACAGAGTGAACCTGGGAGTAATAACAATGAAGGGGTGCTCTGTATTCTCCAAAGACCAAACCATCAGATAGTTTAGTGTCATATCCAGGACATGATTTTTTTTTTTTAGCAAGGCAATAGCGATATAGAAATGGAAATTCTTAGATCAAAATTCTAGTTGCTTCTCTCGATGTATTTACCTAATCCTTTTGCCACAAGGCAATTTTTAAGTGGAGTAAGAGTGGTTTGAATTTAGTTTTCTTTCTCCTAGACTGGTTGCCTAAATAAGGCTAAAGAACATAGTTTGACCCGCTCTTTACACATAACTGAAAAGGAGAATTTGGTGCATTTAATACTGATGCGACGGAAACATACCTCACCAAAGCAAGAACGTGAATTGTTGGCACATGTGCTTGTAGACATCATAGACCTACAACACGAATGTCGGCGAATCGATATTGAAACGACACAGCATATGTGTTATCAGTCTCAACGAGACTAACACAAGCGAAAGATTTTGGTTTCTTGCCCAAGACTGAAGAAGGATAAAATAAGCTGACTTTTGGTTTCAAGTCAGTTGGTCTTTAAGATTCGTGAAGGCCACGCCCATGTTCCAGAGAAAAAGAGAGAGCGAGAGAGAAAGGAAAAAAATACAGATGCAGACAGAACAGATTCGAGTGTAAGTTTATTTTCCTACTAACCAATCTTCATCTAAATAACACAATTGAAGTAAAACTTTTTTCGAGCAAGTAACAATTCCTATTTAATAATAATCTTTTGGAGGTGGGGGTGAGGGTTGCTCACAGTTATACGTTTTTAAGCATTCCAATCAAATACTGATAATTTTCAAAACCTATCTATTTGATGATAGGACACTAACAGGTACAACCACTCGATGTCAGAGTAGACCAGGGAGTAATGACAACAAAAAGTACTCTGCACTCTTTAAAGCTCCTTAACTGGAGCCTCACCTCTGGATGCAGTTTAGTGTCATACCCAGGACACATGGATCTGCTTAAAAATTATTTGTATTAGATAAGAATACTTGAAACTATATATAGAAAAAAAAATAACTCATCAACCATCTCCAGTTTTACAAAATCTATTTTCCTTTGCAGGTGATGTGATACAATGCAAAAATGGATCAATTTTACAAATTTTGCATATGGTTAATACAAGACTCCATACATCTAATTTATTTTTGTTCGGATAGCCCTCTATAAATCAGATCATATTTTTGTTGTTGCTGGTTACTCATTTAGTTCAAAAGAAACCAATGTATTGATTTTATTTTTGTTCGTTCTTAAATGATTATACATCGTTCCTATCAATACACCAAAGATTAGTCGAAGTTCTCTTATTTATTTTATTTTCTAAAATTTTCAAACCTTCATTGATTGATTGATGCTTTTGTCCAAACTCCACCTCCTTTCGATATATGAACTGAAATTTCCACAAAAAAACCATACGAGGAGAATCATTACAAAATATGGAATTTCTATTCGTTGCAGTTTCACTCCTATTAGGACCATATGTGAATTCTGACAGCAACTGAAAAACACAAGTTCAGAGGCTTCTCATACAAGGTAACAATAAATGAAATAAAATTTTGCTGAATAATCAAATCAAATATCAGCCTTTGAATCTTTATGATTTACTTGAAGGTTCTTAGCGGACTTCTTTCCTGGTTTTCTAACAGAGATCGCCTCGTGATTTCCCAGCGTTTCAATCTTAATGAGTTGGCTGATGATTTTAGGTGACTGCTTTGAAGATTTGTTTTGGTTTCTTTGTTTAATGGCATATCAACCTTCATGGGTTATTTGATGCCAAAGCCATCCTTGTAGAAGAACAGCAATAATACTATCTAACCCATAGCTGAGGGGTGTGTGGATAAAGAGGTTTATTCATTTCCCATGGGTATTAGCCCAAAAGTGAATTTAATAGCACAACTAGAATTTAAACTCACTCACTTTGAGGCTGCAGTCTAGCACATTAGCCATTATACCATGGGGACTCACCTCTCAGGTCTCTTGATCATTTTCTAATCTAGCTTTTGAATCTGATTTGTTTTGGAAGACTTTTCTTGGTTATACACAGGGTGAACTTTAGAATACACTGACTGTATGACCAGCTAGAAGTGTTAAGACGACCCCACCCCAAAAAAAGAGTACATCATTGCTTCTGCAACCTGTACTCTTTTTTGTACTATTTAACCTATAACCAGGAAGGGGATAAGGAGGTTTATTCGTTTCCCAAGGGTATTAGCCCAAAAGTGAATGTAATAGCGCAACTAGAATTTGAACTCACTCACTTTGAGGCTGTAGACCCCACACTCACACACACACACACACACACAAATAAAGAGTACAGGGTGCGGAAGCAAAATGTGGATTAATTTTTTAAAACATTTTTTTAACCTGTTTCATCCAGTTTTAGTCTGATGAATCCAATTTTTGAAAAAAAAATAAATCTAAATTTTCATGATTAGCTCCATTATTCAAGCACTTTTTCATTGAAATTCAGCTCAATATGAGTGAGCAAGAAAAGAAACGACAAAGAATCTATGATTTGCTTAACATCGAAACCAAGCCAAAAAATTTCTGGAATAATTGGAGTTTCTTTATGGCCTCCAACAAGTCCAGACCTTAACCCATTTGATTACGTTAAATGGGTCGTTTTAGAAAACAAAACAAATGCAACTTCCCATCCAAATATTGGTTCGCTTAAGAATGCTATTGAGGATGTATGGAATAAAATGTCTGAAGAATTTATTTTCAAGGTATGCAACTCGTTTTGAAGGCATGTTGATACAATGATTGAAAAAAAAAAAAAAAAAAAAAAAAAGGTGACCATATTAAGTAAATTTACCGTTTTGTATCTATCTTCTTATTTTGTTGTCTATCTTTTAAAAATAAAATTAATTTTGTTTTATTATTATACTAGAATATTCCTAATTTTGCTTCTTCACCCTGTAAATTGCATCTGGTGGTGAGGCTCCACTTTTTTGTTTTTGGGGAAGTCTAGCCCTTCTGCAGAGGATGCAATAAACATATTCTAATCTCTAACAGTTATACTGAGGTCATCTATTGATTGGTTACACAATATAAAAGTAAGTAAAGTTAGCAACCATAGTGACCCGAAGGCTCCCTTTTCAATAGCTACTACACAAAGTTGTAGGGAAGGGTGCTACTCCTTTCCCAGGATTGCCCCACTTTACCCTTGATCCATACCTTATGATGCAGAGTGTTAAGCATCAAGTACAATTTTTTGAGTCTTTGGTATGACTCAACCTGGGATTGAACCCAGGTCTCTTGGGCCATTGGTGAACATTCTAACCATTATGCCAATGTAGACTATATAAACAATGGCACTTATATTTAAAAGGAATTTACAAAACTTAAAATTGCAATTTCAAGGTTTCGTTGATTCAGTACATCTAGAAAGTTGGAGAAATCCAATGTATTCAACTCTAGTTTTAGCTAAAACTAATGTGTCCGCAGGGTTAGAGGTTAATTTTTTTGTGTGTGGATGATGAATTAGCAGATTCATTCATACAACAGAAATGGGAATTACAGCAAAGTAATTTCCATTATTCTCCAAGATAAACAAAGACGTAATGGATGTTATTGGTCATGTTAAAGTAATCAGGGCAGTCATCAAAAAATATACAATAAACTGAAACACAAACTGATTGATTAAAAGAGAAAAAAAAACAATTCCTTTATATTTGGTTACATTTTTCATACTAAAATATTTTTCTAAAAGCCTTTAATTTCCAAAAGTAAAAACAAAGAAAGTATTTACAAATGCCTTTGTTTTTTCCTTCTAAGAAATGCTGTCAAAATATTTGCTGATAACTGTTTGGTGATTTCATTTAAATTTCATTTGTTGATTAACGGATTGATTAGTTTTTATGGCATGTCAAGCCATTTAGGGTTATTTTATACTGAAAGGTTAGAGAATTGCATTCATTGTATATTTATATTGACATTTTTTTGTAGAGTTCTTTCTTATGTAGATTTTGCACATTAGTTATACGATATCAATTATTCCCATCAAATACAATTAATTTTTACACAGATCTTTGGTTTCAAGTATTTCAATCTAATACTAATAATTACATGGTTTCAAGTAATTATTTCAATTTAATAATAGTCATTCGTTTGCTAAGCGTTATATGGTTTCAATTAATTAATGATAATCCTCAGTCATATGATATCAAAGGTTCCTATATAATAATTTTTAAACGGGTCTATTTGACTCATAGCTGGGATCCTAACAAATACTCCCACTCCAGGTCAGAGTGAAACTGGGAGTAATGGCAATGAAGTCTTACTCCGCACTCCCAAGAGACCCAAAACTAGAGCCTTGCCACCAGATGTAATTTCTAATTAATAATTGTCATTTGTTTGCACACAGTTATATGGTTTCAAGTCACTAATAATAATAATCCTAAGTAAACAATTATAGCTTCTAGTAATTATTCTTAATACAAATAATTTACAATTATGTCATCAAGTATTCCTATCAAATACAAATAATTTTTAAACAGATTTATTTGACCTCTAGATGGGATCCTAACAAGTACTGCCACTCCAGGTTAAGTGGACTTGGAAATAATGGTAATAAAAATGTACTTCACGATCCCCAGAACTGAAACCTCACCATCAGAGACAGTTTACTGTTATACCCAAAACATCCCTTTTTGGAAAGCATGGAATTCTTAGCCCAATGTGGGAGATAGCATATTCAGAACCCTGCAGAGAGGGCAATTTCATTTGTGAAAAATACAACAAAAATCTTTATATTCTTAAAAAGAATATTCAATTAATTTTTTTTTGTTTTGTTTACTAGCCTCATTTTCATTACTTTTGTTCTTTGAATATTAGCAATACCTCACCTCAAAATGTCAATGAATGTTAGGACTACTTATTCTTCATGGCAGTTTTTGGTCTGAGATTTTGGGATGGCATATTTCTTATATCCTGTGAAAAGTAAATTTTTGTTTATTTTGTCTGAGATTATTTTGACATGATATATTGTTAATTATTCAATGAGTGATTTTGTATGTTCTATTTGCCTTTGTTATTTCTCCTGCCAAACCAACTCAACAACATTCCAGTGGGTTTATTCTTTAACATTCAGACAAAAATTTCCTTTCTAACAAGTTTGATGTTCTTAACAGGGATTGTAGTTTTTCCAGTTTTATCTATTTTTATTTTTTGATTATTCAGGCAGAGAATGAACAGATTGAAATAACAAGCAAAATGTAAATGATGATGATGATAGTTAAAAGCTTTCACTGGATATATATTATTTCAAATATATCTCAGTATTACTTTCCAGGAAAATGAAGCATTCATTCTTTTACATATATAACACTATGTAACGCAAATTTTATTCTTGAATAGTATGTGTTATTTCTAACTAGTTTCTGTTAAAAGAGTATAGAAAATGACCATTATTACTGTAAAGGTTTGCTTTTAGCTCCTAGATAAGTCTATATAAAACAAATTTGGTTCCTGGATAGAATGTATTATTTCTTAATTACTTATGAGGATCATTAAATAAGTTTCCAGACTTTTTTTCGTATGGGCACTTTTATTGATAGTACACACATGAAATTCTAGTCCCCTTCGAAGTAATCTCCTCCGGCTGCATTGCACTTGTTGTACCATTCCAACAACTTTTGGAAGAGACCATGGAAGTCCTCTTGTGTGAGCGTGCCAATGACCTTCGTCACAGCCTCTTTCATCTCCTCAATTGTCTCACAATGACAGCCTCTGAGCTTAGGGAATAAGCAAAAGTCACAGGGAGCAAGGTCTCGACTATAGGGACGCTGAGGAACTGTCTTGATGCCCATCTTGGTCAAATAGTCTGTGACAAGAATGGAGTTGTGAACTGGTGCATTGTCCTGGTGGAAATGCCACTGACCCAATTTGAACAGTGCTGGCTTCTTCCCTAGGAATCTCTTCCTGAACTCCCTTAAAACCTCAAAATAGTAACCCTAACCCTTTGGCCAATCAACTGTGGTGTACTGACTTCCTTACTCCTCCCACACTCTCATCATCCCTCACAGACTCCGTGCCTTCATTGAATCTTTTAAGCCACTCAAAAACTGATGCTTGATTCATGCAAGATGGTCGAAAAGCAGTCTGAAGCATTCCATACATTTCTGTGGCATTTTTTCTAACTGTAAAGTACAATTTTTCTTCTAAAGTGTCCTCACGTTCTTCTAAAGTGTCCTCATGTCCAGATTGCATTTTTGAAATTCACCAGCTGTGACAATTAGACTTTAGTAGGGTGTATTCCAATTGCTGCTGTAGCTGTTCATTTGAACCTGAAATCATAGAAATTGGTCAGTCATCTCATAAAATGTGTAGCAATAACATTGTGAATTTTCAAGAGTCTCCGACAATTTTAAATGCTTGTACAAAAACGTCTGGAAACTTATTGAATGCACCACGTACATTGTAAAAATATAGAAAATCATCATTATTCCAGACAATCTTTGCTTCTGTAAGTTTTGTGTCTTTTCTTACTATTTAAAAAAAACTTGATAGCCAAAAGTCAATTTGACTGCTACTATGCAAGTATCTACTTTGATAAAATGCCACATGTATATGTATATTTTGGGGAGGGTCTGTAATGCCATAAAGCAATTTAGGAGGTGCCCATGGTGTAATGGTTATCGTCGTAGGAAATGGACACGGCGATACGAGTTCAAATCCTGGACGAGAAAGATTGCATTTCACATAGCACTAATACCCTTGGGAAAGGTATGAATCCAATTATTCTCCCTCCAGCTATGGGTAAATAGTAGGACAGACTGGGTTCTTCAGCCTTGGTGAGGCAACTAGTCTAGGAGAAGGAAAACTCTGAATTCAAACCTGTTAAACTCCGCTTAAAAAATTGACCTTGTGTCATATCCTGCCCGAGTGGAGGGGTTGGGTAAATATGATAAAGCAATTGATAACTAATTCTATCAATAGTTGAAACTTATATATACCTAGTGCCCCCATCCATGACTTAAAGAAAAAAAATAATGACAGTAAATAAAACTGATATTTTGTTAAATCCTTATTAAGTATGATTATTAGGTTTTAATATGCAAGTTTTTAAATGTTTTGGTTATTATATTTCTTTTTTAAATTTATAGGCCTGATTCCATATATTGATTTTAAATGTTGCAGATGAAAAATAGATATACAAATACATGTAATATTTCATTATACTAGCTGCCAGCATAGTATCCCACAAAAATCACAAGACTATTGGCATATGGATCAGCACTTCTATCTTGGTTGGATTATTGGTGGCATCGGTGTAAGATCAAAGTGTCACACACAAAAGAAAAGAATTAAACAAAATGAATTCTGTTAATGTTGTGCAACAGTGTAGTAGATCTCATTTCAGAAAATCTGAATTCAAGATTACTTATGTTGTAAAAGAATAGGAAATAGCCATTATTCCTTTCAAACTTTTCTGCCTTGGATAACGCTACATAATACAAACTTTGTTCCTGGATAAAATGTGTTATTTCTTAATTACTTATGTTGTAAAAGAATAGGAAATAGCCATTATTCCTTTCAAACTTTTCTGCCTTGGATAATGCTACATAATACAAACTTTGTTCCTGGATAAAATGTGTTATTTCTTAATTACTTATGTTGTAAAAGAATAGGAAATAGCCATTATTCCTTTCAAACTTTTCTGCCTTGGATAACGCTACATAATACAAACTTTGTTCCTGGATAAAATGTGTTATTTCTTAATTACTTATGTTGTAAAAGAATAGGAAATAGCCATTATTCCTTTCAAACTTTTCTGCCTTGGATAACGCTACATAATACAAACTTTGTTCCTGGATAAAATGTGTTATTTCTTAATTACTTATGTAGTAAAAGAATAGGAAATAGCCATTATTCCTTTCAAACTTTTCTGCCTTGGATAACGCTACATAATACAAACTTTGTTCCTGGATAAAATGTGTTATTTCTTAATTACTTATGTTGTAAAAGAATAGGAAATAGCCATTATTCCTTTCAAACTTTTCTGCCTTGGATAACGCTACATAATACAAACTTTGTTCCTGGATAAAATGTGTTATTTCTTAATTACTTATGTTGTAAAAGAATAGGAAATAGCCATTATTCCTTTCAAACTTTTCTGCCTTGGATAATGCTATATAATACAAACTTTGTTCCTGGATAAAATGTGTTATTTCTTAATTACTTATGTTGTAAAAGAATAGGAAATAGCCATTATTCCTTTCAAACTTTTCTGCCTTGGATAATGCTACCTAATACAAACTTTGTTCCTGGATAAAATGTGTTATTTCTTAATTACTTATGTTGTAAAAGCATAAGAAATGGTCATCAAACTTTTCAGGAAATCCTCACAGATTAAACGACCTTCAGACATCTTTATTCCTTCTCTTGAGATCATACTCATTTTCGACAGAGAAAAGTCTGAAATTCATGAGACTTGCTAACTCTCAATCCTGGGCCATCTGGCCCACAGCCAGCACCCAGGTGGTATGACGTCTAGTCTCTCTTCTTGCTCTACCCTCTGCCCAGGGGTCAAAATCTTCCATCATTATATAATTATTTTGGATGCCCAAGCACTTTGTGTTTACTCTTCCTTCCAGTATCCCCGACCCACACAATTCACATAGCATTTCTGCTGTCTTTTGTTTACCTTAAGACACAGCTGCATCCTGTTCTTGTTATATAATAGCCGAGGGATTTCGGTTCATGCCTTTGAGTTTACTTAGGCTGAGAACCTTTCGGCTCAGCACATGGGTTAGTTAGGTGCAACATTGAGGCAGGTGTTAACGCGGGCGCATGCGGGCGGATGGAGGTGTCACTCAGATGTCATAATAGTCCGAGACGAAACGGTATGACAGGGTGCGGGTGACGGCGCGGAGGTTTGTGTTAGATTTGAAGAAAGTTAGAGTCGGGTACAAGACGCCAAACGAGAAGGATCGACTTTTGGAGCTCGCAGACGCGAGGCGAACTTGCGCCCTATGGGGGCCGCTCGAGCTGGGGGCCAAATGAATAAGACAGCATAGAAGATTGTGTCTCTCCTCCTTACGTCGAAACCTTTAACTCAAAGTTAATAAAAAGGTTTCGTACCTGAACAAGAAGTCGTTACGTGTTTTCGAATTCCGAGATTCCTCTGTTCTTTATATGTTCTATTGTTATGAACATTACATGTCCATTTCGCACATGGCCATATTCGTGTATATGGCTATGTAACATTCTGAAATCCATGTAATTTATGCAGCCTGCCAAAGTTCAAATATCTTACACAAACTTTGTGGGTTATTTATTGCCAAAATTATTCTCGTGGAAGGACAGTGCTTTAGCCATTACACCATGGGGAATGTCCCACTCCCGTGTTTAAATTATATGTATAAGATAGGAATATAACTTTGTGCAAAAAACTTAAATTTAAATATCAAAGTACACAATTCCTAAACCTCTAGGCATAAAATAACCCTAGGCAGGTTGACATGCTGTTAAAATCAGTCTGGTTTGGTTTCTTCATTTAATGGCACATAAACCTTTGTGGGTTATTTAATGCCAAAGCCATCCTTGTAGAACAGTAGTGGTACTATTTAACCAATACCTGGAGAGGGGGATAAGGAAGTTCATACCTTTCCAAAGGGCATTAGTCCAAAAGTGAATGCAATAGCATGACTAGATTCCAAACTCACTTAGTATGATGTCACAGTCCAGCACATTAGCCGCTATGTTACAAGGATCACCTCTCAAAAAAAAAAAAAAAAAAAAAAAAAAAAAAAAAAAAAAAAAAAACGACAAACAAACAAAAAAAAAACTATCAGTCAATCAACAAAAGAAATCATAGTTGTGTGTGTGTATATATATATATATATATATATATATATATACAGTATGTAATTCTTCTAACAGTTTCTTTTGTAGAAAAAAAATGTTGATTTTTCAAAGCATTTCTTTTGTGAACCAAAGAAATTATGTTTGCATGATATATACAACAATAAGAATTTTGATCATATAGACATGCTTATAAGAAACTTTTAAATTTCAGGACATTTATAATATTTTCTTCATCTGGATTGGTTGGTTGTTTGGGTTTTATGGCATATCAACCTTTGTAGGTTATTTAATGCCAAATCCATTTTTATGCAAATAGTTCTATTTCAAAAAATTCAGTTAAGCATAAGTACACAGTTTAATTGTCAAAAACATTTCTATTTCAAGCTATTCAGTTCATTCAAACAATTCTAATTCAGTTTAGTGTAAGTACAGTTTCAATGTCAAAATCAGTTCCATTTCAAACAATTCAGTTTAGCATAAGCACACAGTTTAAATGTAAGAACAGTTTAATTGTCAAAAACATTTCTATTTCAAGCTATTCAGTTTAGTCAAATAGTTCTAATTCAAACTATTCAGTTTAGCATAAGTATGCAGTTAGTTCTATTTAACCCATAGATAGGACCCTATCAGGTGCTACCATTCTGGGCCAGAGCAGACCTGGGAGCAATGGCAATGAAGGGGTGCTCTGTATTCCCCAATGATCCAACATTACTGGAACTTCACCTTCAGATTGTTTAGGTGTCATATCCAGGACACTCATTGGTGGGGGTCTTACCCCTCTGTAGAAGTGTAGTCGGCATATTCTGCAGCCCCAGCTAACTAGGCAGTTCTTCATCTGGATCTATTAGGTCTGAAGATCTGCCAATTGGTCATCATTTTCCCTACTAGTATTTTTATATATGTTCAGGTGAAAGCGCTTGTGGTTTAATGGTTATTGCTGTAGGAAATAAACATGACGACCAGAGTTCAAATTCTAGATTGGGTAGTTTAAAATTTCACAGAGCGGTAATAATCTTGGGAAAGGTATAAATCCAACTATTTTCCCTCCAATTATAGGTGAACAGTAGGGCAGACTTGAGTCTTTTACCTTGGTATGGCAACCGATCTAGTAGGAAGAAAATTCTGAATTCACACCTGTTAAATTCTGATTAAAAAATTTACCTTGTGTCACATCCTGCTCGTGCAGAGGGGTTGGTTATATATATATATATATATATATATATATATATATATATATATATATATATATATATATATACACATCTTGAGGTGGAAGAAATAGCTGCATTTTTGTTGAATAGTTATGATTGTCCACTACTTTATCCAACCTGGACTTAACAGGATTTAACGAGGGAGGCATTTACCACCACTGACAGTATTTTGTTCCAACAATCAACCAACCTATTAAGTAAATAAAGTTGGTGACTGTAGTTGAGGGCGACCGGAAAGCTCCTTTTTCAATAGCTACTACACCAAATTGTAAGGGAGAGCACTACTCCTTTCCTTAGTAAATAAAGTTGGCGACCATTGTCAAGGGTGACCAGAGGGCTCCCTTTTTGATAGCTACTACGACATGTAAGGGAGTCCACTACTCCTTTCCCTGGTAAGTAAAGTTGGCGACCATAGTTTAGGGTGACCCGAAGGCTCCCTTTTCAATAGCTACTACATCGAGGTGTAGGGGAGGGTGCTACTCCTATCCCTGGATTGCTCCACTTCACCCTTGATATGTACCTTACAATGCTGAGTGTTAAGCAAGGAGGTATCAAGTATGATTTTTTTTTAAAGTCTTTGAGGTTCAATCACAGGTTGAGTCATACCAGTCTCTCGGACCATTGGCAAACACTCTACTCATTAGGCCAATGAGCCACCCTATTACTAAAAACATTATCTACTGGTTGTCTTGCAGTATCTTTTTTGAAAGTCTTCGTCCATGTCCCCTATTAATGTGAAATTGTCTGACTTCCCCCCCAAAGTCAGATTTGACATGAAGTCATTTTATAGTTGAGGGGGGTGCAACACACAGGAATGGCCATTCACAAAAAGTGTTTGGTCTCCTCAGCATCCGTTGATCAACTTTAACCCACTCAGCGTGAATTATTCCCTTGTAATACTTCCTTTGTTAAAGAGTAGTAGGTTGGGATCTGCAGAGTAAAGACCCTGAATATATTTATAGACTTCAATCATATCTCCACAGGTTCAACGATTATACAGACTAAGCAACTTGATCCTCGATAGTCTCTCTTCAGGTGAAATCTTCATCGATTCGGGTCTCGATTTTGTGGCTCTTTTTTCTACTCCTTCAATGAGCTTTCAATCCTAAATGAGTTTTGAGGGACCAAACACTATTTCAGAATTCTGAGTGGGGTCTTACCAAAGTAATAAATACAGTTTTTTTTAACGTCTCACAATCCATATATTCATATGATCAACTTATCAATCTTAGTGGGCACCTCTGGTGGTGTAATGGTTAGCAAGCTGGACTGGCAAGCCTACATGAGTGAGTTCGAGTCTCATTGGGTGCCCCTTTCATATGGCCTTGTGCCACATCTAAGCAAAAAGCTTAGTAAATTACCACCTCTGGTGGTGTAATAGTTAACAAGCTAGACTGGCAAACCTACACGGATAAGTTTGTATCTCATTGGGTGCCCTATTTATATGGCCTTGTGCTACATCTAAGCTTATCAATCCTAGTATCTTATTTGCTTTATCAACTTGAATTTCAATAAGTTTGAAAAATCTTAGTGCGAAATCCACACTCACATTAAAGCTCTTTTTTCGGTTCTATCTTCTTTAGCCTTAAATAAACTACAAGGGTTGATATGCCATAAAAACCAACCAAACAACCAAGAGTGTGAAAATTATTTGTATTTGATAAGAATACTTCATATCATAAAATTGTGAGTAAATCATTGGTATAAAGAATTGTTACTATACTTCTTTATAAATTATTATTAGTAGTAGGGCAGGCTTGTCTCTTTAACTTTGATATAGCAACTGGTCCAGAAGAAAGAAAGCTCTGAATTCAAACCTGTTAAAATCTGCTTAAAAAAGGGATCTAATATTACATCCTGCTTGTGGCAGGGGTAGGAGATATGTATATATATATATATATATATATATATATATATAACAGGTTTACGCAAAATCAAGAAACGGTTGCTATGACATCTAACGGCTGTAAGTAAACGCATTTTTAAATCACAAACTGCACCAAAATGAAGATGAACGAACGTCCAATGTAATGTCTGCTTTTAGTTGATCTTGTGTATACATAGATATATATTTCTTTTAAATACCCTATCCAGTGGCAAAAGCTGCTCGGTAGCGCCAGGAGTGGTAGTACCGCCTTGAGCTACCGAAACTGTGTTATCACTCTGGTTGGCCGTTGATGAGGCTAGGGTATCACATGTGCTTTCACACGTTGTATGATGAAAAAAGAAAAAAAAAAAAATTTAGGTTAAAAATGTAATCCATGTTATTTTGAATTTTTTTCTTTTTTCTTTCAAGAGTCTTTATGTTTTTTATGTTACGAGGTGCATTCAATAAGTTTCCAGACTTTTTCATATGGGCATTTTAGATTGTTGTAGACACTTGAAAATACAGTATGTTATTGCTATACATCTTATGAGATGACGGACCAATTTTTATGATTTTAGGTTCAAAGGAATCAGCTACAGCAGCAATTGGAATACACCCTACTAAAGCCTGATTGTCACAGCTGGTGAATTTCAAATATGCAATCTGGACATGAGGACATACGTTTCTGTAGCATTTTTTCCAAACAGAATTTTATTGCATATCGTTCTTCTAAAGTGTCAGTCAGTCATCAATTTTATTGCATATCGTTCTTCTAAAGTGTCAGTCAGTCATCTTATAAGATGTATAGCAATAACATACTGAATTTTCAAGAGTCTACGACAATCTTAAATGCCCGTACAAAAAAAGTCTGGAAAATTTAATGAATGCACCACCATATATATATATATATATATATATATATATATAGACATACATACATACATACATACACACACACATATATATATATATATATAGATATAGCAGAAAGAGCCAGAAACTACCAACCTAGTTTTCACCTACAAGATCATCAGGATAATTCTGACTTAGAATCAGTCAGAATTATCCCGTTAATCCAGTAGATAAATATAGATTAATTTCTGGGTTTTCTATTTTTACTCTACTTAGTGTTTTGAGCACTTTAACATATTAGCTTAGGTAACTCAGTTGGTGTTTTTTCTTTTGGCTAGGCATTGCGGTACAGCTTGATTATTTTTAAACAGTACAGATTTTTTAATTTTTTTCTTTTTTTATCATTGAATTTTTCCAGATACCAGTTAGTGTAATATCTTTTTTATCCACAAATTGCATCATCTGTAGTTTTTTTCCACACCGCCAGATTATATATATAAATATATATATATATATATATATATATATATAAACTTTTAAAATTATTAATATTTACGAATAAGAATATAGTATATTATTAGTAGAAACTTAAAACAATAATAAGTAGAGATTAACGATACTTTAGAAACTTCCATTTCCATTTTCCAGATAA
This sequence comes from Sepioteuthis lessoniana, assembly GCA_963585895.1. Taxonomy (NCBI): domain Eukaryota; kingdom Metazoa; phylum Mollusca; class Cephalopoda; order Myopsida; family Loliginidae; genus Sepioteuthis; species Sepioteuthis lessoniana. Next base: position 12,886,729 of record OY757934.1, on the reverse strand, counting down.
GTGAATAAAATAACATGACTGCAGCTATTAACAAAATCAGACAAGCCACTTATTCTGTTTTGTGTGTGGCGGGTATTTAGAGATATTTGTCCTCAAAGCTGTAGACAAGTTGAAAAAGGTCAAAGGTCAGATGGATTAAGTTACTCTGGTACGTGATTTAATTCAAAAATAATTTTCCATGTTCTGTCTGACATAAGGACATACACACAAAAAAAAAAAGCCCAACTGATAGACATTTCCCTGTTTTTGTCATCCAGAGGAAACAACTTTTACAAGAAATGAAAATAGAAACAACAATAAATAAGTCCTATACGTAGGTATAATTGGAGTCGGTTTTTTTTGGTTAAAAAGGGCAGAGAGAGATAGAAAGAGAGAATGAGAGAAAAATTGATTACATAATGGAAAAATAAAAAAGAATATTTGTCATAAGTCTAAAATGAAAATGAAAACAAAAAAAAAAATTTTTAAGTTTGTTTTTTTATCAGTAATTTTTTAAAACTTCCGATAGAGATGAACACAATATTTTTGTATTTATAACATTTCAATTTACAATGGTTAGAAGTATCCACTTAAAAAAACCAAAAAAAGATAAAAGTGAAAATTTAAATTTGAAAAATAAAATTGCAATAAAATCAAGTAATTTAAATTATTAAACAGGGGTGACAAGTCGATCACAAAGGTTGTGCGGATAGATCGCATACCATTCAATAAAAAAGTTTATAGGCAATTTTGAAGACTACCCAAACATAACAAAATGTGCTGTCACTTTGATTGTATTATTTGGTTCTATTCATTTATGCAAGTCAGCCTTTTTCTATCTGAAGATTGTTAAGTCCAAATACCATTCCTCCATAACTGAAGGTCAGTTGGAAGCCCATGTAGCAGCCACAAATCAATTTCCTCTCGCGAATCAATGCCCCCACCAAGCGATTTGGCCACTCACTGACCAATCAGGGGCAGAGCACATTGATTCCTTCTTCCTCTCTAGAACTAATTTTTCTAACCCTTTTTGGTAGCCGGCCGACAAGCAGAGAGCACCTAGTTAGCAGCCAAGACAGACTTCACACGCGTCCTCAGCTATGGAACGCTTTCACTGATGAACACGCTGCTACTAACTTCACACACAGAAGAACTAGCCTTGCAGCAGTCACACAAGCTACTTGCTACAGTTACACACTTCCATCAAACTCAAGGACCAACATACTATCCGGTGACACCAAAATGAACCTTTTCTCACTCTGATTTGTTTCCTCCTGCTACAATAATAAGCCTTTCGTAGTTGTGTTTTCAAAAGAAGTTTCATTATTTATTTGTATTGTCAATTAATTTATAGTGTTATGGAAACTAACCATTAAAACACTAAACCTGCAAGAAGATGGCAATGAGCAGTTACTGTCAAAATTATGAAACCCAGGTTGACCCCGTTCAGTGCAAGTCATCAGAATAGATATTTATCCAACCTCCCACCATGGAGAATTTGACACAAGGTCAATTTTTAAGAGAAGTAAAGCTGGTCTGAATTCAGAGTTTTCCTTCTCCTTGACTGGTTGCCTAACCAAGGCAAAAGAACTGTTTACTCTACTATTTACTCATGGATGGGAGGTGAACACATAGATTCATACTTTTTCCATGGGCATTACCACGAAGTGAAATACACTGTCTTGTCCAGGATTTGAACTCAGGTCACTGATTTGATTTTTAACAGGGTATCTCAGAATAGATGCAACCCATTGACATGATAATGATTCATTACTGAGACAAGCGCAAAGGCAGTCATTTGGAACACGTCCTGTAAAAAATGCATCGTTTGAGCCAGAGACATCAAATCAACGTTTTTTTTTCTTCATTGTTATTATATTAGCTTCCAGGACATACTATCTTTTTTTTAGTTGCTTGTCTAAAAAATAAATCAATCATATTAATGGTTTGATTTGCGTTTATGGCACATCAACCATTGTAAGTTATTAATGCCAAATCCATTTTTAAACATATATACAGTTCTATTTCAAACAATTCAGTTTAACAGAAGTACTCAGTTTAGTTCTATTTGACCAATAGATAAGACCCTATCAGGTGTTACAATTCCAGGCCAAAATGGACGAGGAAGCAATGGCAATAAAGGAGTACTCTACATTCCCCAAAGTTCCAGCATTACTGAAGCCACACCATCAGATTGTTTAGTATCATATCCAAGACACTAGTTGGGGGGGGGGTCTTACCCCTCTGAAGAGATACTGTCGGTGTATTCTACTGCCCCAGCTGACTGGGCAAATCTTAATGATGGGTTGCATATATTTTCAGACAGTTTTGAATGATTTGGTCTCGAAATAAGTAGTGATGCAAAATATTTTATCTTCTCTTGCCCAAGGCATTATGATCAAGGATTAATAGTTGTTACAGTATACTATTTTCAAATCTGAAACAAAAAAGAACACAACATTATTATTAGTAGAGTTATTAGCTGTCACACAGGTCTCATGTATATTGAGACACTGTATATTTTGGTAACTATATGGTATTTATCCTACCTCTCACCAGGTAGGATCTGATTCCAGGTAATTTAATTGTGGGAAGCCGTGCACGAACCAAGATGAATGTGCGGCAGGTGTAAAAAAATGCTTGATCCTGTCGGCATTTTCCTATTAGAGTGCTCTAGGTGTCAAGCCTGCAAAGCAAGCTTTGTCTGAGGTGGGGAACGGCCCCCTGGGATTAGGCTTTTAGTTTCCCAGTCATCTGGGCAAAAAAGTCTGGTACCAAGTGAACTTTGTCGTTAGTAAGTACTTATCAGAATAAGTTTTCAATAGCTACCACACCAAGGTGTAGGAGAAGGCACTACTCTATTCCTTGGATTGCTCCACTTTACCCTTGATCCTTACTTCATAATGCAAGGCAGCATTAAGTACCATTTTTTGAGTCTTTGGTATGACTTGACCAGGGATTGAACCCCGGTCTCCCAGACCATTGGCGAACACTGTAAGGTAGTGACCCTAAATGTATTCAACTGCAGTAAAGTATATATATATATATATATATATATATATATATATAATAAATTGAAAGGAAACTCAAAAGACTGTCAATGTGCCATTATAAATTTATTTCAACAAGTCATCAACTTGACTTGGCTCCTCAGATAACTTTATACAGTGTAAAGAGATTCATAAAACATTGTCCATTTGTAAAAAAAATAAAACTTAAAAAAAAAAAAATAACAGATGGAACATCAGTTTGGAACTGGGTTAAAGCTCATAACCAATCCCATATTTTGGATTTTCATCTTGGAGTCATATTTCAATTTATTATCCATCATGTCATATTTCAATTTATTATCCATCATAGCAGGGATTCCCTAAACTCTTTCTCTTTCGCCATCTATCCCAATTGACCACCACGCCTTTTGAGTCCTCTAGACGGCATCCAGTATCTGCACGTAGCTTATGTATCAATGTCATCGCTGGTCACCCAACAGTGGTGTATCCATGTGTAAGTGTAGATAAGAGAACATCGCTTATGAGTTTGTTCTTACTTTTCAAGCATGTCTTGTTCATCTTCCATGGATATTTTCAGAGATGTGAGGTAAATGGCCATACAGCTGTTTTGTAGAGTGCTGCTTCCAGGGTTGTTTCAAAACAGAATGCAACATCATTGTGTTGATCTCATTTAGCTTTTTCTCCAAGCGCTTTGTGAGAGTCCAAGGGGTGCAACCATACAGTAGTACTGACAGGGCTACAACTTGAAAGAATTCGCGTTTAACAGACACACACATGAAATTTTTAATTTAAAAAATAAAATATAAAAAACGCCCTGAAACCAAGTAATTCAAATCATAAAATAATGATGAATCATTTTCTATCAATAATTCCAGCCAAAATTTTAAAAATACATTGCCTCAAAGAATAGTCAGATTGGTTAACAGATTTTCACGGTACCTCAAAACCATCCAATTGGCTGTTTCGTAGACATTTGAACTGAACATTGGAAATTAGTCAGCAAAAGAAAAAAAAACATACAAAACAAAACTAAAAACCATACAATGAAGCCAGAATTTAACTGAGAATTCATTTATGACTACTAAATAGCCCTGAATTAGAAAAAAAGTTCATATTAATCAGATTTTTGACACACGTTAAAGCACAAAAACAAATTTAAAAAATATATCAAAAAACAAATTTTGAAAGATTATTGAGAGAGCACATGACATGCAAGACACTGCAAAAGAAGCAAAGACGTTCTCCTATTGACCCCTTCACATGAACGAGCTAGTGTTGGCTGACCAAGAAGAACTTACCTACATTAGCTCTGTACAGAAACAGAATGTCGTTGAGAAGACCTGCTGGAAGCGATGGACGATAGGGACGAATGGCAAGAGAGAGTCAAGGAAATCCATGCTAGCTGCATGACTTGATGATGATGAAGAGCCCATGACAGTATCAAATTAGATAAGATGAATACACACATAATGCCAAAGCCATCCTTGTAGAATAACAGCAGTGATACTATTTAATACTTTTCTTAAGGGTATTTGTCCGAAAGTGAACGATATAGCACAAATGGAGTTCGGATTTGCTTACTTCAAGGCAGCAGTCCAGCACATGAGCAACCAATTTGACAAGAATTTTTGTTTTTTATCATGTACCTGATATTTATGGAGTAAATCATCAAAATATTAACAATTTGAAAGAAAATTTTCATTGTGGTTATTTTCCCAGGCAGAACTGAATGAAATCATTATTATGCTAATCAATAGAACGCCAAAGTGCCCCCAACCACAAAAAACTTGCAACTTTTTTTGAGGTTTTATGTCAGGTTGGGCCTACTTTACATCATACTAAAAGTTGGACAAGATTACTGTGTGCTGAAACCTGTTTTTTTTTTCTTTTAAACAAACTTGAAAGTGATAGTTTCTCATTTTTTAATTTTTTATTGGAATTAGATTTTCTCGCCATTAAAAGTGCATTTTTCTTGCGCATGGCTACTTTTTATATATAGACGAGTCAATGCACCAACTGACACAAAAAAATACAACATTTTGTTTTTTATGGTTTTATGTCAGGTTGGGTCTACTCTACATCATACTAAAAATTGGACAAGATTGTAGTATGGGAAAGTTTCAAATTTCGAAGTTGAATATTTTCGACTTACACGTCATTTTCCATTATGTTTTAAAACACTAACTCGGTCAGTTTTCATGATAAACCAATAAATCTTGCATTTTCACCCATGTTTTCAAGGGCAATCTTTCACATGAAATGGTTGCCAGCGATGTTGAATCACCCCTTATACCATATCTATGGTTACCCCTACCCCACCCCGATTCACATAAGTAATGTTTTTTCAAAGATGTTAACACTTCCTCCTCCTCCTCCTCCTCCTCCTCATTATCTATGACTGGAGCATTTTTCATATTGTCACAGTTGCCATCTTGGAAATGTCCACGTGCACTGATACATTCTAGTCGATGCCTTCTGCAGGTGCACCTTAGGGTATTGCATCTTTCCTAACAGTTGAAGTGAATAATCTGAATCAGTTCATCCGGAGCAGGACTTTTGTGTCATCACTGAAACAAGTTTGTCCCCTTCTACCTTCCATCCCCACTCAGATGGTGCCACTTCATGACTACATCCCATCCACTCCATAACCTGGTAGTAAGTCCACAGAGAATGAAATCTACAGGCAGAGGCGGTTGGAGGGAGTCGTTCTGGCGTGACGAACATCTTTGCCCTTGCAACTTTCTTGCAGAACATATTGTATTTAATCGACACCAGCAAGTCCTTCTGATCTCCATTGAACAGTGCTGTCATTGCCTTAGAACCATTAGTTTCCACAATATCCTACGTTTGCTTTGGTCGAGAGAATGCTTTTGAACCGTCTTTCATTGTCTTTTCTCTTATGATGATTTGCTGGAACCCCGACTTCTTTCCAATCCCAAACACCCTGGACACCAAATCACATCCTGTAAAGGCATGCAGAAACAATAGGCCATTGCAAATTGCTTCAGCAAGCACCTGTTTGAGAACCTTGATATTATAGACATAGGATTTCACCTTGTCAGAGCAGAAATAGAGTGCAGCACATTTGAAAACATCTGTATGAAACAGCAAGAGAACAAGAAGATCTGTGTCTTCTCAAATAAGGCTTCTCGGTCTGAAAGCAGACATACTGATGGCTGCCTTTGCAATCTCAACGTCAGCATCTCCTTCTGCTTGAATAACATCACATCCTTTCTGCTTCATTCGTTCCATGATCAACTAGATCAGTGCCTGCTTGTTTGCCCCATTCGACAAGAAGTCGTCCTTTTTCCAAAAATATATTGTCACCTCGGTAATGTTCACCTTGTTTACATTCAACTTTCAACTTCGCCTCTGATGCGCACAGTCCTTTATACTTGGTCCAACCTCATAACCATCAAACACCACATCAAATGTAATGGAAAATGACTTGTAAGTCGAAAATATTCAACTTCAAAATTTGAAACTTTCCCATACTACAATCTTGTCCAATTTTTAGTATGATGTAGAGTAGGCCCAACCTGACATAAAACCATAAAAAACAAAATGTTGTATTTTTTTGTGTCAGTTGGTGCATTGACCCGTCTATATATAAAAAGTAGCCATGCGCAAGAAAAATGCACTTTTAATGGCGAGAAAATCTAATTCCAATAAAAAATGAGAAACTATCACTTTCAAGTTTGTTTAAAAGGAAAAAAAAACAGGTTTCAACACACAGTATTTTGAGCAGTATTAAAGTCATTTTGAATACTTTATCGGCAAGGTTATGATTTATCACTGATAAGCCAAGTTTCTTCTCAAGTATAGTGATCAAAAAGCTAATAATTCAATTTTTTTATGTTTATAAATCCTCGAAAAATGTTCATCTCCCTTAAGTGACACTTTTTATACTGGTTCTCAAACGTCAAATGAAAAAACATCAAAAAGACTTAAAAAGTATTGTTCAGGTAAAATACTTTTATTTATTTTTTTTTCATGTGATCAGAGATATCTATTTATCAAAGATTTTTACATGAATTAGCAAAATCCCACTCATTTGCAGAGAGTACAAGACTTTACGCAACCGGATGTCAATTTTAAACCTCTAAAAACAAAACACCTTTAAACAATTTTTTTTTCTCTTTTTATTAACCACATCATAAGAAGATTCGGCTATGAAAACGAATTAGTAAAAAAAGAATGATGAGAAGAACAATATTGTAGCTATTTTAGCAATTTTTAAACTTCAAAAATAAGGCATCCGAACATTAAAAAAAAAAAAAAGAAGCAAAATAACCCAAGGCAAAAAAGAAAATATCAAGAAAATCTAATAGTCCATGGAATTATCTTTAAAAAATGTAAAAAAAAAAAAATTTTTAAATCACTCGATTTCAACTTCGTTAAGTGAATCAAATCAACAAAATTATTTAGAAGAGATTGTTCAATGACAACAAAACAATAAAAAGAAAAATGTCTTCAGAAAATTTTAGGAAAAATGTCTT
>OY757934.1:12864240-12874240 GCA_963585895.1 Sepioteuthis lessoniana | reverse complement strand
TATATATATATATATATATATACACACTGTCATCCACACAGATTTTTGTTTCATTGTATCACAACACATCAGTGTGGCTAGATACACACACACACACACACACACACGCGCACACAAATATATATTTACCCACTCCTTCGCAAGAGCAGGATGCGACACAAAGTCAATTTTTCTAGCGGAGTTTAACAGGTTTGAATTCAGAATTTTCCTTCTCCTAGACTAGTTGTCATACCAAGCTTAACGTGCCTAGGAGAAAAATTTGATCCATACCTTTCCCAAAAGTATTCACATTATGTGAAATGCAAACAGTCTCGTCCAGGATTTGAACTCGAGTTGCCATGTCCATTTACCAATCAATTTTCTACGACGGTAACCATTGCACCACGAATGCCTGTATACACATATAGCCATTTGTACATATGTATCTATCTATATATTAAATTCCGGGTACAGGAAAATTTATACAAAATAATTAGCAAAGACACCATTGGCATTGACAGTAGGGGAACTCAAAATAATAAAACACACGAAGGCCTTTTCGTCCGGCGCTTTTTAAGTTTTTATACACCGTGAAATTGGATAAAAACGGGGGTATACAATTTTACGGTGTATAAAAACTTGAAAAGCGCCGGACGAAAAGGCCTTCGTGTGTTTTATTATTTTATTTGAGTTCCCCAACTATCAATGCCAATGGTCTCTTTGCTAATTTTCGTGTGTGTGTGTGTGTGTGTATGTGTATATATATATATATATATATATATATATATATATACACATATACACAGACACGTTTAAACATCTATGTGTACAAACTTATACCTATGTCTATCTCATTCTATGTATATCACCACTCAATATTTGTCTTTACCGAGGGTATTAGCACTAAGTGAAACAAACAGCCCCCTCAAGGACTTGAAGTCGAATGGCCGATTCCATTACTTACGACAATAATTATTTATATATATATATATATATATATATATATATATATATATATATATAGAGAGAGAGAGAGAGAGAGAGAGAGAGAGAGAGACACACACACACACACACACGTTTCAACATCTATGTGAGCAAATATATATACATATATATATACACACACACGTTTACCTATATACATTTATGTGTACAAACAAACTATATGAAGAAAGTAGTAAATCAAAATAATCCAAACGTGATGAATTTATCATAAAGGAAAACGTTGTTTGAATGATTGAACAGTTATATGATCTTTCTTTGTATATATTTTTCTTTCTCCTCTTATTGTATTTTGTCAAAACATCGCTCGTTGTTCAATCAACACTTGTTTCACCATCTTAAAGTCCTGATGAAGGTTTACTAAAACCGAAACGTTTTAACGTTGACTTTCCATCAGAATAAAATCATCACTTTTGGATTACTCTGTTTTTCTCCATACTGTAGGATTCATTTTCTTTATTACTTTAACACACACACACATATATATATATATATACACACGTCTCTCTCTCATTATATATATATATAGTCATTCACGTTCAGACTGCTTCGTTGTATCACAACTCTTCAGTGTGGCTAGATACGCAGGACGCTTACACCTGGGATCGAAACCCTTCTAACTTTACGCTAGACTTGATATCTTACCGCTTCGCTAATTTGACGACCTACATCAGCTCGGGAAATTAACGCATTTTGAATTAGTTTTCGTTTGTTTATCGGATAACGGAGTGATCAATTCGTTAGAATAGCTTTGCATTACGCGGGTAGCAGCCGTTAATTCCTTTGCCAAACCCCGGGAGAGGAGCGTACACTAACATATATAAGATACTACAATGTTTCTCAGTCGCCTACTAAGCTTAATTCAGCACAAAAGCAAATCGAGTAAAAAAATAGGGAAAGACTATGTAGCACCTAGTAAAGTTGGCGACCATAGTCGAAGGTTCCCCTTTCAATAGCTACTACATAGAGATATAGGGGCTGGCGCTACTCCTGCTCCAGGATTGCTCCACTTTACCCTTGATACGTACCTTATAATGCTGAGTGTTAAGCAAGGAGGTATCAAGTACCATTTTTTAAAAGTCTTTGGTATGACTCGACCTACGATTGAACCCCAGTCTCCCGGACCATTGGTGAACACTGTACCCACTCAGCCGGACCATTGGCATAATGGTTAGAGTGTTCGCCAATGGTCCGGAAGACCGGGGTTGAATCCCAGGTCGGGTCATACCAAAGAATAAAAAAAAATAGTACTTGATGCCGCCTTGCTTAGCACTCACTACTATAAAGTAAGGATCAAGGGTAAAGTGGAGCAATCCAGGGAAAGGAATAGCGTCCCCCCTTACACCTCTGTGTAGTAGCTATTGAAAGGGTCACCTTCGACTACGGTCGCCAACATGTAGCACCTAGCTTCCAACTGGGTAGATCCTATGTGTCTAAAAAATCAGCCACTGAAATCTTGGCTTATTTACCTGGGGTCCCTCGCTCCCCAACTATCGGTTCTGGTCGGAAATTTTCAACTACTTCAGTCATCAAGCAAACCTCCTTTATTTCAAATATGTGGTTCTCTTAAATCAGAAAAAAAAATTTACAAATTAAGTCCTTCTCCAGTAAAAGAAATCAGCAATATGTTATTTTCTCATAGAAAGTAAATTGGCCATAAAATTTGATTAGTACATTTTGCCAGTTACCAATTTCTTTGCAATTATATTCATGGCATATCATTTTTTAACCTCTTAAACTTTCTCTGTTCCCCCTTCCGCCATTTTTGAACTTTTATTTCTTTTTTGTAATAATTTTCTTTCGAGCATTAAAGTAGAAATTTGCTTTTCTTTTCGGATTTATATTTTATATCTTTTTTTTTTTAATTCCAATACTATGTTTTAAGTGGAAGTTGCCATTTTTCTCTTTCTCACTCATTTAAAAAAAAGAAAAAAAATTGTTACTATATCCATCTCTCAAATTGGAGAAGAAATAATCACTAAATTTATTTATTTATTCATTTTAATGGCGGAGAAGGGAAAGCAGATATGATGTTCGCAATTTGAGCAAACTTGCTTTTCATTTAAAAAAGAAAAAAAAAAGAAATATGCAGCTTAGTTATTGTTTAATATGAAAACAATATTTTTTTTTTAAAATGTCTCATGAATATTAAGACAGAATTAAAATATCTTAAAGACTAAAAGAATATTTACGAAATAAAAAACCTGTCATTTAAATATTGAAACAATATTTGGAAAATTTTAAAATTCTTTTAAATTTTCCAAGAATTATACGGATACTTAAAGTCCCTCTTTTATTGTCTATGCCGTGCTTCGACTAGTATCTTCTCTAGTGTAGGAATGGTGGTGACCTGTATTGAGTATTTAAGTTCCCCACAATTTTATGTTGAAGTTTGATATTTAGAGTTTAGTTTTAGGTTTAGAAAAAAGGTAGAATAGGCATAATATAGGCACATGGATAAAGATAGTAAATGAAGGAAGCCAATGAGTAAAAGATATAAAACGGCGCGGACAAAAGGAACATTCAAAACAAGGCGACGAACAAAACAAATTTATATATTATAACAATAAAACTTATATTGATACATAAAAAATATTGCTAATTCTATTAACAAAATAATAGCGTGTGTGTGTGTCTAACACAACTAAACTACAAAAGGATTACATATTTAAAATGTCTTTCTTTTTATGATTGGAAACAGGCAGTTTCTCTGAGACAGGAAAAAGTCTCATAGTCAATGTATAATTTGAATGTCTGCGAGGCCCATCCATGTTGTTGCCTTTCACTCCTGTTGGTTCACACTGGAGGGAGTGTGTTGCCGCTGCGAAGAAATTGGGTAAAAGAGAGAAAGAGTGTTTGAAGAGGGCGTATTTATAGAAAATACGCGTCTTGTAAGTGGCTCCAAACGCAGGACGAAAATTTACGCGCGGACGTAGTTTTACGCATGTCACGTGGTTCTCCTGGCCAATGGTTTCCCGAGACTGAATATGTGAGCGTCCGCCATCTTTGTTGTGGGAAGAAGTGGCATACCACCCAAAATAATTTATAGGAGTCTAAAGTCCTATACTAGTCTTACTGAAGTTTAACTAGGAACCTCCCTCCAAAAAAGAAAGGGGGGTCGTGAGAATGACATTAATAGAGGTAGTTACTTGAAACCATATAACTGTACACAAATTATTTGTAATTGATAGAAATACTTGAAACCATATAACTACGGGCAAATTATTCGTATTTAATAGAAATACTGGATAACATAACTGTGGGTAAATTATTGGTATTTTATAAGAATATTTGAAATCATATAACTGTGTGCAAACAAATGACTATTATCAAATAGGAATAGAAAAAACTACTTGAGACCATTTGACTGCAAAAAGACTGAACTCTGTATAAAATAACCCAACAAAGGTTGGCATGCTATAAAATCAACCAAAAAAAGAGTACATCACTACAAGATTTTTAAAACTTCCCTACTAACTTGAATATTGAAGCCATTTCTTAATCCAATTCGCAGTTTATTAATGATAATGTGGTGTTTCCGTTTGTGCTCATGCTGATCATTATCATATTTACCCAACCCCTCCGCTCGGGCAGGATATGACACAAGGTCAATTTTTTAAGCGGAGTTTAACAGGTTTGAATTCAGAGTTTTCCTTCTCCTAGACTAGTTGCCTCACCAAGGCTGAAGAACCTAGTCTGCCCTACTATTTACCCATAGCTGGAGGGAGAATAATTGGATTCATACCTTTCCCAAGGGTATTAGTGCTATGTGAAATGCAATCAGTCCAGGATTTGAACTCGTGTCGCCGTGTCCAATTCCTAATCATTATACTTTCTCAAGGGAGATAACTAATGTTAATTACAGGATATTTTTTCACCATATTAATCTCTTGATTCAAGGCCACATCTCAATAGGTAATTCTTCAAGGGGATCACTGAATATAGAAGCCAATTCTTTTTAATGAGTTTTCAAATGAATATAAGATGAATTTTTTTAATGAAAATGTGTCCAATTCAGTTACAATCTTTCATGTTTAATGATTGAAAATAAAAATTTAATTTCTGTTTCAAATTGGTCAAATGTTCGACTGGAAGAGGAGTCGTTTTTTTTTTATACGGATGGATTTTGGGTAAATTTCTTTCATGGTGCACAAAGCTATATCTCTTACGCAGATTTGGTTTGGTTTCTTTGTTTAATGGCATATCAGCCTTTGAGGGTTATTTAATGCCAAAGCCATCTTTATAGGAGGACAGTAGCTACAATATACCCGCATGGCTGGAAGGATTAAAAGAGTTCATATCTTTCCCAAAGGTTTTAGTTCGAAAGTGAATGTAATTGCGTGACTGGAGTTTGAACTCTATTACTTCGAGGCCACGGTCTAACACTTTAGCCATTAGGCCACTGGGACTACACTCAACGAACTGCTCGATTATGCTGTTAATCTTAAAAAGTTTGAGATCAAAACTTTCGGCGTTAATTTAGATTTCTTTTTAAATGTAGAATAGAACCATGAATTGAATCGGCTCAAATTTTTTATGAGTATATTATTCTTATTTATTCTATTTCATTTTGTTCACAAAATGATATTGATCGTTATTGGGGGGGTGGGAGTGATTGTTTTTTGTTTTGTTTTTAGTTGTTGTTTTTTTCCAGGAAAAGAAATATGAATAGTTCTACATTCTTCGTTTAATCAAAGATCTGTTAGAATTCCAGGAATTAATGAAATTTGTAGCCTTCTTCCCACCTACCATACCCTCATCCTCTTGTCAGATCCGTTGCTATGGTATCTCTTCTATTATCTTTGTGTGAGGGGGTGGGTAATCAAAGGGCATCTTGCTGAACAACAACTAAAGGCGTGGACTTCGAAATAAAGGCTTCTTAGTGCCTTGCTCTTCCTAAATTTATTTATTTGTTTGTTTGTTTGAGTAGCATAAATAAACCCCCCTTTGATTTTTTCCCCTGGTTCTGAAAAATCTGAGCGATAGCAAAAGCGTTATTTTTGCATTAAATAAATAAATAACAATAAAAATGTTCAGTAATCATCTTGCAAAAAGAATTAAGGACTTATCCATCCACTAGCCCAACCCCCTTACGGTTGTAGTGGTGTGGAAAGTTTTTAAAATTTTTTCTAGATTTGATTTTTCTTGGATTTTTTGAGGCGTACAGAAATCTTTTTTTTTTTTTAAGAAATTTATTTGTTTTGTAAAGAAAATAAATTCAGTTCGAGTAACTTTTTTCTTTTTTTTATACTGAAGTAGGTTATTTGGGAGAAAAATCATTCCCATTATTAACATTTCGTCGTATGAATGTTTTTTGTTTTTTGTTGTTGTTTTTTTCACTTCACTATGAAAAACGAGTTCAATGTTATTATTGTAATTGTTCGGTTGAGAGGGCTCAAATGGCAAGTGTGTGTCGGGTGGGGTAGAAAAGCTGGGATCTTCTTGCTGTGAGGGTTTAAAATTCCATGATTTCTTTGTTTTTTATATTGGGATATTTTTGTAAAAATGTGTGTGTGTGTGTGTGTGTGTGTGTGTGTGTGTGTATCTAGCTAGTACAAATTCATCGTAATCATTTCTTATTGTCTCAATATTGAAAAGACAAATTTATAAAATTTTGTCTCACCATTTAAAAGATATTTTAAAAGATTATTATTATTAGTAGTAGTAGTAGTAGCAGTAGAAGTCGTCTTTATCATCATTATTATTATTACTCCTACTTAGTCAATATTTAAAAAAGGCAATTGTCATCAATATTATCTCAAAATGTAAAGGACATTTTAAAAATATCTCAATATCTATAAGACATTAAAAGACCCTAGATTTTGTCGAAATATTTTCTGTTAAATATTGATTCGATATTTTTAAATAATTCTTCTCAATACCGAGACAATAAAAAAAACATTCGTTTGAATATTGATACAACAATATTATTTCTCATTTCATAATAGTCTCAATTTCTACGATAATTTTAAAAATGTTTTTCATGGTATGAATAATCTAAATATTTAAAATAATGTTTTTGTTTCTTTAATAGTGTCTTAAACTTTAAACAAATTCTTGTTTTATTTGATGTTGTTTCAAAATTTAAGCAGCGGTTGCTATTATTATTATTATTATTGATAATGATATTATCATCAAAAGGAGAGATACCTGGGCAGTTCCTCTCGTAAGATATTCGGGACCATTCTTGAAGTGGACCAGAGAAGAACTTAAACAAAGACCAGAAAACTAATGACCATGCAAAAGCCATTACATCCCAGAGATGACATCGACAGAATATATGTGCCAAGAAAAGGAGGAAGAGGACTTATCAGTATTGAAGACAGTGTTGACGCATCAATACAACGACTTGAAGACTACATAGAAAAGTGTGGAGGAAAACTGATTACAGCCACCAGAAAAAATATTGACAACACGAGGATCAACAGAACAAAAATACCCAGAAAACAAAAATGGGGGAGAAAAAATCTATGGACGTTTGACGCGACTAACAATCGACATCTCACACAAGAAAACGTGGACGTTGCTAAGAAAGGGAAACCTTAAGAGAGAAACTGAATCTCTCCTGATAGCATCACAAAACAACGCCATAAAGACTAATCATATCAAAGCAAGAATAGATAAGACGCAACAAAACAACAAATGTAGATTATGTGATGATAGAGACGAAAAAATCAATCACATAATAAGCGAATGCAGCAAATTAGCACATAAAGAGTTTAAGATAAGACTTGTGTGGGCAAAGTGATCCACTGGGAATTGTGCAAGAAATTTCAAGTGGACTATACGAATAGATAGTATATGCACAACCCAGCATCTGTCCTGAAGAATGAGAAATGCAAACTCGTATAGGATTTTAACATACTAACGGATCACCTAATCTCGGCCAGACGACCAGACCTTATAATGATTAACAAAAAAAAAAGAAGACTTGCAGAATTGAGGACCTTGCTGCCCCAGTTGACGACAGAGTAAAATTGTAAGAAAGTGAAAAGAAGGATAAGTACCTTGACCTTGCTGGGGAATTGAAAAAACTAGAATATGAAAGTGACGTTTCTACCAATTGTAATTGGTGCTCTTTTTACAGTCACTGAAGAATTATTAAAGGAACTGAAGGACTTGGAAATAAGAGGACGAGTGGAAACCATTTAAACTATTGCGTTATTGGGATCAGCCAGAATATTGAGAAGAGTCCTGGAGATTTGATGAAACTTGCTATCACTCAAACTCCAGTGAAAAACTATTAGCTAACGCTGATTCAGTTTAGCATAAGTATAGTTTTTTTGTTTGTTTATAGACAGTTAAATCTCAAAACAGTTCTACTTCAAATAATTCAATCTAGCATAAGTACACTTAAGTTCTATTTGACTCATAGATAGGACCCTGTCAGGTGCTAAGACTCCAGGCCAGAGTGGACCTGGGAGCAAAGGCAATGAAGGGGTACTCTGCATTCCTCAAAGTTCCAGCATTACTAGAACCTCACCATTAGATTGTTTAGTGTCATATCCAGGACATTGGTTGGTGGGGGTCTGACCCCTTTGCAGAGATGCAGTCGGTGTATTCTACTGTTCCATATGTTTACATATTTGTGTACCTGTTACCTAAGGGGTCTCGTAGACTGGTACACAGTTAATGATTTATTTGACCCATACATGAGACTCAAATAGGTACTACCACTCGGGGGTCGGAGTGGACCTGGGAGTAAAGGCATTGAAATGGTACTCCACAGATCTTATGGGGCTGAAAAAGGGTTTATCATGATTGTGATCTATTGTTGGTTTTGTTGGGAACTTCTGGGGTTTGTAAACTGACCCCTTTTCTTCTTATTACCGCATTCACTTGTTTCCTTTTTGTCTGTCGAAGCTGTAAGGGAATTAAGGAACTTTCATGTTTCATAGTTTTTTTTTGGGGGGGGTCAGTCCTCTAGCAAGGTCTAGGTACTTATCTCTTTTCGTTTTCCTTCAGTTTTACCTTCTGGTCAGCAGGTTCTCTTTTTTTGTTGTTGTTGTTGACGACTATCACCAAGTCTGGTCTTCTGGCCAAGATTAGAGGATCCGTTTGTATCTCAAAATCCCAAAGTATTTTGTGCATCACATTTAGTAGGACGGATTCTGGGCTATGCATATACCATTTGTTCTTACGGTCAAATTTAAACTCCTTGCACAATTCCCAATGGATCACCTTGCCCACCCAGTCATGTCTCGTCTTATACTCTCTTTGAACTAATTTACAGCATTCGCTTATTATATGGTTCATGCTTTCGTCTCTATCACCTCATAATCTACATCAACTATTTTGTTGCGTCTTGTCTATTTTCGCTTTGACATGGCAGCCCAAAACAACGCCATAAGGACCAACTATCAGAAGAGATTCAGTTTCTCTCTTAAGATTTCCCTTTCTTAGCCAGGTATAAGTTTTCCGTGTGAGATTTCGATGATTATTATTATTATTATTATATCTTAGTTATCAATACTTTTATCCTTATTACTATGCCTTATTTTTATCATTATCGCTACAATCTCTTACAATCAATCCTAAACTACTACCATCTATTATAGCAATTACTACAACTTAGATTTTGTTTTTCTTCCATTCATTAAAATCTTTTTAATGATAAAAAAGCCAAATATGTTCAGCTAAATGACGACATTAAAAGAATTCAGTTAAAAAGGAAGGGGAAAAAAAACACTTCCGAAAAAAAAAAAAAAAAAAAAAAAAAAAAAAGATCCTTAAAAAAAATCTAATTTTTCTCAAGAGATCCTTTCAGATTGTATCAAACACACAGAGAAAAAAAATGGGATGGGAGAGTGAGAAAAATGTTAATTATGTTTAAATTCACCCGCGTTTAATTAATAACAAATCATTGTAATCCGAATTTACGAACGGAAATTGTCAAACTCAATAAATCGGAAAGAAATTCTAGAAACCTTTTTCGCATCTGCCTGCCGAGACGAATCTAAATGAGCAAACCGAATCTAAATATGAAAGTTGGAATAATTTTTTCCACATGTAAATATTT
>OY757934.1:12824240-12859240 GCA_963585895.1 Sepioteuthis lessoniana | reverse complement strand
TATGATACATATAATATACATGATATATACATAATATATAAAGTAAAGTTGACGACCTTAGTCGAGGGTGACCGGAAGGCTCCCTTTTCAATAGCTACAACACCGAGGCGTAGGGAAGGGTGCTAGTCGATTCCCTGGATTGCTCCACCTCACCCTTGATCCTTACTTAAAATGCTGAGTGTTAAGCAAGGCAGCATCAAGTACTATTTTTTGAGTCTTTGGCATGAATCGACCTGAGATTTTCCGGGCCATTGGCGAACACCTTGGGTAGCGTAATGGTTAGCAAGCTCGACTAGCAAACCTACACGAGTGAGTTCGAGTCTCATTGGGTGCCCCTTTCATATGGCTTAGTAAATTACAATACAATACAAAACACAGTAATAAATTTTGGATTACTTTGTTTTTCTATTCTCTTCATACTGCCTGATCTATTTCCATCATTTACTTTCACAAACGCACATACATCGTATATATATATATATATATATATAAGCTGTACCCGGCCACGCGTTGCTGTGGCTCAGTTTGTTTAAATGGGAAAAAAAGAAGAAAATGCATGTTTCTAATATGTTTGATTTTCCAATATTTGTGGATACACAATATTTTTGGTAGTTCCATTTTCTGTGTAGATAAAGAGATTGTCTGGATTGCCAACTCTGGAACAGGCAACATATAATTGCCCATGTGAGAAGCAATCAGTGTGTAAATATATGCCACACAATTCTGAAATTCGTGATTGCAAATGCCAATCGAATTGGGAATTGCAATCTCTTAAATTGAAATGACATATCTGTTGGAATCATAGGAATTTACGGTAAGAGGACATCTTCACTTTTGAAAGGCCCTGTCAAAATTGTTGCTTCTATAATGTTGGTCATTAATTTTTTTAATATGGTTTAAGAAAGAAAACTTTTTAATGGATGTCTTTTGTTGAAGTTAAGCACAAAAATGAATATTGAAAAAATATAAGAAAATATTTTGTAAACAATTCTTTAGAAAAAAAAAATTACTTACAACTGAACCAACGAAATATGGTTTAAAGTTTAGTGTCTCTGTTTAAGTCAACCAAAAAAGAAAGAAAAGTGACTAAGCAGAAAAAAAAATCACGTGTAAAATTCTTGGAAAACGGAAGTTATGTTTTCGCGTTCGGCTTTTCTCGGAGAAAAACGACTTATTAAAAATATTTTTTAAATTATTGTAATATTTTTGGATAATAAGTATATAAAAACACTCCTGAATTCGAATAAGATACTCTCTGAAAATTTTAAACCAATCAGTGGTATAAAACTTGAGGTTATCGGTTAGTAACAAACATTTACACACATATATATATATATGTACACACACACACACACACACACACACACACGTACCTATATTACAGATATATTAATTGTAAATTAATATCTTGTCAGGAACATTTTAAACAAGCCATTGCGGATTTGTTTTCAAAGAGTTCAATAGTTTCAAGTATTCTTATTTAATACTAACAATTCTATTTGATATTGATCATTTGTTTGCACACAGCAAAATCGTTTCAAGAATTCCGATCTAAAACTATTAGATTCATTTGCTCACTATTAAATGGTTCCAAGTATTGCTATCAAATACTAATAATTAAACATCGGTCATTTGTTTGCACACAGTTAAATGGGTTATCAGTACTATTTGAGTCCTAAATGGGACCCTAAAAGGTACTTCCACTCTGGATCAGAGTGGACCTGGGAATAATGGTTTGGTTTGTTGGGTTTTATGGCATATCAACCTTTGTAGGTTATTTAACTCCAAATCCATTTTTATGTAAATAATCTGTTCTTTCTAAGACAATTTAGTTTAGCATAAGTACACAGTTTAATTGTCAAAAACATTTCTATTTCAAACTATTCAAGCAGTTATATGTAACAATTCAGTTAAGTGTAAATAGTTTTAATGTCGAAAAATAGTTCTATTTCAAATAATTCAGTTAAGCATAAGCATGCAGTTTAGATGGTTCAATTGTCAAAAACATTTCTATTTCAAACTATTCAGTTTACTCAAACAATTCATTTTAGCATAAGTATGCCATTAGTTCTATTTAACCCATAGATAGGGCCCGTTCACGTGCTACCACTCCGAGCCAGAGTGGACCTGGGAGCGATGGCAATGAAGGGGTTACCCCGCATTCTCCAAAGCTCCAGCATTGCTGGAACCTCACCATCAGATTGTTTAGTGTCATATCAGGACACTCGTTGGTGGTGGGGGTCTTACCCTTCTGCAGAGAAGCAGTCGGTGTATTCTACAGTCCCAGTTGACTGGGCAAGGGAATAATGGCATTTATTGGGTAATTCACATTCTCCAAAGCTCCAGGATTGGAGCCTCACCATCAGATGCATTTTAGTGTCATACCCAAGATAATCATTGGGGTGGGGTCTTACTCCACTGCAAAGATGCAGTTGGCATATTCTACAGTCCTAGCCGACTGGGCCGTTTTATAATAAGTAGAGATACATATAGATATCAATAGGTTGAAATAAGCTCTAAGTAAATAGAAAGAGAGATATTAGTTTTATTTGATAGGTGAGACAGCATTTTCCACCATCATTAATAGCTGATATTTCGACCCAAGGAGAGGCCATACTTTCAAATGATTTATTAGACGAAACCTGCCACCCGACACACCTCCATTCAGAAGAATGTTTTAACAAAGATTTCCTGTCTATAATTTAACACAATTTCACCTTCTGCTAGAATAACACAAGTTTAGTGTGTTTACATTATACATATAAACGGTGGAGCAGAAACAGGGGACACTAATTAATATTGAACTCTCTAATACCATATATATATATATATATATATAAAGGGTTGAACTGAAACCATCAGATACCTCAGTTCAATACTTAAATTTGAAGTATTAAATTTGAAATATTCATATTATTTATATATTTCTAATTCAATACAAATGCACTATATATATATATATATATATATAGATAGATAGATAGAGAGAGAGAGAGTCCAACTTTACGTTAGACTTAGTATCATACCGCTCAGCCTTCAGTCGACATACGTCAGCTCGGGAATTATAAGGCATTATGTAGTAACTTTCGCTTGTTTACATTTTGCCTTACCGGATACCAGAGTGCTCAATTCATTCGAAGAGCTTTGCATTACGCAAGCGGCAGCCGTTAATTACTTCGCCTGAGTGAACTCTTTGGTATTGTGTATTTTAGTATTAAATTTATATATATATATATATATATATATATATATATATATATATATATATATATATATATATTTGGATCTTGATTAAGTTCTCGCTGTTTTCCAACAGATGGCTTCCTATAACTGTGTGCGAGTAGTTTCAGATGGTAATGCATCTATAAGGAATTTCTATTAGCAAGTCAGAAATTCAGTGAATATTTTCCATAGAGCTAAACATGTTAGATTTCGCGCCAAAGAAAATTTATTTGCAGGGAATTTTACTACACTTCTTTATTCAAAAGAAATCTGTCGCTGAAGCACACAGAATTCTTGTCTTGACATATTTCTTACTCATTTTTGAAAATAAAACATTACTTTTCATGAAAAATCAGCGAGAAGATTTGGTTGTTTGGGTTTTATGGCATATCAATTTTTGCAGGTTATTTAATGCCAAATCCATTTTTACACAAATAATCAGTTCTATTTCAAACAATTCAGTTTAGCACGAGTAAACAGTTTAATTGTCAGAAACATTTCTATTTCAAGCTATTCAGTTTAGTCAAACAGTTCTAAATCAACCAATTCAGTTTAGTATAAATATAGATTTTGTTTACACTTAGTTAATGTCAAAACAATTCTAATTAAAACAATTCAGTTTAGCCTAAGTACAGTTTTAATGTCAAAAACAGTTCCATTTGAAGCAATTCAGTTTAGCATAAGTATGCAGTTTAATGCTGAAACAGTTCTATTTCAAGCAATTCAGTTTAGCTCAAGTACGCATTTAAGTTCTATTTGACCCATAGATAGGACCCTATTAGGTGCTACCACTCTGTGCCAAAGTGGACCTGGGAGCGATAGCAATGATGGGGTGCTCAGTATTCCCCAAAGCTCCAGCATTACTGGAAACTCACCATCAGATTGTTTAGTGTCATATCCAGGACAGTCGTTAGGGGCATGGAGTCTTACCCTTCTGCATAGGTGCAGTTGGTGTATTCTATAGCCCCAGCTGACTGGGCAAAAATCAGCAAAAACTTATTCAAGCTACATTTTGAGTAGAGAAAAGATAAATGAAGTGAAGATGGCTGGTTATGTTTTACGGCATAGCAAACTTTGTAGGTTATTTAAAACCCATAAGATTTTTGGTTAGGTTGAGTTATTTGGCTTAAGGATGCACTACTTGGACGCTGACTAAACGGTTGGAGAAGAAGCTCGACAGCAATTATACAAGAATGTTGCGAGCAATATTGAACAGGTCCTGGCAGCAACACCCCACAAGGCGCCAACTGTACGGCCACCTACCACCTATCACGAAAACTATACAAGCTAGACGAACCAGACATGCCGGACACTGCTGGAGAAGCAAGGACGAGATCGTAAGTGATGTACTCCTGTGGACCCCCGCATATGGCCAATCAAAAGCAGGACGACCAGCTCGAACATACATACAGCAGCTATGTGATGATACCGGATGTAACCCTGAAGACCTGCCAGAGGCGATGAATGATAGGGAGACGTGGAGAGAGAGGGTCAAGGATATCCGTGCTAGCCGCACGACATGATGATGATGATGATTTGGCTTAAAGGCATATCAACCCTTTATGATTATTTGATGCCAGATTGTATTGATACATATATTATATATGCTTTTTAGGTTTCTTTGTTTAATGGCATATCAACCTTTGTAGGTTATTTAATGCCAAAGCCATTCTCCTAGAAGAACAGTAGTGGTACTATTTAACCCATAGCTGGAAGGATAAGGGGGGTTCATACCTTTCCCCAAGGGTATTTGCCCGAAAGTGAACGTAATAGCACGACTGAAGTACGAACTCGCGTACTACGATTCCGCAGTCCATCGCTTTAACCATTACACCACGAGGACACCCCCCATGCTTTTTAAGTGAATAGTTTATAGGTAACATTTTAAAGGAAGCACATATGTATCTGCACAAAGCTAAATGGTTTCAAGTATTGCTATTTATTGTTTGCACAAAGTTCAATGTTTAACACTAATAATTTAATTTAATATAAATCATTTGTTTGCACAACAATTAAACAGTTCTATTTGACCCATAGATGGGACTCTAATAGATACTTTGGCCGAATGAGTAGAGTGTTTGCCAATGGTCTGGGTGACCTGGGGTTCAATCCTAGGTCAAGTCATACCCAAGGCTCAAAAAATACTTGACACCGTATTATAAGTATTATAAGATACGGATCAAGGATAAAGTGGAGCAATCCAGGGAAGGGAGTAGCACCCTCCCCTACACCTCAGTGTAGTAGCTATTGAAAAGGGAGCCTTCGGGTCACCCTCGAGTAAGGTCGCCAACTTAGCTCCGGGTTAGACTGGATCTGGGAGTAATGGCGATGAAGGGGTACTCCCCATTTCTCTAAGCTCCAGGATTGGAGCCTCATCATAAGGTGCCATTTAGATAGGAATTCTTAACATATCCAGGACACTTGTTGTAGGAAGGGTTTTACCCATCTGCAGAGATGCAGTCAGTGTATTTTACAGCCTCAGCCGACTGGGCTGAGGAAAGAAAGAAAAAGAAAAGAAAGAAATTAAGAGCGATAGAATAGGGGGGTTTTGAGGATTTAAAAAAAAAAATTAATGAAATACATTATAAATAAATTTCGAACACGAATTACATCATATAGTCTTGAAAGAAAATGTTAAAAGACTTCTTATTTTTTCGTTGCATTTTTTTAAAAATAGACTTCAATAGAATTCATAAGATACATCCCATACTAACTGCCCAGATGACGGTTTAATGTTTAAACCAAAACATTGGCAAATAATTCTAACAAATAAAACCCTCCTCCGTTTACTTTGTTTTTTCATATTTGTACACACACGCATATATATATATATATATTTCACAGACACTATAAAACCACAGAAATGCAAATAAAAGATTCCTCTCTGCAAATGTTCTACTAGAGTTACAAAAAATGGAATATCATAAAACTGTGGAATGGTCTTTTTCAGCAATTTTTCGTCTTATCTGCCAAAGGAATTTTAAAAACAGCCTGACAGGGAGTGGCCAAATCTAAAAGACAAAACACGACATTCATTTTTAATATAAGGTGGACATTTCATAATTATATGGTATAAAAATGTCTTAAAAATCTCAAATTTCTCAAATATTCACACACACACATATATATATATATATATATATATATATATATATATATATACACACACACAGACTACACCTGGTTGGCTGGGGCTGGAGAATACACCAACTGCACCTCTGCAGAGGGGTAAGAACTCACCCCCCTGGAGTATCCTAGAAAAGTAAAGTTGGCAACCCGAAGGCTCCCTTTTCGATAGCTACTATACCAAGATATAGGGGAGAGTGCTACTCCTTTCCCTGGATTGCTCCACTTTACCCTTGGTTCATACCTTATAATGTTGAGTATTAAGGAAGGAGGCATCAAGTGCCATTTTATGAGTGTTTGGTATGACTCAACCTGGGATTGAACCCAGGTCTCCCAAACCATTGACGAACACTGTAACCATCATGCCAATCTCCGGTTAGAATGAGTATCCTGGTATGATATTAAAATCCATCTAATAATGAGGTTTGAGTCTTGGAGTTTGGGGAGTGAGGAGTACCCTTTCCTTGCCTTTATGTTCAAGTCCACTCCAACCAAGAGTGGTATTTTGGTTTCGTTTGGTTTTTATGGCATATCAACTTTTGTAGGTTATTCAATGCCAAATCCATTTTTATATAAATAAACAGTTCTTTTTCAAACAATTCAGTTTAGCCTAAAAACACAGTTTAAATGTCAAAAGCATTTCTATTTCAAGCGATTCAGTTTAGTCAAACAGTTCTAATTCAAACAATTCAATTTAGTGTAAGTACAGTTTTTATTTACACACAGTTAAATGTCAAAACAGTTTCACTTTGAACAATTCAGTTTAGTATAAGTACAGTTTCAATGTCAAAAACAGTTCTATTTCAAACAATTCAGTTTAGATACAAAAACTGTTCCATTTCAAACAATTCAGTTTAGCATAAACTGTTTTGTTCTATTTGACATATAGATAGGACTCTATTAGGTGCAACCACTCTGGGCCAGAGTGGACCGGGGAGCAATGGCAATGAAGGGATACTCCACATTCCCCAAAGCTCCGGCATTACTGGACCCTCACCATCAGATTGTTTAATGTCATAAAATACTTGTTGGGGATCAGGTCTTACTCCTATGCAGAGATGCAGTCAGAGTATTCTTTTGCTAACCAACTGGGCAATTGACCATTGAGGGTCATTTAATGCCAAATCCTTTTTATACATATATTAAATATGATTTTCAAACACAATAACAATAACTCTACAACTGAGCCACCAGTTCATATCGCACACAAGTGACGCTAAATCAACTAGTCATTGTATTCACAATTCCTCTACTTTAAAAAAAATGTACTTGAGGAGGCATTATTTATATAATCCTCGTCTTAGTTATTATAATAGCAACATTTCAGCAACTGTACTCTCCAACCTTCTTCAGGTATCTTTTGTTGTTGTCAGTAACCTTCAGAGAACTTCAAAACAAACTCTTTATTTAATCCACAAGGGCAGACTGATCTTATTCCACTTGGGATATTCGGTATCAGTTAATTCACCTTCGTAGTTATCAAGCTCTTGTAATGTTTTCCTTTCGTCAATAGTTACATAAATATCACGTATTGATAACCGTAATTTTGTCTTTTTGTACCATACCCAGATACGGATATGTGTGAAATGTACATATACTGTTCATAACATATATACATAGAACATAGGAATATTGAAACATGAAAAACACGACTTCTTAGTTCAGGTACGAAACTTTTTATTACCTTTGAGTTTAAAGGTTCTTCGACATAAGGAGAGAGATACACATTCTATTCTGGCTTTTACATCTGCCCCACCCCCATCTCGTGTGACACCTGTCCAAGGCCTCTGCGAGCAAGCGAAAGTCAACCGTCTTCTCCCGAGTTAGGACTCAACTAACTGACTTTTTCAAAATCCCCAAAATCCTCCGCGCGCTTCCGGTGCGTAACGTCACCCGCACTCTGTAGCCCCGTTTCCCATCTGGGCTTTGTGACATCTCTGAGTGACACGTCTGCTCCGCGCGCATGCGTGAACACCAGCGTTAATGTTGCACCTAAGTAACCCATGCACTGAGCCGAAAGGTTCTCAGCCTAACTAAACCCAAAGGCATAAAACGAAATCCCTCAGCCATTATATTACATTTTGGTTAGATCTTATTATAATGGAGATTATGTATTTGTCTGTAACCAAAACTCCATCACCACTAACATCACTATTCCCTTAGTTATTTAAGTCACACTCTCTGTGATTTTATTTCGATTTTGATTTCAGTCATCAGGAAAGTTGTTTTATATTATTTATACTGTTGGCAATAGATAGATATGATATATTTCTTTTAAAATAAATTTTGAAACACTAATTACATTACATTACATAGATTAGTAATAGAATGTTTAAAACTTTCTCATTTTTTCGTTTCATTTAAAAATTCATACACCCTAATGAAGGTTTTTATATTTAAAAAACGAAATGTTTAACGTTGGCAAATAATTCAAACTACAAATAAAATCATCCCCTGAAAACCATATTTGTATATTTTCAAACATAATATGCAACTG
Source organism: Sepioteuthis lessoniana (assembly GCA_963585895.1). Lineage (NCBI taxonomy): Eukaryota > Metazoa > Mollusca > Cephalopoda > Myopsida > Loliginidae > Sepioteuthis > Sepioteuthis lessoniana. The sequence continues at coordinate 12,850,395 of OY757934.1, read as the reverse complement.
AATTTATACCAGCCCAATGGCATAATGGTTAAAGTGTTTGCCAGTGGTCCGGGAGGCTGGGATTCAATCCCAGGTTGTGTCATACCAAAAGATTTTAAAATTTAAAAAAAAAAAATGGTACTTGATGCCTTCTTGCTTAATACTCTTGATCCGTACCTTAAAATGCTGAGTAAGTGGAGCAATCCAGGGAAAGGAATAGCGTCCTCCCCTCGACTTTGATGTAGTAGCTATTGAAAAAGGGAGCCTTCAGGTTGCCCTCAACTACATACAACCAAATAGGAATTTACAGTATTAACAGGAGAACTAATTTACATATTGATCATAAAAAAAATTGATTTTGATATTTACTCATTATTATTGATTTTTAATTGTTTGGTTTTATTTGAATGAAAATGGGTAAAAATCTCATCAATAAATCTTTAAAGAAATTCAATTAAATGAATTAATGAGAATAACTAATTTTATTCTTTACTGTCTAGTTTAATTAAATAGTTAATTTAGGAAAATTTAGCACTGAAAGGTGGGAGTGATGCAAACAGCTAGAGCCTAAGCTGTTCTATTCTTCGATTATACTCCCACCTGTTTCAAATAAGTTTAACATTATTCAATTTTAAATAATATCAAATGCTATTTTTTATTTTATCAAATCTTATTTTTTGCTTTGCTCAATATTGATATTCTTCTTTCTTTTTCTTTGTGATATTTACAAACTAATAAAACAATCCTGTTTATAATTTCATGTATAAATCAAGATAAAATAAGTCTAATCTTTTTCTATATACATTTTTGCAAGAATAATTGATGCACTTGTTTTGGTTTTATGGCACATCAACCATTGCAGGTTATTTAATGCCAAATCCATTTTTATACATATAAACAGTTCTATTTCAATCAATTCAGTTTAGCATAAATACAGTTATTTGTTTACACACAATTAAATGTAAAAACAGTTCTATTTCAAACAATTTAGTTTCGCATAAGTATGCAGTTTACCTACTAAACAGTTACCCACTTTCTCTGTATACATAATATTTCCTCCTTGTTATGTATTTTATTAAAAATCCATCAGTGATTTAACGTCATTCAATATCATCCGTCCAAGTTCTGATGATGGTTCATTAGAATAGAAACATTATAACGTTGACTTTCTTTTACATTAAATTCTTCTCTTTGGATTACCTTGTTTTTCAAGGTCTCTTACACACACACACACACATCTATATATATATATATATATATATATATATATATATATATATATATATATATATATATATACACACACACAAAAAAAAAAGGCTGTTTAACAATTATCATCTCCAATTATATACAGTACAAAAATATAACTTCACTATCATTTTAAACAGATCAACTCTTCATACTGAGTTATAATATCATGGTTTTAAGAGCAAATGTATCATCAAAATATACTATTCTCAAACAGATGTGGAGACCTAAACAAGCTCCACTACTCTTGGTCAGAGCGAACCTGGGAATAATGACATGAAATAGGTGACTCCACACGCCCAAGAGGTCCACTGGATGCAGTTTTGTTCATGCCTAGGCCAATAGAGCTCCTATCATTGCCTCCTATACACACGTCATCCAAAAACCACAAATCCAACATGTCTTTGATACTGATGTCATCCAAAAACCACACATCCAACATGCCTCCTATATACATGTCATCCAAAAACCCCACATCAAACATGTCTCCTATACAGATGTCATCCAAAAACCCCACTCCTAGCATGTCTTCAGTAGAGATGTCATCCAAAAACCACACATCCAACATGCCTCCTATACAGATGTCATCCAAAAACCACACATCCAAACCTCCCCTTCCAACATGTTTCCTATACAGATGTCATCCAAAAACCACACATCCAATATGTTTCCTATATAGATGTCATCCAAAAACCACACATCCAGTATGTTTCCTATATAGATGTCATCCAAAAACCACACATTCAATATGTCTCCTATACAGATGTCATCCAAAACCCCACTTCCAACATGTCTACTATACAGATGTCATCCAAAAACCACACATCCAATATGTCCAATTTAGAGATCATTTTTATGAATATTAAACTTATGTCTACATATTTTTAAACAGACCGAGACAGATAGGCAGATAGCTATAAACAGACCGAGACAGATAGGCAGATAGCTATAAACAGACCGAGACAGATAGGCAGATAGCTATAAACAGACCGAGACAGATAGCTATAAACAGACCTAGGCAGATAGCTATAAACAGACTGAGATAGATAGCTAAATATGAACAGATGGAGATGGATAGACATAACAACTACAGGAAAAAAAACTTGCCCGTCCATGTAGGCACTACATTAGTAAAAGCTGTAAAAGACACAGGATCTCAATATGAATCTTTGTTTGTGAAGCCAAGCCATGTTATGTAAGTGTTGTCCAGATATCCAAGTCATTCTAACACAAATTGGCAGTGTAATGGTTCATTTAAATTTTGTTCCAAGCAATCTTTTGATAAATTAAAATGCAAACAACATCTGTATAAATAAAGAATGAATAAACGGTAAACATCTGCTTAAATAGGATATGCACCAATTGAAATGTCTCACTCGTTGACATTTCAAATTTATTACTTATCAGTTTTTGATTTGGCTGCTGCAATACGCTTTTTTCAACTGAAACTAATTCTTTCCTTTACTTAGATGCCAACAAGTTTGTTTTATTTATATGGTGAACTTTTATAAATTCCCAGTGAATCAAGGTTTGATTTGATACACGAAAAATAAGACAATTATTTCTTGAATCATCAAGATGGGATTCTGTTACCATCTTACAGGCTCTTTTAAAAAGAATTAATAACATTTGATTTGCTTGGGTTTTATGGCATATCAACCACAACAGGTTATTTAATGCCAAATCCTGTTTAGATATATATATATTAATTATATGTGATTTGGTTTGGTTGAGTTTTATGGCATATCAACTACTATAGGGTATTTAAGGCCAAATTCTCTTTATACATATATATTAAATATATCTGATTTGATGGCATATCAACTACTATAAGTTATTTAATGCCACATCCTCTTCATACATATATATTAAATATATATGATTTGATTTATACAAGAAATTCCTATACTAGTCATGGTTTATTCTGGTTTTATGGCATATAAACCATTGTAGATTATTTAATACCAAATCCTTCTTTTACATATATATTAAATATATATGATTTGGTATGGTTGGGTTTTATGGTATATCAACCATTGTAGGTTATTTAATACCAAATCCTGTTTATACATATATATCAAATATATATGATTTGGTTTGGTGGAGTTTTATGGTATATCAACTACTATAGGTTATTTAATGCCAAATCCTCTTTATACATATATATTAAATATGTGATTTGTAAACACAAATTTTGTTGATAACATTTTTAAACAAGTCTGAGCTTATCTTTTTTTTTTAACTAGTTTCAAGTATTTCAATTTAACATCAATCATTCATTTGCCCACTAGTTTCATTTATTGCTATGTAACAGTAACAATTTAACATTAGTCATTTGTTTGCACACAGTTAAATGGATATATATATATATATATATATATATATATATATATATATATATATATATATATGATTTCATTTTTAAATGAGAATTAATTTAACAAACTAGTATTGCTCTCATTTTTATGCAGTTAAATAGCAATAATTGAAATCCTTTAAAACCATAATTCTATTCAACATTACGTATTCATTTGCACGCAGTCAAATGGTTCCAGGTATTGCTATGTAATACCAATAAATCTATTTTGCATACAGGTAAATGGTTTCAAGTATTCCTCACTAACAGCTTTATTTGCACACAGTTAAATGGTTCCAAGTATTACTATGTATCACTGACAATTCAATAAAACATCAATCATTTGTTTACACATAGTTAAAGGATCAAACAGTTCTATTTCTAACATTTCAATTTAACCCAAGTCATTTGTTTGCAATTTGACTCGGAGATAGGACCCTATCAGATGCTACCACTCCGGGTCAGAGTAGACCTTGGAACAATGGCAATGAAGGAGTACTTCATGTTCCCCAAAACTCCAGGATTGGAGCCTCACCATCAGATGGTTTAGAGTCATATACAGGACCCTCATTTGAGGGGTCTTACTCTGCAGCAGAAATGCAATTGGCATATTCTACAGCCCCAGCCAATTGGGCTGTGTTAAGCATACAAGTTATCTCCCCTGATACTCTCAATAAGAGAAAGCGTTATTTGGAGACCGGAAGTAAACAAACGGCCATATTGTTTTATGTGAGAGTGTAAGAAGGGTGTAATAAAGGCATCTCTGTATGCAGAGTGTTATAGTCTGATTTCTTTGTTTTTAACAATGGTAGCTCTGCTACCATTGTTAACAGGCTGGATTACCATTTGAGATATACAGTGTTTTAGAAAAGTTGATATCATTTTGCAATCTAATAACTTGACTGATTCTTATTCAAATGATCTCAAACTTTAACAATGTGTAGAAACAACTCATGATTCTATATTTAATGTTTTGTGCTTTTTTCTTTTCAGGTACTGAGTTGTTCGGATACACACTGTTAAAATTGGAGATCATTTATTCATTTATCTATTTTTATGCCTCCTTGGGCATCTCCCCTTTTTACTATCATCTCACATCAACTTTAACAAAAACCTTTGCATGGAATATAAACACTATTAATATAATATCTATGAACAGATCAAATTCTATTAAGTAATCCATCTGATAGTTCCCAAAAATGCCGTCTTGAATTCTTTTTCTTCCCATTTTTTCTGAAATGGACCAATTTAATCTTAACTTTTTTTTTTAATATTATTGCTGTTTCTAATCTGGACAGAAAATAATTCCAAAAATCTATTACTCTATCAACAAAAAAATCCAATTTGTTAGTAGACTTAGTTTTTGAAGTCTGTATTGACAGTAAATTTGTATTTTAAGGACAAATATTAAAAAAAAAATGTCTTCTATAATTAGAAATTCCATTAATTATTCTGAAAGTTTTAATGAGATCACTTCTCATTCATCTTTCTAATAAAACAGTTAATCCTAATTTCTCTAATCTCTCCCTGTAACTGTAATCTTTTACCTTTTTTTATTAGTTTTATCAAGCAGCTATATAGTTTCAAGTAACTAATAATAATCCTTAGTAAACAATTATAGCTTCAAGTAACAATTCTTAATACAAATAATTGAGTTATTTAGCATCAAGTATTCAAATAAGATATGAATCATTTTTTTTAAACAGATCTACCTGACCTATAGTTGGGACCCTAACAAATATTACCATTCTGATCAGAGTGGACCTGAAAGTAATGGCAGTGAATGTGTACCCCACATTTCCCAGATCTTCAAAACTGGAATCTCACCATTAGATGCATTCTAGTCTCATATTCAGTTGCTCCTGGGTTTTTGGGAGGGCAGAGGTCTTGCCACTCTACAGGGGATACTGTCAGCATATTTTAAGCTCTACTGACAGGGTGGTCATGTTTTTAGTTTTTAAACCAATAGGATTTGTTTAAAAGTTATATATATATATATATATATATATATATATATATATATATAGCTTACACTTTTTGGAAACTATCTTTTGGAAACATCTGTTTTCTACAATTTTTACCAAAGTTTGTTTTTGTTTTCTTTTTCCTGAAGGATTTTTATATTTACTGTGTGTGAACGTTTCTTCAGGCGCTAATTGTGTAGACGAGAAATAATAATTTGGTTTGTAGTCAAAAGAAACAGTGAAAGACTGGCGGCTGTACCCAAACAGATGGTTTTTATTAAAGCACTATACGACAAATACAGCAAGATCAATGAGAGAGGCACTTAATGACTCCTAGGGTTCTCTTAAAATGACACCCTCATCCGTAGCAGGAGGAGAATTACACCCAAGTTGGATATGTTACAGCAGAAGTTACACACTAGTTGGTAAAACATAATATCATAGATTGTCCTATTGCATTTACACCCTTCATTGAAAATATTGGCTTGTAGGAAATATGATTTTTAGGGATCAATGTTAATATTTCTAGTATTGACTAGGTTGGTTGGTTGTTTGGGTTTAATGGCATATCAGCTTTTGTAGGTTATTTAATGCCAAATGCATTTTTATACAAATAATCAGCTCTATTTCAAACAATTCAGTTTAGCATGTATATACAGTTTAATCGTCAAAAACATTTCTATTTCAAGCTATTCAGTTTAGTCAAACTGTTCTATTTCAAACAATTCAGTTTAGCATAAGTACATAGTTTAAATATCAAAACAGTTCTATTTGAAGTAATTTAGTTCAGCATAATAACTATGCAGATTAATTCTATTCGACCAATAGATAGGATCCTATCAGGTGCTACCACTTTGGGCCAGAGTGGACCTGGGAGCGATGGCAATGAAGGGGTACTCCTCATTCCCCAAAGCTCCAGCATTACTGGAGCCTCACCATCAGATTGTTTAGTGTCATATCAGGACACTCTTGGGGGGGGGAGGTCTTATCCCTCTGCAGAGGTGCAATTGGTGCATTCTACGGCCTCAGCCGACTGAGCAATAGTATTGTAAAGTAAATTTATTAATATCTGTCTATATTTCTGAGATGAGGTATTATGTACATTATTTACATTTTTCGGACTATTGTCCTCATCTTTGTTGCCGTGTTTATCACCACATTTCAGCCGTTGTATGCTTCGGTCTTCTTCAGGTGGTTGGAATGTCAAACTTAGCCCTTTATATTGCTTACCGGGGTAGACTGTTCTAGTTCCATGAGCCATGTTTAATGGATGTCAGTTATCAGTTATCTCCTGTTAATTTCCCCTCTGAAAGTTCTCCACTGCCTTGACCGGGTATTGAACTCATACTCTTTGGGTATGTCACTGGATCCAACCAACACCTCTATCCACTGTACCATGTGTCCAGTCTACCCCGCTATGTCTGCTAACAGATAAAAAAAAAAACATTTCAATCAGGAGCTTGTTAATTGTTCTAGTCACCAGATTTGACTCCTGCAAGTTGAAATCCATAAGCAAAGGTTACAAATTTCAGATAATCGAAGAAAATTCATCATTATCCCTGCTCACTATCCCTCAAAACATACAATGACGAGAATGAATGGAGTTTATGTAAATGCAATGGTTATTGTCATAGGGAATGTAATCAGTTAACTGATTTCAGATTCTGGGAGAGTTGTGACAATATGTGCTCGACACAGCCGGTCCCTACTATCTCGACTTCTTATATCAGCTCATGGCCATTCAGTCACATAGTGGTTTCTCTCATCTCCAGCCAGGGGCATTTCACATGTCTTACAAATATACAACAGATATATCCGAGAGTGAAAGAAAGAAGAACAAACAAGCATGGACTGGGGTTAGCTCTAAGCGTAAGAAGGGAGAAGTTTTGGCACTTTTCTGGCATTCTGTAGCTATCATGAGCGTGTACCCAAACGAAATTCCCACCTAGCTGCCAGGAACGCAGACTCATCCTCTCACGCTGCCTGACCTGGCTTCTGAGTCCACAGGTCCAACACCTCACCTCTCTTCGACCATTGCCTTTCCCTGAATGTTGCTAACTCCTTTCTGTTTACTGCTGAGGGAACTTACCTTTCCCTATCTTTTTCCGGTCTCATAGGAAATCTCGCGCACAAGCCCTTTGTGTGGGTTTCGCACCAAAACAGACAAAGGAATCCTCTGACTGGCACTCAGCCACACCCACAGAACGAATGCCCACCATCGTGTGACAGAGCGGTTGCATTCACTTTGCACCAATGCTCTTGGGAAAGACATGAAACCACCTGTTCTCTCACTAGGTATTGGTAAGTAGCAGGTAAGGTTGTGTTCTTAAGGCAACTAATTGATTTTAACTGCATGTCAACCCATCAAGGGTTATTTTATGCCTAAAGGTTAGGAAATTGCATTCATTTTACATTTATATTTACATTCTTTGATTAGATGTTTCTTAAGATTTTTCTGAACAGTTATATATCAAATATAAAAATAATTTGCAGGCAGTTGTATAGTTTCAAGTATTTCCATCTAATACAAACAATTTGCACATAATGTATTATTTCAATCTAGTACAAATAATTATATAGTTTCAATTAATTATTTCTTTTCAATAATAATTTTTTTGCACACAGTTACATGGTTTCAACTGACTAATAATAATCATTAATAAACAGTTACAGGTTTAAGTAACTATTCTCAATACAAATGATTGTAGAATATTGGTCAGCTCGCAACCATCAAGGAAGTGGACTGCCCATTTGCCAAGAATATGTAGGTGAATAAACACCTCTCATGCAAATGTGTTGGGCAGGTCCATCCTAGTAAAGTGGACCAATCAACATGCTGTACAGGCACTCTCCCATAAAAGAGGTGAACTAAGTTGGCTAGCTTTTCGCGGAGGCAGCCATGTTACTTTTGACTTCTACAGGTAAGTCCTGTTTATTGTTATTCTATATGGTTTAGTTATATGGTATCAAGTATTCAAATATGAATCTTTTTTCAACAGATCTATTTGACCTATAGATGGGATCCTAATCAGAGTGGACCTGGGAGTAATGGCAATGAAAGTGTACTCCACATTCCTCAGATCTCCAGAACTGGAGACTTACCTTCAGATGAAATTAAGTGTCATACCCAGAACACCTCTTTTCAGGAGGTAGAGGGGGTCTTACTCCTCTGCAGGAGATACAATCAGCATATTCCAAGCCTCATCAACTGGGCTTTAAGACAAACTGGGTTCCTTTGTCTTCATAAAACAACCACACAAGATGGAAATAATTCAAACCAGCTGTACTCTACTTAAAAATTGACCTTCAGTCACATTCAGATCATTGTTGAAGGGGATTGCATAAATATGAATTTCCAGAAGTGGTAAAAATGCTGTAAATGGTTTATCAATTCTGCATATATCCCCTTAAAAATTCTTGGCACAAATTTGTCCACATGAGAGACCTTCCTTTTGCCCTGCCTTTTGCCAGAATTTCGGCCGTCAATACAAGACATAAAATCATCTCTGTAAAGTCACACTCTAGTCCTCTCAGTTAAAATCATTCCTGTATGAATGGTTGACATGGTTGGTTGTGTTTTATGGCATATCAACCATTGTAGGTTATTTAATGCCAAATCCTCTTTAATCAGATTATACACACACACACACACGTTTCATAAAGAAATAATTTGTTGGTAACATCATTTTTAAACAAACCAGAGTTCATTTGTTTGCACTTTGTTAAATGGTTTCAAGTATGGCTATTTAAAACTAAGAGTTCTATTTGATATCAATAATAGTCCCTCGTAAAAGATGGAACAGTTCTATTCGATATCAATTATAGTCCCTAGTAAAAGATGGAACAGTTCTATTTGATATCAATTATAGTCCCTAGTAAAAGATGGAACAGTTCTATTTGATCCATAGATGGGAATCTAACAGTTACTACTACAATTTGAAATATACTAAATAGTCTCAAGTATAGTAAATGATTAAATAGTCCTATTTGACCCATAGATGGGGACCTGAATAGGTCTTACACTCTGAGTCAGAGTGGACCTGGGAATAATTGCAATAAAGGAATACTCCACATTCCTCAAAGTTCCAGGACAGGAATCTCCCACCAAACAGGACTAGCCAGAAGATCAGATTATAGTGGGGATTAGGGGAGGGGAAGGTCAGGGGCTTGGACTATGCTGGTCATCAGCTCACTTAGTGCAATATGAGCCAAATGAGCCTAACTGGACATGTACTCAAACATGAGTCCAGGAACGGATGCCTGATTATAGCTTAAACAGGACTGGGGGGGGGGTCCAGTGCTATACAAAGGTGACAAAAATTCAGCTTGCCCACCAGAAGGTGGCCCAGCTGATGCCGATGGCCTTTCAGCCTCAAGTCTGCCATACCCTTAAAAGCATGATCTTGATGTGGGGATGGGATCTTACCCCACTGCAAAGATACACTTAGCGTATTCTATACTCCCAGTCAAATAGGCGGCTAATCAGGTTGACAGGTACATGATAGTAAACTGTTAACATTGTACAAAATGGAATTAGTGACGTGGAAAAAAGTATGAACCCATCTCTTCTTCCAATTATAGGCAAATAGTAGGGCAGACTAGGTTTTTATAGTCTTAGGCAACTAGGCTTAGAGAAGGAAAATTATGAATTCAAAATTGACATTGTGTCACATTGTGCCCATAATGGGGGGGTGATAAATACACACCATATGACCAAACCATTTCAGTCTTTTCTTCTTGATATTGTAAGTGATTTTATTTGATAAATGTATCAACTCACAGACTACTCACTGTCCATATAATCGTCTTAATGGTTCCTTGAAGATATCTCACATTAAATAACCTCCATTTCATCTTGTCTTTTCATTATAAGTAGAAGTAGTTTTGTGTACTCTTATTACATTACACCATCATTTTTATGGTTGTCTTCTGGATCTTCTATTGATAAAGCTGTTCCTATATGAATGGTTGATATAATTTTGCATACCATGTGACCAAAGCACTTTAATTGTCTCTTCTTGATAATATCAGTGGTTTTATTTGCAATTCCAAGGTCATTCCTATGATGATTTTCACTTACCTGAAGCAGAACGATTGTGCTGCTTAATGTGTTTTTTTTTTGTGTAAGCTGCCATTTGTAATATGATTTGCACACATGCATGTGTTCAAGTTCTTAATATTACTATCATTTATAAATATGTATAAATATGCATAAATTGCTGTGTACATAGGGACTCCAAAACAACAAACTATAGTCTTCAGTCAACAACCATTGGAAGTGAACCAGAATAAGAGTGACATTTAGTTGAAGCACATAGACAAGACCTTTGTAAGAGAGATTCACCAAAGGGAACTAATTTCATCATGAAGAAGGAAAATGAGTTCTGTCTGCCTTTGCAGGTTAAAAGACATGAGAAACAAGTTTCTTGGGATAGTTTGCAATAAAGTAACAAGTCTTTTGCCATTGTTAACTACAAAGCAACAAGTCTTTTGCCATTGTTAACTACAAAGCAACGAGTCTTTTGCCATTGTTAACTACAAAGCAACGAGTCTTTTGCCATTGTTAACTACAAAGCAACAAGTCTTTTGCCATTGTTAACTACAAAGCAACAAGTCTTTTGCCATTGTTAACTACAAAGCAACAAGTCTTTTGCCATTGTTAACTACAAAGCAACAAGTCTTTTGCCATTGTTAACTACAAAGCAACAAGTCTTTTGCCATTGTTAACTACAAAGCAACAAGTCTTTTGCCATTGTTAACTACAAAGCAACAAGTCTTTTGCCATAGTTAGCTACAAGTTATTTCAGCTGATTGAAGTTAATCATAGTTGTTAGCTTGAAACCGTTTTCTTTGATTTTACAGTTTCAAGCTGGCAAAGGAAAGAAGCAGAAGGTACCCTGCAAAAACAATTATCGAAGCGGACTATGCCGATGACATAGCGCTTCCGACAAATGCACCCGCCCAAGCTAAAACCCTGCTACATTGTCTGGAATGAGCCACTGCAGGTATTGGCCTCCATGTGAATGCACACAAGACGGAATATATGTGCTTTAATCAAATAGGTGACATCTTCACACTAAACGGTAGCTCTCTGAAACTAGTTGACAAGTTCACCTACCTAGGAAGCAGTGTCTCATCAACCGAAACAGACATCAACATGCAACTAGCAAAGGCATGGACAGCTGTCAATAGGCTATCAGTCAGATGGAAGTCAGACCTGACTGATAAAATGAAATGCAGTTTCTTCCAAGCAGCGGTCATGTCGATACTGCTATATGGATGCACTACATTGACACTAACTAAATGTATGGAGAAAACATTTGACGGCAACTATACAGGAATGCTGTGAGCAATATTGAACAAGTCCAGGAGGCGGCACCCCACAAAGCAGCAGCTGTATGGCTAAAACTTATAATTCTATTAAATATTAATCATCTATTTGCACACTGTAAAGTGGTTCTAAGTATTGCTATGTAATACCAATAAATCAATTTAGGCATACAGTTAAAGAGTTTCAAGTATTGCTAATCAACATTAACTATTCTATTGAACATTACTCATTTATTTGCACATAGTCAGTTGTCAGTATTGTTATGTTTCACTAACAATTCAATTAGTCATTTGTTTACATAGAGTTAAATGATCAAACAGTTCTATATGACTCATAGATAGGATCCTATCAGATGCTACCACTCCAAGTCAGAGTGGAACTAGGAGTGATGGCAATAAAGGGGTACTCCACATTCCCCAAAGCTTCAGCATTACTGGAGCCACACCATCATATTGTTTAGTGTCCTATCCAGGACACTCGATGGGAGGGGTCACCCCCACTATGCAGAGATGCAATCGACGTATTCTACACCCACCCCAAATGGGTTGTCCTAGTCCCCTGGAGCAATAATTCTTACAGTTTTCTGTTGCTTTCCACCACTAAACTTCATTTTCAGCATATCGGAACTATCAGTGTATAATAGAAACAAATCTTGATTGCTTTTGAAAGATATCTTCATTTCCATATTTTTCCCTTTAAGTCTACTGAAAGCTGAAGAAGCTAGAACTTTCCTTTTTCTTATACGAATTGAGCTTTCTGGTACTACTAATCTAAAAAAGACTGAATTTGTTGAGTATTTCAGCTTTTGTATCATTCAGAGTGATGTGATTGCATTTTTTTAGCATCTATTTTTATACTCATTTCAAGCATGACTTTTCCAGTCTCTCCATAGACAGTTTTAGATTCTCAAATATATCAGAGATTAGAGAAGTATTGTTAGTATAGTGTATATCAGTTGTAAAGCTGTCATCTCAGCTTAGGCTTTGTTGTGTACTGATTAGCACAATTCAACTAGTTCAAGTAAAAATACTGAAAAGACATCCCTATCAAAACTCAATGTTCACATTATTTTAGCATCTATTTTCATACTCCATTTCAAACATAACTTTTTCGGATCCTCAATAGACAATTTTAGTTTCTCAAATATAACAGAGATTAGAGAAGTGTAAGTCAGTAGCTTTGCTGTAGACTGATCAGCTCAATTTAACTAGTTCAGGTAAAATGATGAAAAGAGTCGAAGACTTCTCAGTCAAAATTCAATGCTCACATTGAACCAATCTCTATCAACAGAAAAGGGGGAACTTTTGAAGGAGACAAGTTAGTGTTTTTTTAAAAACGTTTTGAACACACCTCGTATATATAAACTTGTTTATAGACATAGTAGATGGGGAAGAGTATAAGCAATAATTTAGGCAATAATGATCAACTTGAATTTCATTGAATAAACTTTAATTACGAAATTAGAAATTAACTTCATTAAATCACTTCATTAAATCAATCTCTAATCAAAATAATTCCAGAAACAAAAACAAAAAAAAAAATACTTCGGTTTTTTTTTAATACATGATTGCATTGAGTTGAATTATTAATTAACTTGTGTCTGTATGTTTAAAATAAATGATTAAAAAAATTCTCAGAGGTCCATGAGAGCTTAATATCTTTTTTATGTCCCTACAGCAGTGAAATAAACTTAAGATTTCTACTTCAGCAACTAAAAAAATAAATAAATAAATAAAGGTGCAGAGAAAAAAGCCACTCAACAGTAATCACTTCATCTTTCAACAAAAAAAAAAAAAATACTTTAATTCTGACAAGTAGTTAAGTGATAATATCAACTTTATTAGAAATAAAAAAAACTTTTAAGAGACAGATTTTTATATTTCCTTAAAAATTTTTTGGAAAAAAATCCCAAAACAGAATGACTCAAAATAAGGAATTACTAAAATAATATATCATCATCAACATGCTGAGAGTATGGAGTTCCCTGATTCACTCTCACTATCTGTTCCCTATCACATCCTGACAAGTCCTCTAGACTGTATACAGTGTCTGCACATAGCCAATGTATATAAGTCCATACTAGTTAACCAACAGAGGCACATCTTTGCATAGGAGTCCATAAGAGATCATATTTACCAACCCCTCCGCTCGGGCTGGATATGACACAAGGTCAATTTTTAAGCGGAGTTTAACAGGTTTGAATTCAGAGTTTTCCTTCTCCTAGACTAGTTGCTTCACCAAGGCTAAAGAACCCAGTCCGCCCTACTATTTACCCATAGCTGGCGGGAGAATTATTGGATTCATACCTTTCCCAAAGGTATTAGTGCTATGTGAAATGCAATCAGTCTCGTCCAGGATTTGAACTTGTTTCACCATGTCCATTTCCCGCGACGATAACCATTACACCACGGGCACCTCCTAATTTGGCCTTGTGCTGTTCTAAATTAAGCTTAGGAGTCCATAAGAGATTGTCACTTTTGAGTTCATCCTTAGTATTCCAGTATGTCTTGTTCATCTTACTAAAAGAGTACGTGAGATGGGAGGTTGTACAGGTGCCAATTTTTGGGTCAAGAATATAATCATGATTATGAGCAATGAGAGAGTGAGAAACTAATTCTTAAAATCTTTGTTGAAAGAATCTGGGATTGTAAATGAAAAGAATTCTAATTATCCTAAAATTATCCCTGGATTTTAACTTACAAGGTCAAATAGAAGAAGGAAGATAGCATCATGACAATCTTTCAAGTAAAGGGGACCTGCCGACCTTGATAATTTTGTTTAATACAACAGAGACCAATTGCAAGGAAATGGAGGTAGGAAGGATTGTGCTGTGCCAATCTTCCACGTGGGGAGAGCCTGTCTACCTTGATATTTACTAAGCTTAGTTTAGAACAGTACAAGGCTAAATGGAAGGAAATGGAGATAGGAAGATTGTGTTGTGCCAATCTTCCAATTTGGGAGGGCCTGTCTGCCTTGATATTTACTAAGCTTGATTTAGAACAGCACAAGGCCAAATGGAAGGAAATGGAGATAGGAAGATTGTGTTGAGCCAATCTTCCAATTTGGGAGGGCCTGTCTGCCTTGATATTTACTAAGCTTGATTTAGAACAGCACAATGCCAAATGGAAGGAAATGGAGATAGGAAGATTGTGTTGAGCCAACCTTCCAATTTGGGAGGGCCTGTCTGCCTTGATATTTACTAAGCTTGATTTAGAACAGCACAAGGCCAAATGGAAGGAAATGGAGGTAGGAAGATTGTGTTGTGCCAGTTTTCCATGAGGGGAGGGCCTGTCTGCCTTGATATTTACTAAACTTACTTTAGAACAGTACAAGGTTAAATTCAAGGATATGGAGGTAGGAAGATTATATTGTGCCAATCTTCCAAGTGGGGAGGGCCTGTCTGCCTTGATATTTACTAAGCTTGATTTAGAACAACAACTCAAGGCCAAATCAAAAGAAAAGGAGTAAGGAACTGGAGAGTAAGGAAATGTAATTAAAATAAGATTAATATTCATTGTCTCAAGCTATTTTAAAGATTAACGTAAACAGTTTATTCCAGATTTGTTTTTGACCAAAGTTGGTGTGAGCCATTGAAATGTTGGTTGATACGGTGCAACACTAATGATACAAGCAAAAATGGTGCTAGGTGGTGAGGTAGCAGGTGATGTTGCACAACAATTAGGAGCAAGAGTTGAATTCTAATTGTTAACTGTCTGGTCAACAGAGCGTAGAAATCCCTGACTGTATCCTCTGCACAGAGCAAGAATACTGCCCCAAAAAGTCATGTCCTGGGTACAATACTAAATTGTACCTGACGATGAGGCTCCAGTTCTTGAGGTCTGTGAATTACCATTACTTCCAGACCCACTCTGAATCAGAATGGTAGTACCTTTTAGGCTCTCATCTATGGGTCAAATAGATCTTTTTAAAAATTATTCATATTAGATATTATACTACATCACTGTGTGTAAATTATTTGTATTAAGAATAGTTACTTGAAGCTATAATTGTTTACTAAGGGTTATTATTAGTTACTTGAAACTATATAGCTGCTTGTAAGTATTATAGTATTAGATAGAAATACTTGAATCCATATAATTGTGTGTAAATTATTTGCATTAAGAATAGTTACTTGAAGCTATAATTGTTTACTAAGGATTATTATTAGTTACTTAAAACCTAAAAACTGAGTGCAATTAAATAGAAATAATTACTTGAAACCATATAATTCTAAGCCTTAGATTGGAATACTTGAAACTGTAGTGAGAGAAATAACTTACCTTGAAGCTCAAAGCAAGTCTAATGATGTCTTGCATGCAGAATGCCAACAGAGTAAGAAATATGGCCATTCTTGGAGTTACAATTTATAAGACACCTGACAAAATTTGTAACATATTAGAATTTCAGCTGATCAGAACTTCAATAAAAAGAGAAATATATATGTTGCAAGGGTGATTCTAAGCTTTGCAGACAGCTGTCTTACAGAATGAACTGACAAGGTGAGTGATTGGCTGGTTGGGTGTTTGGGTTTTATGGCATATTAACTTTTGTAGGTTATTTAATGCCAAATCCATTTTTATATAGTTAATCAATTCTATTTCAAACAATTCAGTTTAGCATGAGTACACAGTTCAATTGTTAAAAATATTTTTATTTCAAGCTATTCAGTTCAGTTGAACAGTTCTAATTCAACCAATTCAGTTTAGCATAAGTATAGATTTTGTTTACACACAATTGTCAATACAGTTCCATTTCAAACAATTCAATTTAGCATTAGTATGTATTCTATTTGACTCATAGATTGGTTGGTTGATTAGGTTTTATGGCATATCAACCTTTGTAGGTTATTTAACACCAAATCCATTTTTATGTAAATAATCAGTTCTATTTATAACAATTCAGTTTATGATGAGTACACAGTTTAATTGTCAAAAACATTTCTATTTCAAACTATTCAAGCAGTCATATATAACAATTCAGTTTAGTGTAAGTACAGTTTCAATGTCAAAAACAGTTCTATTTCAAATAATTTAGTTTAGCATAAGCACACAGTTTAAATGTAAGTATGGTTTAATTGTCAAAAACATTTCTATTTCAAGCTATTCCATTTAATCAAACAATTCAGTTTAGCATAAGTATGCCATAAGTTCTATTCAACCCATAGATAGAGCCCTATCATATTTTTGCACTCAGATTAAATATCAAAAAGTTGTATTTGACCCATAGATAGTACCCTATCAAGTGCTACCACTCAAGGCCAGGTTGGACCTGGGAGCAATGGCAATGAAGGAGTACGCCGCATTCCCCAAAGCTCCAGCATTATTGGAACCCCACCACCAGATTGTTTAGCGTCATATCAGGACACTCATTGGGGCGGGGACTTACTCCTCTGCAGAGGTGTAGTCAGTCACAGCCAACTGGGCAAACGAGGTGAGTGAGGAGAAATTTACAGTCGGATTTGGTTTTTAAGATAACCAATGGGAGTGACAAGACAGAAACAAAGAATTGAAGCTAGAAACTTTGAATTTCTTTCTCTGGACAATGCACGGTTGGACTCGTATTTTAAGATTACAAATTGGAGTGACGCGACAGAAACCATACACGTATATGCAAATTATTTGTATTTGATAGGAATACTTAACGTGGTGTAATGGTTAAAGTGATGAACTGCGGAATCGTAGTACACGAGTTCGTACTCCAGTCGCGCTATTACGTTCACTTTCGGGCAAATACCCTTGGGAAAGGTATGAACCCCCTTATTCTCCCTCCAGCTATGGGTAAATAGTAGGACGGACTAGGTTCTTCAGCCTTGGTGAGGCAACTAGTCTAGGAGAAGGAAAACTCTGAATTCAAAACCTGTTAAACTCCGCTTAAAAATTGACCTTGTGTCATATCCTGCCCGAGCGGAGGGGTTGGTAAATAGTAACATAATTGTAAATCATCATTTTACAAAAAATATATATCTAAGCATACAATGAATGTGATTCCAGAACTGGTTGGCATAAAATAACCCCAGATAGGTAGACATGCCATTAAAATCAATCAATAGTGAAATACATTTAGAGCTGCCAGTCAGTCTAAAAGATTTTTGACTTTATTGTTTAGGCCTCAAGTATTTAAAGTTTATTTTTACTCTTGGTCTTGTATAATGGGGGGGGGATTAAAAGAATTTGACGGGTGGGGATTCAAGCAGTATGTGTTAGAACCTTTCTTGAAAATGACTGGGAAAACAGCCAAAAATGCTCCAATATTTATGATGATTTCAATCCAGATTTACATTCCCTCGTCAATAAACAAAAAAACTTTCTTTTTTTTTTTAAATTTATACATTCTTCCTTGTCTGTTCCTAAACCAAACACACATTATATATATATATATATATATATATATATATAAAATGTGTGTGTGTGTAATTGGAATTTAATACTAAAACCATTTTTAATCTGTAAAATTTTTAAATAGCAGAGCAATGTCACAATATTTTCAAATATAAAACATGTTGCTGATTGTCAGGTGAGAGAGTATACAACACACACTGGAGGTGCCTATGGTGTAATGGTTATGTAATAGGAAATGGACGCCATGACAAATCCTGGACGAGATTGATTGCATTTCACATAGCACTAATACCTTTGGGAAAGGTATGAATCCAATTATTCTCCCTCCAGCTATGGGTAAATAGTAGGATAGACTAGGTTCTTCAGCCTTGGTGAGGCAACTAGTCTAGGAGAAGGAAAACTCTGAATTCAAACCTGTTAAACTCCGCTTAAAAATTGACTTTGTATCATATCCTGCCCGAGCGGAGGGGTTGGTAAATAAGGAGTATATAACACACACACTATGTAATACCTAAATTTTGACTAAATAGGGTTGGCCTAAATAACATTTTATAGATAATGTAGCCGTTTTATCAATAAAATGTTGTTTGGGCCAACCCTATTTAGTCAGAATTATCCTGATGATCCAATAAGTGAAACCTAGCTTGGCAGTTTCAGTCTCTTTTAGGTATTCTAGTTTTGCCCTACAAAAAAATTAGAAGTTTACATATTGGGTTAAAAAGTCTTACATATATTTAGTTAGTAAGTGAAACCTAGCTTGGCAGTTTCAGTCTATTTTAGGTATTCTAGTTTTGCCCTACATAGTGCATTGAGCACTTTTCCGTATAAGCTTAGGTAATTCCATCGGTGATTTTTCTTTTGGCAAGATATTGTGCGCCAATGGCCCGATAGACCGGGATTCAATCCTAGGTCAAGTCATACCAAAGACTAAAAAAAAAAAATGGTACTTGATACCTCCTTGCTTAAAACTCAGCATTATAAGGTACGTATCAAGGGTAAAGTTGACCAATCCAGGGAAAAGAGTAGTGCTCTTCCCTACACCTCAGTGTAGTAGCTATTGAAAAGGGAGCCTTCAGGTCACTCTCGACTAGGGTTTCCAGCTTTACTTTTATTTTTTTTTATTGAATTTTTTCCCCCCAGATATCAATTTGTGTAATATATCTTTTATTTACAAATTGTATCATCTGGGGTTTCCCCCCTACACACACACACACACACACACACACACCATCAGAATTATAATATAGGTATAGAAATAAGAATTATATAAGAGAGAGAAAGATATTTATACATAGGCGTTGGTGGTGTAATAGTTACCACCATAGAAAATGGGCACGGCAACTTGAGTTCAAATCTGGGATGAGGCTGTTTGCATTTTCACATAACACTAATACTTTTCAGAAAGCCATGAATCCAACAAGTCTCCTTCCAACTACAGGTAAATATGACAAGTTGGGCTTTTTAATCTATGGCAACTAGTCTAGAAAAAAGAAAACTCTGAAATAAAACCTGTGAAACTCTGCTTAAAAATTGACCTTGTACGTACCTTGTATCACATCCTGCTCATGCAGAGGGGTTGAGTATATATATATATATATATATATATATATATATATATATATATATATATATAAGGATAGATAAATAGATAGTGGTTTTATGGTTAGATGTAATATCAGGGTTAATGAAGTGGTTGACAGAAAGAGCTCATCCAAGTGATGAATTGATGTGGTTCTTATAGAAATCAAGGATATGGCAAGCAAGAAACTTGGACTTTAAATCTTTTGAACATTGAAGAACACTGAGTTCCATCTGCAGCTGTAATAGTACCTCTTCACAGTCAAAATCAAAAGGCGTAGAGAAAATTTTGAAAGTTGAGGGTAGGGGTACATATGACTTCATATTTTGATACCTTGTGTGTGTGTGTGTGTGTGCGTGTGTGTGTTTATGTATATTTTGATATTTAATTGTTGAAACTATCAAAAGGTTACTGGCATTGCCCAGGACAAAAGAATAGACATATAAACAAATTCTCACACCTTTACCTTTTTATCATAAAGATAAACTTTCTACCCCTCTTTTTACTTATTGGATCCTTTTATTGAAGCTCCTAAATATTAGTTCTCTCAGCCTTTTTAGCCTGAGGGCCACAAAGCTTAACACAGGAGGGCCTGAGGGCCACAAAGCTTAACACAGGTGGGCCTGGAGGTCACAAAGCTTAACTCAGGAAGGCCTGAGGGCCCGCAATCTATAAAAGACAGAAAAAATTCACAAGACAACTATCATAATTTATTAATACAACATGTTGTGAATTTGTTTTTTTTTTGCTTATTTACAGAAGTATAGCGAATTTAATAAAACGAAGGTAGGCAACAATACAGCAAGTAATTTTAGTTCTTCCTTTAGACCTCGAAACTTGGGTGGGACCTTCACACCATGAGAATAAGAAAAAACACAGCTACTACCCTATAAACTTGAATGACCAAACAAGAAAAATATAAGGTGAATGACTACTCATGTTTAAACCAGTGAAGCAGGAGAAAAATTGTGTTTTCAATTCGGCAGCTACTACATTCTGAGGTTACTATGAATCCTTCCTCACTGTCTCTGCTGTCTTCTCCTCTGCATGTCTTGAACTGCGCCCCGAGAAGGCTCGTTGCACATGCATCCCAAGACTCTCACACCCTTACATTTTTCTGGTGAGATTCCCTCCGAGCATAAACATACAACATCTAATGCTGTTTGCAATCACAAAAAAGACATATCATAGTTAAATGAAGGGGTTGACTGAAGGACCACATCAGACAAGTGACGATTTGACAGTTACAAATGCAACGTACTCTTGGCAGAATTCATTTTGAAGAGCAGCTGTTCACAGAAATATGTAGTGCCAAACAAGGTCACAACTTGCTGGGTGTGGGTGATAAGGTTTGGGGAAGCATGTGGTTCTTATAGAAACTTGTTGCATATTGACCTCTGACCCAGCCGGGCTGTCAGATGAGAAATGCACCTGTGTAAATAACAGGTTCATCCAGTCAAAGATATCGGGGGATAACCTTGACTGTCGACGGGTGGAATTGAGTGTGAATTGTGACGCTCACAAGAAGTAGGTGGGCGTCAAATTATTATATAACCCCAGTGACAGGAAGTTCAGATCAGTTGGAGAGAAGATGCTGGATTGAGAACCATGTCCCAGCAGAGGCTGGGCCCCCAGGCCCCTGGTTGAGCAGCCCAGGAGAATGGGAAAGAAATGCTGTTATAGCCAGAAGAGTTGGGGGGGTCAATATGTTGCAGTTCTGTTTAGTCTCCAACTCACTTTTCATACAATAACCCTTTCAAATAAAGTGAGAGGTATATTTTTCTAAAGAACTGTATCTGCTCGTCTTTATTGTGTCGTCATTATGTTTCTGCATGTATATGTGTATAGTTGGTCATGGCTATGCAACAAACTGAGGATGTGACAAGCAAGAAACTTGGACTTCAAATCTTTTGAACACTGAAGATTTAATGAGTTTCATCAGCAGTTCTAATGGTATTTCTTCACGATCAACATCAAAAGACAAAGAAGAAATTTTGAAAGTATAATTTTTCATATCTACCTAACCTCTCCTCAGAGCACATTTGGTTTGAATTCAGATTATTTTCTTTTTCTAGGTCAGTTGCCATACCATAATTAAAGAGGCAAGTCTACCCAACTACTTACCCATAGACTTTTTGAATTGAGAGGTTTTCTTTTTCCTAGATTGGTTGCTTTACCAAGGTCAAAGAGCTCAGTCTGTCCTACTATTTACCAATAGCTGAGAGGAGAAGAGATAGGTTCATGCGTTTCCCAAATGAAAATAACCTCATCCAGGGTTTGAATTCAGGTCACCAATTTCTTTTGCAACAGCATCTTCTGAAAGTTGGGTACAGAGTCACACAGTTGGGGCTCTGAGCTGGGAACTAATTCAAGAAACAAATAAAATTGTTATCAGCAATGTCAATATAAGAAAATCAATTAGACAGGACTCATTCTTACTGAAAGTATGACAGTTATCATCATAGGAAATGGAACTGATGACCCAAGTTCAAATCCTGGATAAGGCAGTTTGGATTTCACATAGCACTAATACCTTTGGGAAAAGTATGAATCCTTTTCAGCTAAGAGCAAATAGTAGGAAAGACTGAGTTCTTTAGCCTTGGTTAGGCAACCAATCTAGGAGAAGGAAAACTCTGAATTCAAACTTGTACTCCACTTAAAAATTCCCCTCATGTCGCATCCTTTTGCTTTAGTATATTATGCTTATCCAGGCAATGCTAGGTTCTTCAGTTAAGATATATATATATATATATATATATATATATACACACACACAGCGGTCTGATACTAAGTCTAATGTAAAGTTGGGCGAGTTTTGATCCCAGCTTCAAGCGTCCTCCGTGTCTAGCCACACAGAAGAGTTGTGATACAACAAAACAGTCTGTTAGTGGATGACATTTTTTTTATTTATTTTTATATATATATATATATATATATATATATATATATATATAACTGGCCCATTGGCATAATGAGTAGAGTGCTTGCTAATGGTTCGAGAGACCAGGGTTCATTCCAAGGTCAAGTCATACCAGACTCAGAAAATGGTACTTGATGCCTCCTTACTTAACACTCAGCATTATCATGTAAATATCAAGGGTGAGAGTAGCAATCCAGGGAAAAGAGTAGCACTCTCCCCTACATCTCAGTGAAGTAGCTATTGAAAAGGGGGTCTTTGGGTCGCCCTCGACTATGGTCAGTCAACTAACTTTTTATATATATATATATATATATATATATATACACACACACACACACACACACACACACACTAGCATATATATAGGAGTAAATTTGGCAACCATAGTCGAAAGTGACCCGAACACTCCCTTTCAATAGCTACTACACCAAGATATTGGGGAGGTGCAACTCCTTTCCCTGGATTGCTCCACTTAGCAGTACAAGTAATGAATCAAGGGTGAATGTTAAGGAAGGAGGCATCAAGTACGTTTTTTTTTAGTCTTTGGTATGACTCAACCTGGGATTGAACCCCGGTTACTTGGGCCATCAGCAATTACTTTAACCATTATGCCAATGGGCCGGCATGTGCAAGCATCTGTGCGTGTGTGTATATATATATATATATATATACACACACATACACTCACATGGATGGTAACATATGTAAATCGTTTTTTGTTTAACTAAAAATGTGCTTTAGTATATTATGTTTATCCCAGGTAATGCTAGTGTATATATATATATCCACACACACACACAAACATATATACACACTGAGAGACAGATGCTTATATATATATATATATATATATATATATATATATATATATATATTGTCATCCACAGACAGACTGTTTCGTTCTATCAGAACTCTTCAGTGTGGCTAGACCTGCAGGACGCTCGAAGCCGGGATATATATATATATATATATATACACACACACACGCTAGCATATATAAATCATTTTTTTGTTTAACATAATATGCTTTAGTATATTATGTTTATCCTAGGCAATGCTAGTTTTTATATATATATATATATATATATATACATACACACACCCATATACATACTGAGAGACAGATGCTTATATATTTCTACACCCACATACATATGGAGAGACATGTTTATATATATATATATATATATATATATATATATATATATATATATATATATATATATATATATATATATATATATATATATATACACACGTACTGAGAGACAGATATATATATATATATATATATATATATATATATATATATATATATATATAAAAGATACACACTTAGAGATAATCATTATTTGCAAGCAATTAAGTTAACATGTGTCTTTGAATTTCCCTTACAGGAAACCAATAATTATGATTGACACAAACCATGGCAATCACAACCTCATTGGGTGAACTTTGCACCCTGTTGTCATTATTCAAAAGATTAAAAAACTTCCTGCTTCATTTTTTTATATATCATACTTCTGCAGTTTCTGTCCTTGGCATTTGACCAATGCCATGACGCCTGTAAAAGGACAAGTGTGCAGAAAGCAGATTCAAATCCTTTTCGTCCCTCCACCCTAAGCCAAACAATGATTCTAATCGACAAACCAAGGAGCACGGCGTGTGGTGGGGGCAAAGTTCAAGAAATTAGTACCCCTACCACATTATTTTCTTTCTTTTTTTTTGGTTACAGGTGTCAACTGGAGTCTGCCAATGTCACTTCAAGTCGATGATGCAGACAGAAATAATAAGCCACTTTATAACAAAAAAACACAAGATTCGTTTTATTTATGACAGTCATTTTAAAGATTTTCAGTGTTAAAAGAAAAAGCAGAAAAATAACTAAGAAATTAGAGTAAAAACCTATAAAAAAAAAAATAAAAAAAAAAAAAAAAAAGACAAGACAAATGGCAAAGATTATCATGGTTATTTTAATTGACAATAGATATACTTCCTGGAATTTCTGTAGCATAATGGTTAGCACAAGACCAACAAATTGGTTGGTTGGTTGGGTTTTATGTCATATCAACCTTTGTAGGTTATTTAATTCCAAATTCATTTTTATACAAATCAGTTCTATTTCAAATAATTCAGTTTAGCATTAGTACAGTTTAATTGTCAAAAACACTTCTATTTCAAGCTACTCAGTTTAGTCAAACAGTTCTCATTCTAACAATTCAGTTTAGCGTAAATACACAGTTAAATGCCAAACAATTCTATTTCAAGTAATTCAGTTTAGCATAAGTACACGCTTTAGTTTGATTTGACCCATAGATAGGACCCTGGGCCAGAGTGGACCTGGGAGCGATGGTAATGAAGGGGTACTCCACATTCCCCAAAGCTCCAGCATTACTGGAACCTCACCATCAGATTTGATTAGTGTCATATGCAGGTCATTCATTGGGAGAGTCTTATCCATCTGCAGAAGTGCAGTCAATGTATTCTGACTGGGCAACAAGACCAACAGAATTGAGCTCACAGTGAGAATCAACCTCACTACTCCTCTAATGGTTTTATTGACTCACTTGTTAATTACTAATCTACAATGATCGATCCCAAAGATACTTAAGTTTTGCACAAGACAACAGGGTAAAGCGCTCAGTGAGGATCAACCTCACAACTCTTCTAATGGATTTTGTGACTCACTAGCTAATTACTACTCCATAATGATAATTACAACATTGTAGTGAATTCATTTCTCACTAGGTGCCTCATACTTGCATCCAAGTGCCAAAATCTAAGATTTAAAAGAGCACTGTGATGTCATATGCATTGACCAAATCCTCTGCAGAGGGATATGACCCCTCTCACTCACAATGGTGTCCTAGGTATGACACTAGACGGCATCTGATGGTGAGGCTCCTGTTCTGGAGCTCTGAAGAGAGTGGAGTACCACTTCACTGCCATTAATCAAAGGTCCACTCAGTATTGGTATTTTAGGGTCCCATTGATGGGTCAAATAAAATGGTTTGAAAATTATTTGTATTAGATATGAAGACTTGATAGCATATTTCTGTATGCAAATTATTTGTTCTAAGAATCGTTATTTGAAGCTATAATTATTTACACATGAATATTATTAATAACTTGAAACCATATAACTGTGTGAACGAACGGTTATTATTGAATAGGATTAGTTACTTTAAACCATATAATAGTGTAGAAATTATTAACATTACATAGGAATACTTGAAACCACGAAACTGTGACCAAATTATTTGTATTAGATAGAAATAGTTGAACGCAGATAATTGTGTACACACAAATGATTATACTAAAAATGCCATAGATGGTCAAAAATATTGTTCTGATTTAAATCAAACGAATCAAATTTTGACATTAAATAACCCATTATGACCTTGCGCCAAACTAAATTTGGTTTAGTTTTATGGCATATC
>OY757934.1:12719240-12816740 GCA_963585895.1 Sepioteuthis lessoniana | reverse complement strand
TAATTTCACGTCATACATTTATATGATTTCAAATATTCCTTCCAGATACACATAATTTTCAAATAGATCTATTTTTTTTTTTTTTTTTTTTTTTTAAGTAGGGGCTTCTCCCTCTGCAAAGAGTGTATCCAGCTTATTCTCAGATCTGCAGGCATGGCAGATATAAATAGTTTGTGATTTGACACTGAGCTTAATGACTACCATAGGCAGCCTTTAAGGGTGTTGTTTTTAGCTCATGTTGTATACTAGCTGTAATACCTGCATTTCACAGGGGCATTTTTTTTTTTGAAGATAGGGTTTCAATTTGCAATCATGCGAAATAAATTAATAATAAACTGACTAATTGATGTCAATTTTTGTATTTCATTAACATAGAGTTTTGACTCTCTCTTGCCACCTGTCCTTATGTACCATAGCCATGTGTGAAACGTACATCAAATGTCCATAAAGATAGAACATAGAAATCTCAAAATTCGAAAAACACGTAATGACTTCTCAGTTCAGGTACGAAACTTTTTATTACCTTTGAGTTTAAAGGTTCTTCGACATAAGGAGAGAGAGGCACAATCTTTCTATTCTGCCTTTTTCATCTGCACCCCCCCTCTCGTGCGACACCTGGCCAAGGCCTCCGCGAGCAAGCGAAAGCCAACCGTCTTCTTCTGAGGCAGTACTCAACTCCACTAACTGACTTTTTCAAAATCTCCCAAAATCCTCCGCGCGCTTCCAGTGCATGATGTCATTCGCACTTGCTAGCCCCGTTTCCCATCTCGGGCTATTGTGAACACCTGCGCTAATGTTGCACCTAAGTAACCCATGCACTGAGCCAAAAGGTTCTCAGCCTAACTAAACCCAAAGGCATAAAACGAAATCCCTCGGCCATTATATTACACTTATTGACCATCACTCTAAGTAACCCCACTAGACAGATTCCAGTATTTCTTCAGAGCTGATGAATGGTTGGCTAAGACTGGTGTGTATATGTGTGGGAGTCCATGGGAGAACATTATTTATGCATATATTCTTACTTCTCCAGCAGTGCTCTGCAAGTCATGCTCATGTTGGCCAACACGCAAAAATTTACATTCATCAACTCTGAGCAGATGCTAGATGCTGTCTAGACATTTGGCTTGGTTTGGTTTTATGGCATATCAACCATGTTAGGTTATTTAATGCCAAATCCTCATTATACATATATATCAAATATGTATGATTTGTAAATACATTTTGTTGATGATGTTTTTAAATGAGCCTAAGATCATTCTGTTGCACACAATTAAATGGTTCCAAGTATTGCAATGTATCACTAACAATTCAATTAAACATCAGTTATCTGTTTACACACAGTTAAATGATCAAACAGTTTTATTTCAAACAATTCAATTTAGTGTAAGTCATATTTTTGCAATCAGTTTAAATATCAAAAAGTTGTATTTGACCCATAGATAGGAGTACTACCACTCAGGGCCAGATTAGACCTGGGAGCAATGGCAATGAAGGAGTACTCTGCATTTCCCAAAGCTCCAGCATTACTGGAGCATCACCATCAAACTGTTTAGTATCATCTCCAGGACATTGGTTGGATATGGTCTCACCTCTTCAACAAAATGCAGTTGGGGTATTCTACGGCCCCAGCTGACTGGACTGCCATCAAGAGGACTTACCAATTGGGATGGAAGGCAAGAGAGAATTAAGGGAATCTGTGCTATCAGCATGCCTTGATGATCATGATGATGATATTAGAAAATTTCCCCTCCACACAATTGTGAAAAATCAACAAACAAGTCAAATTAAGTTAAGAAAATTGGAATTCCAAGCCAGTCCGACAGACAGCACAGTTCTTAGAAATGGAATCATGCCGACTTCCAAAACTTTTGGACAGAGTTCAAATCTGACCAACCACACCATCCCTGCCTGCTTGCCTTTCCACACCTTCCTGTTTATTCTTCATCTCTGACCATTCTCCTTAGTGTTTAGCTTGACCCTTACTGACTGGTAGTTTCCTCGGAAACGTTCTATTGTCCCATCTCTTGCCAGCACTTCCTTTTCACTGACTCCTGGTCCTGACCTGATCAGTCATTGGCATCCTGCCATTTCAATTCTTCTCCGCATCTAATACCTATGGTAGGTTGGCCCGAAAGTTTAAAGTAACAAGCTAATTAATAAAATCTACTTGACAAAAGTAAGAGGGTTTGCTTTGTGGCTAAAAGAGTTGAATATTTCATGCCAGTAAAAGATTTTGGTATTCAATCCCACAATGCAAGTGTATGACAATTTTTTATTGTAATTATTATAACCAAAATTATTATGGTTAATAATATTACAGTATTAATGAAACGTAATGGCAAAAGTATTTTGTAATGCATAGAAAATGTGTCTGTTTTATTTTTTTTTAAATTGGAGAAAAATGTCAATCACAATAGCAAAAATTTTTTATCTAAAAAAAAAAAAAAAAAGAGGGTCAGTGTTTTATGGCATATCCACTCTTGTGGGTTATTTAATGCCAAATCCTATTTATAGCCGATATTTGTCGCTGCCTCCCACCAGACACGACTTGACACAAGGTCAAAAGCCCGAAGGCCGATTAAAGTGGGGATAAAGGGGAGGGGAGGCCGGGAACGAACCGAGACTCGAACCCTGCTGGTCAGTGCTAATCATCGGCTCACTTAGTGCAATGTGAGCCTGATGTGGCAAGCAGTTTCACGAACCCAAATGTGGGTCTGGGCACGTATGCCAGTTTTACGGTTTAACTAGACGCTTGGTCTAGTGCCGTACATGGGTGACAAAGGAGACAAAAGTGCAGCTCGCCCACCCGAAGGTAGCCTAGTCGAAACTAGGTGCCTAATTAAAGGCCCCAAGTCTGCCATTGTTCCTTTTGCAGAGCCACGCTCCAGACCGAAGTCCAGAACAGGCTCCGGGGCTTCGCAAAAAGCTAAAAGCCTCTCACTTAATGCAGAGCTCTATGAATGAATTGACCACTTTCGTATCTGGTAAGGCAAAATGTAAACAAACAAAAGCTACTATACAATGCCTTACTATTCCCAAGCTGACATATGTCACCTGATGGCTGAGCGGTAAGATACTAAGTTTAATGTAAAGCTTGAAGCATCCTACATATCTAGGCATACCGAAGAGTTGTGATACAACGAAACAGTCTGTCTGTGAACGACATATATATGATTTGTAAAGAAATAGTTTGTAGGTAACTTTGTTTTTATCGAATAAGAGCTCATTTTTTTGTACACAGTTAAATAGTTTCAAGTATTCTTATCTAATACTAATAATTCTATTTAATATTAATCATTTGTTTGCACACAGTTTAAATGGTTTCAAGTACTGTTATTTAACATTAGTAATTCTATTTATCAGGTATTCCTATCTAATATAAACAATTTGCACACAGCTATATGGTTTCAAAATAACTAATAATAATAATCCTTGGAAAATGATTGAACAGTTCTATTTCATTCATAAATGGGACCCTAACAGGTACTTCCACTCTGGGTCAACATTTTGTGTTTTGTTCACTTTTACCCACAAGTACAGGTTAAATGCAGCCTTAATATCAGGTGCATTTTAGTGTTATACCCAGAATATGCCCTGTTTTTTTTTGTTTTGTTTTTTTTGAAGGTAGAGCACAGCACTGCTGAAATCAGCTTGAATATAGAGTCATGGAGATCTGAGGAGACTTGCTGTCACTCAGATTTTAGCAAAAAACTACAAATAAAAAGGACTTTCAAAGAGGAATATTATAATCATGACAGAGACCTGTGGAGATATTCTGTCACTCAGACTCCATTGAAAGACTACCAGCTCATGCTGGTGTGAAAAACTCATAATAATAATCTAGCAGACCACATAGTGAAAATGAAAAAGCGAAAAGATAGACAAATACTTGGATCTTGCCAGAGGGCTAAAAATGCTGTGGAACATGACGATGACAGTGATATTACTTGAAACAGTCTGCAAAGAATGTAAAAAAGATGAGAGGAGTAAGTTTGGTTTGATTTTTATGGCATATAAACCATTGTAGGTTATTTAAGACCAAAACCTCTTTACACATATATATTTATTATGTGTTTTGGTTTGATTGGGTTGGGTTTTATGTCATATCAACCATTGTAGGTTATTCAATGCTAAATCTGATTTATACGTATATACTAAATATATATATGATTTGGTTAGGTTTTATGGCATATTAGTCATTGTAGGTTATTTAACGCCAAATCTTCTTTATACATATATTTTTTACACATTTTCTTTTCTCCAGCTATTTCATCAAACATCCATGGGTATTTTAATAACACATTTTATGAATTTAAAGTCCCGAAGAAGATTATTATAACCAAAACATTCAATGTCGACTTTGAATCCTTTTGTTTTTTCCACTTTCTTCAGATATATATTAGATATATTCAATTTGTAAACATAAGTCAACAAAATTAAATAGTTCTAAGTATTGCTATGTATCACTAACAATTCAATTAAACATCAGTCATTTGTTTATACACAGTTAAATGACCAAACAGTTCTATTCCTAACAATTCAATCGTTTGGTTGGTTGATTGGTCTGTCAACCATTGTAGATTATTTACTACCAAATCCATCTTTATACTTATAAACAGTTCTATATCAAACAATTCAGATCAGTATAAGTACAGTTTTTCTGTTTACACACCACTAAATGTCAAAACAGTTCTATTTCAAACAATTCAGTTAAGCATAAGTACACAGCTTAGTTCTATTTGGCGTATAGATAGGACACTATCAGATGCTACCACTCCAGGCCAGAGTGGATCTGGGAGTGATGGCAATAAAGGAGTACTCCGCATTCCCCAAAGCTCCAGCATTACTGGAGCCTCACTATCAGATTGTTTAGTGTCATATCAAGGAAACTCATTGGGGGAGTCTTATCCCTCTGAAGAGATACAGCCGGTGTATTCTACAGCCCCTGTCAACTAGGCCAAGTCATTTTTTTGCACTCAGTTTTAATGTCCAACAGTTCTATTAGACCCATCGATAGGACCCTATCAGGTGCTACCACTCTGGGCCAGAGTTGACCCCAATGAAGAGGTGCTCAACATTCCCTAAAGCATTACTGGAGCCTCACTATCAGATTGTTAAGTCGCATATCCAGGAGACTCATTGGGGAGGGGTTCTTGTCCCTCTTTAGAGATGATATCGTGTATTTTACAGCCCTAACCGACTTGGCTTCCAACAGCGGATACCAATAGTTGAATAAAATGTAAAGAAGTATGAATAACAGATTTCAATAAAAAGTCGTAATCTCTGTTGCAAATGTTGAAAGAGGAAGAGCAAAGAGAAAGGGGAATGGATTCAGTATTTTCTGACTGGGTTTGGCATGGAATCAGATGCGAATCTAACTTCAAAAAGTTTACAGATAAAACATCTGGAAAAATAATAACATGCCTACCAGCAGGCACAGCAAGATGAAACGATGAGTAGAAGGAAATAAAACACAAGGAAACTACTGACTGCCGATTAGAGAAAAAAAAAAAAAAAAACTAAATCCTTGTAACGGTTGCATAATCTTTGAATCCAAAGTGAAAATCTCTTTTCCTTGAGGTTTTAAAAAGGGCAAACAGGATTTTAAAAAAAACAAAAAAAAACAGATGTATAAAAAAAATAGGAAATATGGACTTTGAGATTTTGAGTCGTTCTCTTATACATTTTTTTTTTTTTGCTTATGACTTGAGGTAACATAAAACCATTAGAGAAGGAAAGTAACTCCTTCCCTACGTTTCTGGCCTTACTCTTTTTCTCTCACTTCTTGCCTTTTCCTCCATCCTTCTCTCTCACTCACTCCTTGATTTCCATCAATCTCTTTCCTACTTTCTCGGATTTCTTGCCTTCTGTTCCCCCTTTCTCTCTAACCCTGTTTTCCTTTCTTTCAACTCTTTCTTTCCCTCTCCCTTTTGTTCCCTCCTCTTTCTTCTTCTCTATTTCTCTTGTCAATTTTCTTCCCTCTTTCCCTCCCTATTTGCCTTCCTTCACTCTTTCTCACCTTTTTAGCCTTTCCTTTTCTCTTACCTCTTTTCTTGCCTTGCTTCTTGACTTTCTCCTTCCTCTTTTTATCCCTTCCCTCTCAATTCTTACTTTATTTCCCTCTTGATTTATATGGTTTCAAGTATTCCTATCTAATACAAATAATTTTCAGATAGATCTATTTGACTCCTAGCAAGTTCTACCATTCTGGGTCAAAGTGGACCTGAGAGTAATAGCAAAGAATGGATACTTCACACTTCTTAGAACTTCAAAACAGATTCAGAGTGGGGTACTTATTAGGGTCTCGTCTATAAGTCAAATAGTTCTGTTTGAAAAATATTTGTTTGTTTTATGGCATATCAACCTCCTTGGTCATTTAATGTGAAATCAAGTTAAAAAAGGGGAAACGGAAAGGTTTGTCACATTCGAATTTATTAGTAGGGAAACGGATTGTAGAAAGAGTCTGGTTTTACTGAAAGTTTATTTGTAGAGAATCATTTTGAAGTAAAAAGATTTGTGGGGGATAACTTGTGGAAAGGATCAAATTTTGTTAAAGTATTTCTTGTAGAAGAACAGTTTGTGGGAGAAATTTGGTCTTGTTGAAATTTCACTTGAATTTTTCTGTATATATTTATCGCTTTTAGGAATGACATTACATTTTTTTTATTTCAATATTTTGGAACAGCTCCTTCATATCGTTTGCACTATAAAAGGTTTCTCTTATATGGGCCAGGTCAGTACATTCAACGAGAATGTGTTTCACAGTATTTGGTTTGGCATGCATGACGCGTTAGCTGCTGCTTTGCTTCAAGTAAGTAAGAATGTGTTGTCCTTATATAACCTATACAAAGTCTGGACAAAATGAGTTCCTCTTTTTGTTTTTTTCGGCTGCTTTGTTTCCATTTCCCCAATGTGGCTTTAATTTCTAGTAGTTTATTATGTTTATTGCTGTTCCAGCATTATTGTCTTTGTTGTAGTATTTATTTATCTTCATTTTAAAGTCTGTATATGGTAATTTTAAACTTTATTTTCAGGGGTTATATCTAGAGTAGATCTGGCTGCTTCATCTGCTAGTCACATCCACTGATTCCAGTATGACTTGGGATCCAACATATCTGTACATCATTATCATTTGGTGAATTTTCTAATTTGCATAGAATTTCTATGATTAATGGATTTTGCCCAGTTGACTGGGGCTGTAGAATTCACCGACTGCACCTCAGCAGAGGGGTAAGACCCCCCACCCAACAAGTGTCCTGGATATGACACTAAACAATCTGATAGTGAGGTTCCAGTGATGCAGGAGCATTGGGGAATGCAGAGCACCCCTTCATTGCCATTGCTCCCAGGTCCATTCTAGCCTGGAGTGGTAGCACCTGATAGGGCCCTATCTATGGGTTAAATAGAACTAAATGCATACTTATGCTATACTGAATTGTTTGAATTAGAACTGTTTGACTAAACTGAATAGCTTGAAATAGAAAGGTTTTTCACAATTAAACTGATCTTACATTTGAACTGCATGCTTATGCTAAACTGAATTGTTTATATAGAACTGTTTTGACATTTAACTGTGTGTAAAGAAAATCTATACTTATACTAAATTGAATTAGCTGAATTAGAAATGTTTGACTAAACTGAATAGCTTGAAATAGAAATGTTTTTAACAATTAAATTGTGTACTCATGCTAAACTGAATTGTTTGAAATAGAACTGACTATTTGCATAAAAATGGATTTGGCGTTAAATAACCTACAAAGGTTAATATGCCCTCAAACCCAAACATACATAATTAATGGATTATCAAATTTTCTGTTTTTTAATGATTCCAACACTGATAGCAAATCAGCAAAGATAATGAATTTGTTATTCCTTGATTCTGAGATGAGGTCAAGAGCCATGTTGATTGTGTAAGCTTCTGCAGAAAATTATTTGTATTAGATAGGAATACTTGATATTGTAACAATAGATTATTTGTATAAAGAATAATTACTTGAAGTTAGAATCATTTACTCAGGATTATTAGTTAGTTGAAAGCAAATAACTCTGTGCAAACAAATTATAATTATCAAATAAAAATAATTACTAGATAATAACTATATAATTATTAGTATTAGATAGGAATACTTGACACCATAAAACTATGTGCAAATGCAATGTTTACCTGTTTAAAATGACTGAACTTTATTACAACATTGATATTTCACCTAACTTTAAAGTGTTTACCTGTTTAAAATGATTGTGAACTTTATTACATTGGCTCTTAAAACATTCATATTAAAACAAAGCATGAAGTATTTACCTGTTTAAAATGTTTGTGAACTTTATAAATACATTGGCTTTTAAAACATTGATATAACAACGAAATGTGAAGTATTTACCTGTTTAAAATCATTGTGAAAATACATTTTTGTACTGTATGTGAAACTATAATTGTTACACTGACTTTAGCATAAAATAACTCAACAAGCATTGACATGCTGTAAAACCAATATTTTAAAAGAGTTTTTGTTACACAGATACCATAATTAATTTTGCATAAGACACATACCCGTATAATACGCACCCTTCATTTTTGACTATGAAATTTTGGAAGAAAATCTCTATTGTATAATAAGGTTGAGTTTTAGGAATAGTTACTTGAAGATATAATCATTTACTAAGATTAGTTTATTAAGTTAAATGGCCAACCAACCCCTGATGGTTATTTAATGCCAAATCATATATATATATATGAATTATAAGTGACTAGTCTGTTGGTAACATTTTTAATTGAGACAGAATTCATTTGTTTGCACACAGTCAAATGATTTCAAGTATAGTAAATGATTAAATAGTATTATTTGGCTCATAGATGGGACCCTAAAAGGTACTACCACTCCAGGTCAGAGTGGATTTGGGAGTAGTGGCAATGAAGAAATACTTCACATTCCCCAAAGCTGCATGACTTGAACCTCACAATCAGAGGGTTTAGTGTCATATCCAGGATATTCATCGGGAAATGTCTTACTCCTCTGCAAAGTGACAGACAGTGTATTCCCCAGCCAACTGGGCTCTGTTTACTAAAAATCATTATTATTTGTGGCTTGAAGCAAAAGAATTGCTAATAAAAAAAAAGAAACAAAAACTGACTTTGGCATTTAATAACCCAACAAGGGTTGACATACCACAACATCAACCAACCAACCAGCATCAGAAATTCTGATAATAGACATGATATTCATAAAATGGATTTTTGACCTTTTGTAACATATTTGTGTAAAAAGATGGGTGACATCAGTGGCAGCAGCAATAGTGCCAAACTGACTCCTGATTGGTGGATTATAACAGGATATAATTCTGATATAAAATGGCTGAATTGAGACCTGATTGACGGAGAGTAACAGAATATGCCGGGGCCTATGTTAAAGTCCCCTGGTTGGGGGATTTGGGGCCACGGCATGGAAACCTACTTATTTTCAACCTTGAATCCAATCAATCAGGGGTTGAGAGGAGATAGTCGGCAGTGCTCTAGCAAGTGGGGTAACCTGACCCAACAAGAGGGACCAGGATTGAGGCAGAATTCAGAGACAAGTGAAGTGCCAGAAATATTAGAAAGAATTCCTTTGCAATTAACTTTGTGACCCAGAGTTTTATTCTCTGAATATTTGAATTCAGTCAGTTTCTGGGAAGAAATAAAAATGAAAGGTTTATACTCCCCATACTTTACATTCAGCTCGATGTCCCTCCATTTAAGGCTCAGCCAATATAATCCAATCTTTAATTGTAACTGACTCAATGATGGCAATTGCTGAATGGTTTCTTTGATGGTTGGTTGGTTGGGTTTTATGGCATCTCAACCTTTGTAGGTTATTTAATGCCAAATCCATTTTTATGCAAATAATCAGTTCTATTTCAAACAATTCTGTTTAGCATAAGTACAGTTTAATTGTAAAAAATATTTCTATTGCAAGCTATTCAGTTTAGTCCAGCAGTTCTAATTCAACCAATTCAATTTAGCATAAGTATGCAGTTTAGTTCTATTTAACTTATAGATAAGGCCCTATCAAGTGTTACCATTCTAGGCCAGAGTGGACCAGGGAGCATTAGCAATGAAGGGGTGCTCCACATTCCCTAAAGCCCCAGCATCACTAGAATCTCACCATCAGATTGTTTTGTGTGATATCCAGGACACTCATTGGTGGGGGGGGTCTTACTCTGCAGCGGTGCAGTCGGTATATTCTACAGCCCCAGTCAACTGGGCAAAGATTTCTTTGAGATAATCAATAAAAAAATTCTGAACTTTATTAATACATTGCCGCTTAAAACATTGATATTGCAACTAAGCATGGCGTTTACCTAGTTATGATGAACTTTATTAACTTTTAAAAGAATATCATAAATAATTATGAAGAGGTTATCTGTTTAAAATGATTATGAAGATAATTTTTGGTACCATACATAACAGGAGACCATAATTGTTGAGAATTCATTTTTTTATTTATTGCAGACTTTTTGTCCTCATCTTGGTAGTTTTTTTTTTTTGGTTTCTTCTTCACTACTTTTCAGCCAAATTTCACCTCTGGCTTTCTTCAGGTGATTAACTGCGACCTCGGATAGGAATGCTGAGTCTTGTAACTGTATCCCCAGTAATTACTGCCTTCCATGAGTTGTTGTCTATCGCACCACGTTTTTGTCTAAGTAAACCTCTGGCCAGCTTGGGTAGGAATTGAAACCGCTATTAGATTTTTGACACCAAAAAATCCAACCTTGATCACCCTTCGGGGCCCGTGGCACAGCGGACAGAGGCATTGTGTCTCTACGGTTCCAGGTGAGCATTGTCAGAAGACAGCGGTTTCAATTCCTACCCAAGCCGGCCAGAGGTTTACTTGGTCAAAAACATGGTGTGATAGACAACAACTCATGGAAGGCAGTAATTACTGGGGATACGGTTACAAGACTCAGCATTCCTATCCGAGGTCATGGTAAAATCACCTGAAGAAGGCCAGAGGTGAAATTTGGCCGAAAAGTAGTGAAGAAGAAACAAAAAAAAAAACTACCAAGATGAGGACAAAAAGTCCGCAATAAATAAAAAAATTAATTCTCAGATTAAGAAGCCTCATCTCAAAAAGATTCCAAATAGAGACAACATAATTGTTGAACTAACTTTGGCATAAAATAACCCAACAAAAGTTGACATGCTGTAAAACCAATATTTTAAAATATTATTGCTTTTTACACAAATACCATAATTAACTATGAATAAGACAAATCCCTGTGTAACAAACACTTCTTACTTTTTGCTACAAAATTCTGGAAGAAAATTTCTCAAGTATAATATGGTTTGACAATTTGGAACTTGAAGTGGCTAAATCCAAACTAATTTTGACATTTGTTCAACTTTTATTTGGTTTGTACGAGATAAAGATAAGAATTTATATAGTTAATATAATGTTACTAAACAGAAAATTTGCACAGTATTTAAAGCAAATGCAAAAATATGTTAGAGGGTAGAGTGTTCGCCAATGGTCCAGGAGACCGGGGTTCAATCCCAGGTCGCGTCATACCAAAGACTTTAAAGATGGTACTTAATACCTCCTTGCTTAACACTCAGCAATATAAGGTACGTATCAAAGGTAAAGTGGAGCAATCCTGGGAAAGGAGTAGCACCCTCCCCTACACCTCAGTGTAGTAGCTATTGAAAAGGGAGCCTTCGGGTTGCCCTCAACTACAGTTACCAACTTTACTTACTTTTTTTATATGTTACAATAGGTTAACATATATATATATATATATATATATATATATATATATATATGTGTGTGTGTGTGTTAACATATCATTGAGGAAAATATCAAGTGATTACTGTATGGCACAACTGAACCTTTTCTAAAATCAAAAACTGCTTACAAGCCATTAGCAAAAGAATAATCACAAATTAACGATATCAAATCAAGAAAAAGTAAATTTAAAATTTCTTATGAATTGGTTTTCTGAAAATTTTCTTTAGAAAATTATGATGTTTCACTACAACTTAGAGAATTTTGACAACAATAATCAAGGAAGATTATCACTTCCAATGTGTATCTACGCTATTGAAGTTTCATAAAAATTTGTGCTTATAAAAAACAATGGTTCAGTTTTTTTCACTGTTTTTTTGTCTGTACACATATATACACACACACACACACACACACACACACACACATATATATATATATATATATATTTTGAAATAAGTAGGTCAACAAAGAGATTTGTATTTTGTGTGTATGTATATATATATATATATATATATATATATATATATATATATATATATATATATATATATATATATAGGCAAAAATTACCAGAAAAAAAACAACTACCAGCAAATTTCAAACCACACCATCACACATAAAAAAATCTCAGACACACTCACACAGAGGAAAAACAACTATATATATATATATATATATATATATAGTTGTTTTTCAATGTGGATGACTATATAGATATATACTTCCCTACGAAGCTAGCGAATGAAGTAATCGTGTTGCCATTAGCATTTATTGCAAGTCTCTTCATATATGAATTGAGGTCTCGGTAGCTGTTAAACGGATGTATGTAAACAATAGTAATTGGGATTCATAACCATTTAAAATTTACTTCGCTGCTACTGGCTCCTCATGGCTGAGAGTTAGAGGCTTGGATTGGCATTTGAGTCAACCAGGTTTCAATCCCAGCTACGGGAAGCTAGTATGTCTAGCCACACTGATGAGTTCTGATAGAACGAAACAAATCTGTCGGTGGATGACATTATATATATATATATATATATATATATATACACTCACACAAACAAATACATACATAAATAAATACACCATATATACATACACATATATGTATATACATACACACATTAATACATATCTATACATACATACATATATATATATATATATATATATATATATATATATATATACATATAAATACAGTAGTGAGCATAAAGATCAGAACGATGTTAAGAAAAGTCAAAATGTGAAATAAATTTTTATTTCCAAGCTTCATAGAACATTTTATCAAGGAAAAATAAGGATATAAAGGTAAATTATATCATTCCAAAATATAAACCTCAATAAACTTGTTTATTTCGATAAAGTTATAAGAATAATTACATAATATTGGAAAAAAAATAGATGATCAAAAATGTCAGAATGATTAAATAAATCTGTCAAATTTAATAATCATATTGTACAATTAAAAACTTTTTGGGAGGTTAAGAATATAAAATAGGTTGTTTTACTAAATTACACTGGCTCTTACATTGTAAATATAGCAAAAGAATCTGTGACAGCTTAGAAAGCTGATCATCAAGTTATATAATGAAGATAGACTCTTGTTTGGGGATATTTTAAAGACTCTGAGGAAATCTAAAAGTGTTATTCATAGTATTTTAAGAAAACTTGAGCAAACTGGGTCATGTGAAGTCAAGAAACTACTGCAAGGGAAGACAGATGGATTGGTAATAAATCAAAGAAGGATCGATTTGCAACAGCAAACACTATCTCTAAAAGAGCTAATGCTAACCTTGGCATTAAAATATCAAAGCACACTATTTCCCGAAGACTTGATGAGGTAAATTTAAACAGTCAAGTAGCTTCTACAAAGATTAACATTTCCAAAATGATTGGGTTGAAATTTGCCACAGAACACATCATATGGACTGAAGAACATCATATGGACTGTGGGGTTGTGTTCATTTCAGCAATGAGTCAAAGTTTAACCTGTTCGGCTGTGACAGGAAAAGGTTCATTTGACACAGTCCTAAGGAACAATATTCACCTCAGTGCACTAAAAGCAGAAAAAATTTGGAGGAGGAAGAGTGATGGTGTTTGGCATGATTCTTGTTTCTGGTACAGGACCTTTTGTGAGGCTACACAGTAAAATTAATGCAACTGTATACAAAGAGATATTGAAGAAAAATGTACCTAATTTGAGAACAGCAATAAATCAACTAGCTATGCAAGAAAACGCTCTGTGTCACACGTTAAAATCAGTTAAGACATTTCTTTCTGAGGAGGATGTAACTGTTATGGAGTGGCCTGCTCAAACTCAAGATATGAATCTAATGAAAATGTTTGGAAGATACTAAATGAAAGAGCTAAGGAATAGAATCCAAGAAACATCGAAGAACTATGGACTAATTTGAAAGGGGGATGGGAGAAAATATCTGTTGATGAATGCAAGACATTAATTCACTTGTGTAACAAAAGATATCAAACTATTATTGAAAATAAACATCTACACATCAAGTACTAATGAATTATAAAAACTATTTTCATTTAGATATGATGTATCCATTCTAATACTATGATTTTGTTTGTCATTCTGACGTTTTTGATCATCTATTTCTTTCAAATGTTATATAATTATTCTAATAACTTTTCGAAATGATTTCATATTTTGGAATTATATAATTTACCATGATATCCTTATTTTTCTTTGATGAAATGTTCTACTAAGCTTTAAAATAAAAAATTGTTTCACATTATATATATATATATATATATATATATATATATGAAGTTGTAAACTTGTTATAAAGTTAGCAACAATAGTTGAGGGCGACCCATAGGTTCCCTTTTCGATAGCTACTACACCAAGGTGTAGGGGAAGGTGCTACTCCTTTCCCTGGATTGCTCAACTTTACCCTTGATCTGTGCCTTATAATACTGAGTGTTAAGCAGAGAGGCATCAAGTACCATTTTTTGAGTCATCGGTATAACTCGACCGAGGATTGAACCCAGGTCTCCCAGACCACTGACAAACACTCAAACCTCAATGCTAATATATATATAAATTTATTATCTTAATGTGAACAATTGTTGTTGTTTTTTTAAGAGAAAATTATTTGCACAGAGGATTTTATTTACAGCAAGCTCTTGACAGGATTTAATTCAATATTCTATTGGACCTGCTTGGAATTGTTCCCAATTCCGGATTTACTGAATTAAATAATATCTTATATAAG
This sequence comes from Sepioteuthis lessoniana, assembly GCA_963585895.1. Lineage (NCBI taxonomy): Eukaryota > Metazoa > Mollusca > Cephalopoda > Myopsida > Loliginidae > Sepioteuthis > Sepioteuthis lessoniana. The sequence continues at coordinate 12,801,736 of OY757934.1, read as the reverse complement.
AATAAATGTTTGTTACTAACCGATAATCTCCAGTTTTATACCACTAATTGATTTAAAATTTTCTGAGAGTATTTTATTTGAATTCAGGAGTGTTTTTATATACTTATTATCTAAAAATATTACAATAATTAAAAAAAATATTTTTAATAAGTCGTTTTTCTCCGAAAAAAGCCGAATGCGAATTATGAAGGTAAACATTACTTCCTTTTTTCAAGAATTTTACACGTGATTTTTTTTTCTGCTTTATCACATTTCTTTCTTTTTTGGTTAACTTAAACAGAGACACTAAACTTTAAACCATATTTCGTTGGTTCAGTAGTAAGTAAATTTTTTTTATTCTAACGAATTGTTTCCAAAATTTCCTTTTTTTTTTGTTTAACTTCAACGAAAGACATCCATTAAAAAGTTTTCTTTCTTAAACCATATTTCATCAGTTCAGTAGTAATGAATTGTTTACTAAATATTTTATTTTATTTTTTGTTGTTTAACTTCAACGAAAGACATTCCTTAAAAAGTTTTCTTTCGTTAATAAACTTTAAACCATATTTCGTTGGTCCAGTTGTAAGTAAATTTCTTTTTACTCTAAAAACTTATTCTTAAATTTTTTCTTCATTATTGATATCCCATTTATTTTGTTGTTTAATAAATATTTTATCATGTTGCGAAATATTAACCAGCCCAAGCTTTGTAATGGCACACGTCTTTCAGTAAAAAAATTGATGACCAACATCATAGAAGCAAAAATTTTGACAGAACCTTTCAAAGGTGAAGATGTCCTCATACCACGAATTTCTATGATTCAAACAGATATGTCATTTCAATTTAAGAGATTGCAATTCCCAATTCAATTGGCATTTGCAATCACGATCAACAAAGCACGGGGACAATCTTTAGAATTGTGTGGCTTATATTTACACACTGATTGCTTCTCACATGGGCAATTCCAGAGTTGGCAATCCAGACAATCTCTTTATCTACACAGAAACTGGAACTACCAAAAATATTGTGTATCCACAAATATTGGAAAATTAAACACATTAGAAACATGCATTTTCTTCTTTTTTTTCCCAGTTAAACAAACTGAGCCACAGCAACACGTGGCCGGGTACAGCTAGTATATATATATATATATATATACGACCACACTGATGAGTTCTGATAGAACGAAACAGATCTGTCTGCGGATGACTATAGAGATATATATATACTCCCCTACCCCCGTGGGGTTGAGTTCTCTGGCGAAAAAGTAATCGTGTTGCCATTAGCGTCTATTGCAAGCCTCTTCGTAGTTGAATTGAGGTCTCGGCTACCGTTGAACAGATGTATGCAAACAATAGTAATTGTGATTCATAACCGTTTAAAATTTACTTCGCAGCTAATATCTCCTCGTGGCTGAATGGTTAGAAGCTTTGGTTTGACGTTTGAGTCAACCGGGTTTCGATCCCAGCTACAGGAAGATACTGTCTAGCCACACTGATGAGTTCTGATAAAACGAAACAGATCTGTCTGTGGATGACTATATATATATATATATATATATATATATATATATATACATACATACACACACACACACACTTAGGTCTGCATGTAATGTTGATGTATTTTCAATCCCAACTTCATTATACATCAATAGGCATTGACATTAAGCACTCAAATTGTATACTCCAACCCTTTAGATTTCCTCCTCAGATTATATAAAAATATATAAATGCACACACACACACATACATACAAATTTACATTCATATATATATATATACACACACGACAACTCATAAACCTACTGGGTTAATTGTGTTTTATGACATTAACTCTTGTGGGTTATCTAATACCAAATTATATATATATATATATATATATATATATATATATATATATATATATATATATATATATGATTTCTTAGTGAATATTTTGTAGGCAACATATTTTCTTAAAGCTAGAGTTCATTTATTTTTACCTAGTTAAATGGTTTTAATCATTCTTTTTTCAACACTAAGAATTAATTCTACGTAAGTGGATCTAGGAACCTCACGGTCGGATGCAGTTTAATGTCATACCCAAGTGTAAAAATCATCCCTAATGATATTGATGCTTCTATTTAAGAAGGGATGATAGGTTTTTATTAGAATATCTGTTATCTCAAGAATCAGGAGGAATTTAAAAATGCTGTTCAGTCTTTTCCTTCCTTCTCCAATAATGCCTAACATGTCTTATTGATTTTGAGAGGTAGGAGGGTAATGACCATACAGCTGCAGGTTTGTGGGGTACTGCTTCCAGGATTTTTTTAAGACAGCATGTAGCATTCTTGGTTTGGTTTGGTTTCTTTGTTTAATGGCATATCAACCTTCGTGGGTTATTTAATGCCAAAGCCATCCTTCTTGTAGAACAGCAGTGATGCTATTTAACCCATAGCTGGGAGGATAAGGGGGTTCATACCTTTCCCAAGGATATTTGTCCGAAAATGATCATAATAGCACAACTGGAGTTCGAACTCGCTTACAACGATTCCAGGGTCCAGCGCTTTAACCATTACCCCACGAGGACACCCCCATAGCATTCTTGTGTAGTACCCATCTTGTAAGAATCACTGAATAGCCTGCATCAGTCATAGTTTCTGGTATGTTTTTAATTTGAAACTATTTTCTTTTATTAGATCTGTTTGTTATTCGTAGTACATAATCTAGGCTGATTATAAATAATGAAAGGACAGAGTCACAGAAGTTGAGCCTCACCATCAGATGGTTTAGTGTCATACCCAGGATACTGCTTTTCTTTTGGGGCGGGGAGGGTCTTAAACCTGTTCAGGGGATACAGACAGATTGTGATTGACAAACTAATCTAATTGTGTTCAGTTCTATCTTTACTGAGTGCCTCATATTCGTAGCCTTGAGCCAGACTAAACTATACGAGAAAGTAATAGTCAAGAGATCTTAAATATTTAAGCCAAACAAATGAAGGGAAGTAATTCACCAAAGTTTTAAAAATAAACATGAAAATCTTCCTTATATAAGTAAAAGAAATTATGAAGGTTTAATTCTTTCATTGCAGGATCTATTTTCATTTTAATGATTTCTATTGCAACCATCTAAATATTTCGATTTAAATTGTATTTTCATCATTCAGTGGGGGAAAAAAGTTGTAAAATATCATTTCTTCGCGTTTTTTTCTTGCGTGTGTGAGTGTGTGTATATTCTCTCTCTCACTCTATATATATATATATATATATATATATATATATATATATATATATATATATATATACACACACATTTCGGAAAAATTAGTGTTTAAAAAGTTATCTTGTCCGATCAGTTTACTATAAACAAACAAAAATTTAATTTGCATGAAAAAAATTTTTGCTAAAAAAAATGATTTTAAAAATCTGCGTGAGATAAACAAATTGAATTTTCACAAAATTCTTATTTGAAAAAAGAAAAAAAAAAAAGTTTTTTTTTATATTCATTTACTTTTTTCCTTTAAATTTCGAAGACATTATAAGTGTTTTGTTTTTTTGCGGGGGGGTGTTTTTTTCTTTTTAGTTTACTTACTTTTTTCTTCTTTTGACAACATTCAACCATTTTCCTTCTTAAGAATAAGAAGGAAGAAAGGACATTTAATGTCATACTTTTCAACGGAACCAATGCCGCATTCAAGAAATCCCCACTCACTGACTGATTTAATAAATGAGAAGTAATTTTCGTTAGAAAAATTCTACGTATTATTTTTATATTCCTTCTTTCTACTGATTTAAATAAATACTATAATTATAGTATAGTATAGTATATATTTCAAATATATAATTCAAATCGAGAAATGTCGATCACAAGAGGTTATTTTAATTGGTTTAACTAAATTATTAGAAAATAGGGTGTGCAAAAGTTTTCAGCGCCCTTACAGCGAATAATGATGTTTAACAATCTATGTGTGTGTAAATTTGGCGAAAAACAAATCCTTAGAGGTCAAAACCCCATTTTTTAAACAATGTATATGCAAAAGTTTCCAGCGAAACTAGTTTTCAACGAGAAGGCGAGAGCGCTGGGTACATTTGATTTTTCACATACGATTTCATTTTTCACCGGATACGAGAGTAGTCTCCCATTTTACCGACATGTTCCAAAAAATCATCTTTGAATCTTCTTCCCCCACTGAAACTACATGTGCACCTATTCAAGTTCACAGGGGAAAAAATTCCAGTCATTTTTTTTATTATATTTACTTATTTATCTATTAATACGTGTGTGTGTGTGATTTTAACTAATTAGACCCTCAAACCCACCGCAATTTTTTTCAAAGGGGTCGAAAAAAGAAAAATTATTTTATATTTTTTAAAGAGGTTTACTTATACATTTTAATTCAATGTCGAACGACTCCCCCAATTCTGGATCAGTTAGCGTTGGAAAAGACAATTAAATAGATATGTCAAATTATTTTATTTTATTTTTAATTTTTTTTTTAATTTTATCATCTATTTATTTTGTACTTCAGGATGGGAAGTGAATATCTTATAAAATATTAAAAATTTCTTTTTCCAAAAAATAAGAAAAAAATGCGGCGTATTTGAAAGTCTAATTAGTTGAAATTACTATAAAAAAAAAGAAAAATTACAAGAATTTTTTTCCCGGTGAACTTAAACAGTTGCACGTGTTGAGTTTATATATATATATATATATATATATATATATATATATTAAATGGGGGTGGTGTAAAATCACATTTCATTTTTTTTAAATCATGGAACAAGGACGAAGTGTGGGCGTTTGAATCAGGAAAATAATACTAAAAATGTATTTCTATATTTTCGTTCGACACTAGATAATAGATCAGGTTTCCGGGGATTTTTTAGTGGGAAAATTCAATAAATATCAGTTAATATTAGAATAAAGCGACGTAATCATCTTTTTAAAAATGAATCATTCGTCAAAAGCACTTGGTCACCTGTAGACTGAATCACAACTTTAAACACGAAACACGTGTTGTACGCATTGGGCCCGTAAAAAAAAACAAAAAACGAAAGAATTATTTGAATAACTTACCTGATCTGTTTGGAGTATTTGAATAAATATTTAGGTCCTGTTTTCCATCTGTTAGGGTAAATTCGATAAGCCTTTGTTAAATGGGATGTCATAATTCGATTGAAATGCAAAATAATAAACATCGTTGACTTCTGTGTCCCGTCAGAATCAGCTGGGGAGAAAAAAGCGATACAATGTGATTTTGTGACGACCAGCCTCGTTTTCGAATAAACAAGTTCGATTAGTTCCGACTTTCTCAGGCGGCTAAAAGGAAAAATGTATCTTCTTCTTTCTCATTCGTTTCTCTGTTTTAATTAGCTATCAAACTTTGGTTATTTAATTATTTATTCATCAAAAGTTAATTAAGAACTTCAGTACTTTAACTATGGATAATTTGAAAGCAAAAAAGCATTCAAAATTAAAAAGTTTATCAACTGACTTTAAAGGCATGTCAACCTGTCTCTAGTATTTTTATGCCTCGAGGCTAAAGAATTGCATTCAGTATACGATATATACATTTTTAAGTAGTTGTTTCATAACAGTTTTGTTTATTTATTTATTCATTACCCACAATATTCCTATCTAATACAAATACTTTGCCCACAGTTTTACGATTTCAAGTATTTCTATCTAATTCTAATAACTCATATTCTTTACCAAAGTGGTTCCGACTTCTCCAAATGGCCTTTTATAGATCTTCTTTGGTGGATGGAGCCATTAAATTTTTCAAAAATTTCCACCATAAATTTTCATTTGGATTTTGACCAGAATTGTTAACTTTTTGAGTAATGCCCTTGGGAAAGGCATCAACCTTCTTATCCTCCCTGCTATAGGTTAAATAGTATTTTTGCTGTTCTTCCACAAGGATGGCTTTGGCATTGAATAATTCACAATGGTTGATATACCATTAAATAAAGAAACCAAACGAATAAAAACTAATGCTAAAATAAAATATATATTTTTAACAAAGAGCCTTCAAGGGTGTGTGGCCCTAAGTGTTAGCTTATTTAGCTTCTTGGTAAGTTCAGCACTGAATAAGAAAATACTCTAAAAATGTTTGTTTAGGATTACTCTTTAAATTACAATGTCAAAAATTGTTTGTTGTTTAAGATTCAAAGAATGGTTTGTTTTTATGGCATGTTAACCATTATAGATCATTTAATGCCAAACCCTCTTTATACATATATATTAAATATATATATTTGATATATATATATATTATATATATATATTTAATATATATATATAGGATTTGTAAACACATTTTGTGTATAACATTCTCAAACGAGCCTGAGCTCTTTTTTGGCCCACAGTTAAATGGTTCCAACTATTATTATATAACAATCACAATTTAACATCAGCCGTTCATTTGAACACATAGTTTGTTCTCTTTGACCCATCGATAGGACTCTATCAGGTGCTACCACTATGGGTCAGAGTGGACCTGGGAGCAATGGCAATGAAGAGATACTCCACATTACCCAAATCTCCAAGACTAGAACCTCACCATTAAATGGTTTAATGTCATATCTAGGACACTTGTTGAGGTGAATGGTTTTTTTACCTCTCTACAGAGATGCAGTCAGTGTATTGTATAGCTCCAGCTGACAGGCCACAGGACACTCATTGGAGAGTCTTACCCCTCTGCAGAGATGCAGTCAGTGTATTCTACACACACACCCTTCCAACCTAGCTGGGATTCAAAGAAGTTTATTCACATAAAATGGATGCTGAATAAAATATATGGCATGTTCAAATTTCTTAACTTGACAAGACAAGTTTTCTCTGTGTTATGAATCTAAATATGTAAGAGTGTTGAAGGCAAAAAAGTAGTTTTAAAAGAAAACCAAGGTAATGAGTGATTGTCAAAACTATGCATGACTATTTGTAAGATTTAATTCGATCAAATAAGATTTGCATCTTGGATAGCACACTATTTGTTCCAGCTTGAGTTCAAAGATACTCTCTTTGTTCCAGCAAAAGTTCTAAGATAGTCTATTTATTCTGTGGTGATTTAGGAATTTACAATAAAACTCCCAACCGGATGTTGACTCGTTGGCTGCCACATACAAAATGTATAAACGCGTCGCTACGCATTGGCTCCATGCACCCATCCGGTTAGGAATCAAAAAAAAAAAAAAATAATGAAAAATTAGAGTAGCCAATGGGAAGCGGTCACGCCGAAATGAGAAAGACTGTGGAGTGATGAGTTTGGAGCCGGTGGGGAGAGATAAATACTCGGGATTTCTATGAACCGGGTTAGTGAGGACAAAAGAGACCCAAGGAAGCACATAGATACAGTGATCAAGTGAGAAGTAACATCCACCCTCAAGTTAAGAGCTGAAACTACTTTTCTGCTAGTTCCACTGCCTGACCATAAAAGAAAGAAAAGAAAAGAAAAGAAAAGAAAAAGGAATAAGTACTCTTTAAAATCATTTCCTCCTTTCCCCATTTTTCCTAATATCTGACTTTCCACCACTTCAAAAATTTACTACTTGTAAAAGGGAACTTCTGAACATTCAAATCCAAGTTGATGCTTTATTGTTTTATAAAAATTGTTTAAATTTTAGATGTTCCTTGTTTGTCTTCTTTTAAATGAAGTTTTTCTCATTGTATGTTGTAACACTCCAAACCCAACCAAAAAGGCCATAATTCTAACACACTATCTATTCCAGCTAGAGTTCAAATTCAGTTCAATAATTTCTGATTTAATTCACTTCATACTGTCTTTTGAACAGGCATGAATCCAACCCACTTTAACCTCAGCAATCAATAAGATTTATGACAGAGTCCTTCAGCCTTGTAAAGTGTTTGAAAATCAGTTAGGTCAGGAATAGATAGATAGATAAATAGATCGATAGATAAATAGATAGATCTAAAAGCTGAAAAAATTTTAAGATTCAGGAATTGTTCCCTGCTGCTACCATATATGTATTTATCCAACCCCTCCACTATCTGCTGGATGTGACACAAGGTCAATTTTTAAGTATGATTTAACAGGTTTGAATTCAGAGTTTTCCTTCTAGACAGGTTGCCATACTAAGATTAAAGAGTCCAGTCTATACTTACCCAATCCCTCCTCTATGAGCAGGATGTGACACAAGGTCAATTTTTTAGAAAGACTTAACAGGTTTGAATTCAGAGTTTTCCTTCTCCTCGACTAGTTTCCATACCAAGGTTGAAGAGCCTTGTCTGTCCTACTATTTACTCATAACTGGGGAGAGAAGAATTGGAATCAAACCTTTCCCAAGGATATTAGCACTTTGTGAAATGTAAACAGCCTTAACTAGTATTTGAACTCCAGTCTCAGTGTCCATTTCTTACAATGGTAATCATTACACGGTGAACACTTTCATGTAAATCAATATAATCTGTTTCATATAAGTTGTAAAGGAGATGGGCACTACCAAATAACCGCCATTGCTCTAAGAGATACCAAGAACAAGAATTATTTGACATTAACTCGGATGACTGATCAGATTATCAGAATATCCATGGATATTCTTTATAACCTGACTACCTTAATAAGTAACCTTCCCCTCATGGCATCTCTCAAGGGTTTATATATATATGTATATATATATAAGTAATATCCAGACAGTGTCTGAAGACAGTGGGTGTGGATTATTCGCATATAGTATCTATATATATATAAGTATATAAATCTATGTGAGTGCTCGATGTACGGCTATTTTTAGATATCTTTTTCCTTCCCCGTTTATATATGAAAACTTCTTTTTTTTTTCATACACATATAGACTGTAACTGACGTTTGCTGTTTTTCAACCTCAAGTTAAACATGTATAGTCATCTGAGGAGACGGAGAGTAAAATAATATTTCTCCGGCGAAATAAATGTATGATGACAATTTAAACAGGTTTGAGTTTCCTTCTAATTGCACTATATATATATATATATAAAGTAAAAGTAAAGTTGGCGACTATCATGGAGGGTGACCTGAAGGTTCCCTTTTCAATAGCTACTACACCGAGGTGTAAAGGGCGCTACTCCATTCCTTGGATTGCTCCACTTTACTCTTGATCCTTTACCTTATAATGCTGAGTGTTAAGCAAGGCAGCATCAAGTACCATTTTTTTGAGTCTTTGGTATGACACAACCTGGGATTGAACCTCAGTCACCCAGACCATTGGCGAACACTCAAATCATTAGACTAAGGTGTTATAGGTAAATTGTTGACATTTGAGATTATGAATTTTGTGCAGACGTTAGTTATTTGATTTTTGACAGGCTGCATGGGTAGCATGGATGTCAGGATAGGATGTTCACTTGTATATTAATGTAAACAAAAGACAGTAGAAATGCTGTGTGAGTTGTGTGAATGGCATGCTGGAGGGAAAAATGACCACGAGGTGCATGGGCATCTGGAAAATTATATTACAAAACTGAAGATTTTCAAGCCCAGGAGAGAAGAAGGGCCCACAGAAGTATCACCAGACGGCTCAGAGTTGAGAAGTAGGAAAATGTCTGAAAGGTACAGGCTCACTAAGGTCAAAAGTGGGTATGATCTCAGAAGAAAATAGGGGACCCTTGTGAAAGTCTTGTTGTTTATGGGGATTTTTATAAGCCCCGAAAAGCCCGGTTTATTCCTACGTTTTGTAAAAGAATAAACCGTACTTCAACAGCAGTAGGGAAATGGCTGACAGCTTTTGAAGAAGGAAGACAAACGACTTTTAGTGTAACAAAATTTATATACAACAACAACAATAAACAGGGTTTTACACCAAATGGAACAAACAACGAATATGTAAGAGTTCAAAAAAGAGTTCAAGGTTCAGATAGGTGGTAGGGTTTTGTAAGGTTTGTAAGGTTTAGTTGTAAGGTTGTTATAAGGTAAAGTTATAAGATAAAGGTTTATGGTAAGGTAAGGTTTGCAGATAAAATGCCAGCTGGAACTTAGCTGTGTGTCCCGTTCCTTTTAACTCAGCACGTGCATTCGTCGCTCTTGGCTCCTGGCTGGTGGAAAGTACAAAAATACGTTTGCCGTCAAGGGCTGCTACGAATGGACCTGTTGCTAATAGCAGTGGGAGTGGAAAAAAGAGGAAGAATCTTCAGTTGTCGTTCTTTTTATAGTGGACGCCACACGACCCCAAGGGGCTGCTGATATTCGGTGAAACAGGATCACCAGTTCCTTAACAAATTTCCACATTTTGAAAAACATGTTGAAGCTAAGATGATTAAATGTCTCAAGACAATGCAGAGAAATGTGAAGAAAAGTCAGAAATCGGTATGATCTCAGAAGAAAAAGGAAAGGGTGCCTTGCAAAGGCACTAAATTGAAAAATATATAGAAGCTGAAATGATTAGATGTTTTGAGTTGACCTGTACCAGTCTCCTGAAAGAAGAATGAAGAAGAAGGGTTCTCTGAGATTCTGAATCTCTCCCTCTCTCTCTCTCTCTCTCTCTGTATATCTTAGATGTTCCCGACTCTCTCCTCTCGTAATTATTTCAGGACTGTTTCATAATAAAGAAAATCAAGAAAAGAGGCAGATTATATTTTTATACATGAGTCGTTTTTTCTTTTAGAGTGTTCGCCAATGGCCCAGGAGACTGGAGTTCAATCCCAGGCCAAGTCATACCAAAGGCTCAAAAAATGGTACTTGATCTCTCCTTGCTTAACACTCAGCATTATAAGGTAAACATCAAGGGTAAAGTGGAGCAATCCAGGGAAAGGAGTAGCGCCCTCCCCTACACCTCAATGTGTCAGCTATTGAAAAGGGTCACCCTCGACTAAGGTCGCCAAGTTAACTTACTTACTATACAACATATGCACATTATTTGTTTCAGATTTTGTCTACTGTGCATCAAACTAGAGTCAGTAGGGCATCATTTGTGAGAAAAGCAGCGACATGATGCAATTCACTCCCCACCAAATTTTGAAATGGCATCCTGTACTAAATGCCAGAAGTTCCAATATGAAAGCCCAGTTCGCTGCAGCTGTAGATTACACTGATTGCATCACTGCAATGAGTAAGATAACTCCTCACAAACAAGTGTCCTGCATATGACACTAAACAATCTTATGTCTGGAGGAAATGCTGTTCTGGATCGCAATCCCTTTGTAGTGGGAATTAGATTTATTTCCTACTGGTGGATGAATTCCCGCACAGAAATAAATTGGTTGACCTGAACCAACCAAATCAGCCGACGGAAGAATACCAAAAGCCAGACCTTCTGTGAGGAAGAAGAAAAAGCGAATTTGGCCTCTTTTACCAGGAACCACCGTGGAGTTAACATGACAAAAACTGTTAATCACCTACTAGGCTAACGGTTCAATAAACACATACGCATGTACACACACACACACACATATATATATACACTTTCTTTACCAATGAAGCAGTACAAATTTTGTATTCGCTAAAGGGACACCTCACAGAATACCAACAGAGGTTAGCAGAAACTCGTCCAAACAATACTACGTTGTGTAAGAGGATGAAGTTGTTGTTGTCAACTTTCCAACAGAAATTGAGAACACTCTCAGCGACCTTAATCCCACTTTACACCTTTGTGTGAGGTGTGGTTGAGAGAGAGTTCAACAAAACTTCATGCAACACCAAAGATGAACTGAAGGCAAGGATAATGGCAACATTTACTTATCTAAACAAAGAGACCATAAGTAAAGATTTGGATGCCATAGTTGAAACGAATGATGATTTCTTTGAATAAATTTGATTTATGGTATTTCAAGATATTTTCATGTAATTATGGTAAATATATATGATAAAGTGAGGTGTCAGTATTATTTTTGTTTTTGCATAATTTAGACATCAATTTACCTATCACACCCTCTGTGTGTGTATATATATATATATATATCGATCGATAGATAGATAGATAGAAAGATGGATAGATTATGTAAAATTAAACTTTCTAATGGATCACACAGTCAGCTGTTTGATGTCTGTGGTACACATGAAACTTTAAATAACAGACTTTAAGAGTACATACGTTTGGATATTTTAGATTTTAAACCGGTTCTGCCATAGTCACATTAAGAACATTTTTATAGACTTTTCTTAATTGCTTTTTATCTTCTTTTATTATGAATATGTGTGTGTGTGTGTGTGTGTGTGTGTGTGTGTGTGTGTGTGTGTGTGTGTGTGTGTGTGTGTGATAGACAGTGAGAGGAAAGAGAGGCAATCCATACCTCATATAGAATATCATACTCAGATCTGGTTTGTATTGGTTCGTTTTTTTTTTGTTTAATGGCATATCAACTGTTGTAGGTTATTTAATGCCAAAGCCCTTCTCCTAGAAGAACAATAGTGGTACTATTTAACCCATAGCTGAGAGGATAAGGGGGTTCATGCCTTTCCGAAAGGTATTTCTCTGAAGGCAAACATGATAGCCCGACTAGAGTTCAAACTCACTTATTACAATTCTGCAGTCCATCGCTTTAACCATTACACTACGAGGACACCCTACCTCAGACCTGGGCTCCAGTGTCAAGACATAGAAATTGGAGTGTAATCGTGAGATTAGAGGGCATATGTAGAAGAGTGGCTAAAATGATAAAAAAAGGAAAAGATTACAGTTATGGGAGAGATTAAAAAATTGAGAATGGCCAGAATACTGAGACGAGTCCTGGAGACTTGAGGAGACTTGCTGTCTCTCAAACTCCAGTGAAAGGCCATCAGCTAACACTGATGTGAAAAACTCTCAAGGAGTAGATAATAATAATACTGAAAATATAATTCTCAAAAATAATGTCATCTGCTTCTCAAAGACAATCACAATAAAAGTAAAAAGCTAGACTTAGAATAGGCTGACTGTGTGTTCTGCAGATGTATAAGTATCCCCCCCACTTAAAGGAGGGGTCCTGAATGTTACATTAAACTAAAATTTAATGTATTACAATATTTTTTTTAAATTTTAGGAATTTCTTTGTTTACATTTGAAATAATACTTTTTAAAATGTAACCCTAAACTTGTGGGTAGTTTGAAACATTATTATAATTTTATTTTTCTAAAGTCTTTATAAAAAATGACAAAAATTTAAATTCACTTAATTGCCTGTTGAGTTACAGTGACAAAAGATGTATTTGTTGGATTTATTTTCTCTTTTATTTTAATTTACACTGATTAAAAATTAATGTTTTTTGGCTCAAAGGAATTTGAAAAGTATTTTTTTATGAATTCAGTTTTTGAATTATTGTTAAACAATACTTTCATTTTTAATTTTCATAATTATTTTTTCCTTTTTTTATCCTCGAAAAATGTAACATTGCAGATAGTTACAATAAAAAGAAGCTAAGAATTAAAAATGTAAAATTTTTTTGTATTAAAGTTTCTTTTTTTAAATTTTTTTTTTTTTGCATTTAAAATAATATTTAAAAAAAGGTATCCCTGCTTATGAAACATTTTCTTAAGTTTTTTAGTCCTCCAAAAAAATTAAGAATTTTCTTACAGCCAGTACAAAATTACCAAACAATAACTTTCAAAAAAGCATTAAATTCAAATTTTGCCACTTGACTCTGTGTGATATGGTGGGTATTAAGAAGAAGTGAAGAGTTCCCCCCTTTTTTTTTGTTCTTACTTATGAAGAACCGTGAAAAGTTCCACAAATTGATTGGTTTTTAATCATTAAATCATATCATTTAATCAGTAAAAATCAAAACTAATTTCTGTATTTTTCCTTATTATAAACATATTAAAATGTTCATATAATTTTAATGACATCTTTTTTCTGACTGACGAGTTGAGACTCGCATACACAAACAGATGTGGCTCCTTTATATATATATATATATATATATATATATATATATATATATATATATATATATATATATATATTAATGCAAGTTTTATTAATGTTGATGGAACAGTCTTTATTATTCTTAATTGTAATTTTTCAAGTCTTCTTGTTATTTTTCATTTGTTGGGATCAAGGTTGTAAAGGAAATGTCCCATATCTTCTACGCAAGGGTTTTCAACCATCCTTTTGGTCGTTATCAAGGGTAGTGTAGTTTTGAGTTTGAGTTTTTATTGTTCTAATTATTTGTAGTATTTTGTTTTGAAGTCAGTTGGAATGTTTTCAGTGATTCATTTTAAAACGTTCAGTTGAAAAGGTTTACTTATAGAGTTTGTGATTTTAGTCATTAAACGTTAGTTACTAAACTACCCTTGATGACAACCAAAAGTAAGGTCAAAAGTGCTTGAAAAACTACAATCCAAAATAATAAACAGTGTTCCATTAATAAAACTTACATTCATAACAACTTGCTGCCTAAATATTCACTTTTCAATTTGTGTGTGTGTGTGTGTGTGTGTGTGTGTGTGTGTGTGTGTGTGTGTGTGTGTGTGTGTATAAAAATAATTGTCATCATAAATCATTTTCTATATCTTTCATTTTTATGGCAATAAGTGGCCTGCAAATTTGTTCTTGGTAAGATGAAAAATTAAATGACTAATGAGTGACTCCTGGAAGATTGGAGACCATATAGGCTGAAACATGATAAAAAAACAACAGTAGTGAAGAGTTTAGTTAGGGAAAAATAATAAAACAAAGAAAACACTAAATGGCAGAAATAAACACGACATATAGAAAAAAAGGTAAAAAAAATATCCATAAACAAGGGATGTAACTCTTATTAAAATCAAACGTTTATCTTCCTTGATTTAAAAAATTTTTTCAAACTGTCCAATTATGTTAGATATTAAGTAGTAAAGTTGGCGACCCTAGTCGAAGGCGACCCAAAGGCTCCCTCTTCAATAGCTACTGCACCGAGTTGTAGGGGAGGGCGCTACTCCTTTCCTTTCTCCACTTTACCCTTGATACGTTCCTTATAATGCTGCGTGTTAAGCAAGGAAGTATCAAGTACCATTTTTTGAGTCTTTGGTATAACTGGGGAGGAGGTGCCCGTGGTGTTATGGTTACCGTTGTAGGAAATGGACACGGTGACACAAGTTCAAATCCTGGCCGAGACTAATTGCATTTCACATAGCACTAATACCCTTGGGAAAGGTATGAATCCAATTATTCTCCCTCCAGCTATGGGTAAATAGTAGAGCAGACTGGGTTCTTCAGCCTTGGTGAGGCAACTAGTCTAGGAGAAGGAAAACTCTGAATTCAAACCTGTTAAACTTCGCTTAGAAATTGACCTTGTGTCACATCCTGGATTTGCTAAATATATGATAACTCGACCTGGGAGTGAACCCTGGTCTACCGAGACATTGGCAAACACTCTATCCACTAGACCAATGAGTCAGTTACTATGTTAGATACTACCCTGGCAAAAATTATGGAATCAGCCCGCTTGATATTTATCTAAGTTTTTTTATCTAACAACAGGTAAGATGCAAAACATTTTTTCTTTATTAGATGAACATCCTGTCATCATGAAATATGCCTTAAACAAACTAAATTAAATTATTTAGTATAAATTTTTGGTAGGGGCATCCCCATGAAATTGTAGCTAATGCGCTAAACTGTAACATTATAATATGAGAGTTTGTAATCTAATGATGTTCACTTTTGGACTAATACCCTTTGGGAAATTGCCCAGTCGGCTGGGGCTGTAGAATACACCGACTGCACCTCTGCAGAGGGGTAAGACCCCCACCCCCCAAACGAGTGTCCTGGATATGACACTAAATAATCTGAGGTTCCAGTAATGCTGGAGCTTTGGGGAATGCAGAGTACCCCTTCATTGCCATCGCTCCCAGGTCCACTCTGGCCCTGAGTGGTAGCACCTGATAGGGCCCTATCTATGGGTTAAAGAGAACTAACAGCATACTAATGCTAAACTGAATTGTTTGAATAAACTGAATAGCTTTAAATAGAAATGTTTTTGACAATTAAACCGTACTTACATTTAAACTGCATGCTTATGCTCAACTGAATTATTTGAAATAGAACTGTTTTTGACATTAAAACTGTATTTACACTTAACTGAATTGTTACATATAACTGCTTGAATAGTTTGAAATAAAAATGTTTTTGACCATTAAACTGCGTACTTATGCTTAACTGAATTGTTTTAAATAGAACAGATTTACATAAAAATGGATTTGGCATTAAATAACCTACAAAGGTTGACATGCCACAAAACCCAATAAACCAACCTTTGGGAAAGGTATGAACACCCTTATCACTACAGCTATGGGTTAAATTGTATCACTGCTGGACTGCAACAACATATTAATAATTTTAAATATAACCCATGAACAAAGAAACCAAATAATTTTTTCCAAGTGATGTAGAGGAAAATATTATGGAATAATCCAACATTGAAAAAAAAAATATGGAATTTGTTGACAAAAAATCAGAATTAATTCTTAATTCTTTCAAGCATGGATTTCATTATTTTAAAACAATATTCTAAATCAAAGTAGTTTCAACTTTCCAAAATGACAGTTAATAGATCTTTTTGAGTGGATGCTGCTTTCTCATGAACCATTTTAAAAAATTTCCGCTATAAATTTTCAAGTGGATTTAGATTGGGACTGTTCATGTTATTGGTTTTATCTGCCATTCCTTAAAAAAAGCTTTAATCCCTTTTGTTCTGGACAAGATGCATTATCATCCTGAAAAATTACTTCATCATCACTAAACAAATTAAATTAACAAGAAAACTATCCAGGATTTCAATATTCATATGTGTATTGAATGATTGCCATCTCTCCAGGTCCTTTAAGTGACATACAATCCCATCTCATGAATGACAAGCAGTTATTTTCATGTTTCATTTGAACAGCACTAAACAAAAGTTCCAACATCATCTCTTTGACCAATCCATCACTGAATATCACTTTCATCTAACTGTCCACACACCATCATTTTTTCTCTTTAACTCAATTTAATCTCATTTTTTTCTGTTTGTGTGTTAATCCTGGTTTTCATTTAGCTTTTATCTGGCGATTTCTGTTTGTTTGGTTTGGTTTCTTTATTTTCAGTGGCATATCTGTACTATACCCATGATACGGATATGTGAAACGTACATATAATGTTCATAACATATATACATAGAACATAGGAGTCCCGAAACACGAAAAACACATAATGACTTCTTAGTTCAGGTACGAAACCTTTAATTACCTTTGAGTTAAAGGTTTCAACATAAGGAAGAGAGATGCACAATCTTTCTATGATGGCTTTTCCATCTGCCCTCCCCCCATCTCGTGTGGCACCCGTAGTGTGCAAATTCGTCTGGCCCCAAAAAGTCGACCCTTCTTGTTCGGTGTCTAGTTCTCAATTCAACTGACTTTTTCAAAATCTCCCAGAGTCCTCCGCATGCTTCCGGTGCGTGACATTACCTGCACTCTCTAGCCCCGTTTCCCAACTGGGCTATTGTGACATCTCTGAGTGACGCGTCCGCTCCGCCCACACGCGTGAACACCTGCATTAATGTTGCACCTAAGTAACCCATGCGCTGAGCCGAAAGGTTCTCAGCCAAACTAAACCCAAAGGCATAAAACGAAATTCCTCGGCCATTATATTATGTATCAAACTTCATGGGTTATTTAATGCCAAGGCTATTCTTGTAGAAGATCATCAGTGATACTATTTAACCAATAGCCGGAAGGATAATGAGATTTATGTCTTTCCCAAACAGTATTAGTCTGAAAGTGAATGTAATAGTGCAAGAAGAGATCAAATTCTCTTACTTCGAGACCAAAGTCCACGATGTTACCCATTATGTCATGGGGACCCCCCCCAACAGTTCTGCTTGCCCAGTCAGCTGGGGCTGCAGAATACACTGACTGCATCTCTGCAGTGAGGTAAGACTCCTCCGATGAGTGTCCTGGATATAACACTAAGCAATCTGATGTTCTCAACATTAATGCTGGAGCTTTGGGGAATGTGAAGTACTCCTTTATTGCCATTGCTCCCAGGTCCACTCTTGCCCAGAGTGGTAGCACCTGATAGGGTCCTATCTATGGGTCAAATAGAACTAAACTGTGTACTCATGCTAAACTGAATAGCTTGAAATAGAACTGTTTTTACTTTTAACTGTAGGTAAACAAAAAACTGTATTTAAACAAATGACTGTGTGTAAACAAAAACTATTTACTTATACTGAACTGAATTGCTTGAAAAAGAACTGTTTTTACATTTAACTATGTATTTGTATTAGATGTAAGTGAAACCATTTAACTGTGTGAAAAAAAAATTAGCTCAGGCTCATTCAAAAACATTACTAATACATTTAATCTATATTTATGAAAAGGATTTGGCATTAAATAACCTACAATGGTTGATATGCCATAAAACTAGACTAAACCAAACTGAACCAGAATTCTATCATAGACATTTACTCCTGTTTTGACACATTCCCTTTTCATTTGTTTTGTTTCTGTTGTGGGAGATTGTCCATGACTCATGCATCCCTGGCTGCATAATCATTTGACCCTGCATCAAACTGATGGTTCTCTACTGACAGAAATACATGAGTCCAAGACAGTCTACATTGGAAGAAAAAGCTAAATATAAAAAGCTAGATAAATGTTATCTAACAAAGGCAAAAGTGTGTTTGACACTTTGCAAAATGATGGTTTTTTGAGTCATCACTTTCACTATGTAGGTGGCCGGCAAAATTCTCTTAAATTTTGGGGCTTGACGTCATCTGCTTCACTCTCTATATAGCCCTCTCTGTATCTGTGGTCCTCTCTCCTCTGTATCCCTTCTATCTATCTATGTCCATTCTGTCAGCCCATCTCTATTTCTGTTCTCTGGTTCCCTCCTACCTGTATCCTTTCTATGTCAGTTTTCCTCTCTACTAACTTTACTTGAATATGTAGGGGTGAACATTCCTATTTCTGGATTTTTGGCCACCCATACACTGGACATAAAAACATTGCCAGACAGTATGTCTCCATGAAATCCTCAAAAAAACTTAAAGTAAATTTGGCAACCATAGTCGAAGGCAACCAGAAGGCTCCCTTTTCAATAGCTACTACACCAAGGTGTAAGAGAGGGCACTACTCCTTTCCCAGGATTGCTCCAATTTACCCTTGATACATACCTTATATTGCTGAGAGTTAAGCAAGGAGGTATCGAGTGTTGTATACTTAACACAATAAAGACGAACGACACAGTTCTTTAGAAAAATATACTTCTCACTTTATTGAAAGGGTTGTGTGTGAGAGGGAGTTGGAGACCGAACAGAACTGCAACATATTGACCCCCACTCTTATGGCCATCAGTGTTGTGTCTTCCTCGTACTCCAGGGTTGCTCAACCAGAGGCCTGGGGGCCCAGCTCTCTGCTGGGTGCTGGTTTTCTCTACCGCATCTTGTCACCAACTGGTCTGGTCTCCAAACTAACTGACTTCCTGTCTTCACTGAGTAATATAATAGTTCAATGCCCCCTTCTTCTTGTGGGCGTCACAATTGCACTCATTCAACCCATCCACGTTCAAGTTATAATTCTGATATTCCTTGACCGGATGCACCTGTTATTTACATAGGTGCATTTCCTATTTTGACAGCCCGGCCGGATCGTAGGTCAATATATAACCCGAGTACCATTTTTTAAATCTTTGGTATGACGCAACCTTGGATTGAACCCAGGTCTCCCGGACCATTGGCGAACACTCTACCCACTAGACCAATGACCCTCAAAGTTCTGCAACTAAAATTGAATTTCCTTCCAAGTCATGGCTCTACTTTTATCTGACTATCTCCACTTACTCTTTTGGAGGTGCCCGTGGTGTAATGGTTATTGTCGCAGGATATGGACACGGTGACACGAGTTCAAACCCTGGACCTGACTGATTGCATTTCACATAGCACTAACACCCTTGGGAAAGGTATGAATCCAATTATTCTCCCTCCAGCTATGGGTAAATAGTAGGGCAGACTAGGTTCTTCAGCCTTGGTGAGGCAACTGGTCTAGGAGAAGGAAAACTCTGAATTCAAACCTGTTAAACTCCGCTTAAAAATTGACCTTGTGTCATATTCTGCCCTAGCGTAGGGGTTGGTAAATATGATCTCTACTTACACTTGGTTCCTGCCCAAAATATGCACCGCCACTTACACAAATGTCTCGGTCTTTATATACACCTATACATACACAAATACACACACACGTGTACTCACACCAATACATGTGTCAACACATACGCACAAACATATAGCAAAGGCATTATACCCCAACATCAGTGACAATAGTGTCACACTATTTTCAATGCATATTGCTTTGAGCTTTCAATCCTGTCACTTCGATGTCTTTTGAGGTCAAGCAATATGTTATCCTATTTTACCAACCCCATTTCTTTTATATTTGCACCAAATTTTAGATGTCTTTCATCACACTCCACTGTGAATTACTTTCTTGAATGAATTGTGCAACCCTTCTCATTGTGTCATTGTGTAATATAATGGCCGAGGGATTTCATTTGATATATCTTGCCTTTCAGTTTAGTTAGGCTGAGAACCTTTTGCTTAGCGCATGGGTTACTTAGGTGCAGACATGAGCGCAGGTGTTCACGCGCGTGCGGAGCGGACGTGTCATTCAGAGATGTCACAATAGAAACCACAGATAAAAATATGACCGCAGGATGTGAATGATATCATGCACTGGAAGCATGCGCAGAGGATTTTGGGGATTTGAAAAAAGTCAGTAAGTGGAGTTTTAACGTCCGAAGAATACAGTTGACTTTCGGAGCTCACCAAGGACTTACAGCGGGTGTCGCACATGGTTTGGGGCAGATGGAAAAGTCGTCATAGAAAGATTGTGCCTCTCTCTTCCTTATGTCAAAAAACCTTTAAACTCAAAGGTAATAAAAAGTTTCGTACCTGAACTAAAAAGTCGTCAAGTGTTTTTCGTGTTTGGGAATTCCTATGTTATCTATGTATGAGTTATGAACATTCCAAGTATATTTCACATATCCGTATATTGGGTATGTTACAATTTGACAGTTGTTTCGTTAGAGCCATGTTTCTGTTATATTTAGCATATGGTGGCAAGGAAAAGACAAACACAGGTTGAAAGTTTTAAACAATTATATTAACGGAAGGAAAAACAAGGCGATAAAGCGAAGAATCAACTGTACAAAATTGTAGCGTACAATATCAAGTGAAAGAGTGAATCGATGTGTGTGTGAAACCAGAGTTCATGTACGGTCTGGTATGTTGTAAGTTAAGGAACTCACTTGGTGGATATGGTGGTATAAGGGTGGTAAGAGTACCAGATGATCTCGGTGGTAGTAGTAGTCGTGGACGGGGTGGCGTTGTAGCCAAGTCACCAGTTGTCACAGCAGGTGATGTGTTCAGAGGAGTTTTTATGGCCGTAGCGTGTTCTATCCTTCCACCCTTCTGGTCAGTCTCTCCTTTTTCAAATCTTCGCTGCTTAAATAGTTACCCTTTGGATCAAGACGGTTCTGGGAAATATTTTAGGGGGAAGATTTATGATTGTCTGAAAAAGGGTATTTTGTTAAATTGAATTAATTTCTTGCATTCTCGTCCGGAAGCCCTGCGCGGAGCCTCTTGCGCAAAGACGCATTTTATTCATTGTCTCGGCAGCAGCCGTCAGGCTAACATCCGGTCGAATGCTACCCTTCTCCAGCCACATGTGTGTTTTTTAAATGAAGTCGTAAATCGGAAGAGATCTGAATCCTGCTGTGAAGGTAATGGACGCCACATACCTGGCCATTCGAAGCGCGCACTGATTCGCGGCCGTCTGTAGCTAGGTCATGAACTTTGGCTGTGAAATAAAAGGGATTTGCCGGACAGAGTATCGGCTACTGCTTTACTAACTTGGTAACTTAGTGAATGCTGTGTGTTACTTATACCATACTAGTGGATCAAAGAATCGTCCTAAAATTTTGGCACGTAGACATTTATTGACCAATCAGATTTGTATTTTACTATTTTATTTTAAAGCCTAAATATTTTCTGTAAGTTGACTTCCGATCCTATTTTTCTAGAATGTTCTTATTCTATGTTTTTAGCTGATTGATTGAAAAATATAAAAATATAACTTAAATGTTAATGCAGTTTTGATCCTAAGTTTCCAGAATGTTCTCAAGCAATTTTATTGCTTATTTTATTCCAGAATGTTATTTTATTGCTTATTTTATTTTATTGCTTATTTTATTTTATTGCTTATTTTATTCCAGAATGTTCTCAAGCAATTTTATTGCTTATTTTAAGACTAGAAAAATGTGTATCCCATAAACTAGACATTTTAAACTTTCTAGATTTTCAACTTCCCAACCAGAAATTAGCTGAGTAGAGAGAACCTTCATTGGTGATTTTCACTTCAGTAGTTAAAGCATACACATCATGATTTAATCTGTGGTCTCACGCTCCTAAAATGGACGGGTTGATAGTGCATATTTGATATGTAATGTTGTGGGAGTTTGAGAATAACGAAAACATTATAGAAACAGCTAATAAATTTTTTAGTGTTAATGGCCAAGATGTCATTACTGACCACCAAGTCCAAAAGTTATTTTCAAAGTTTTGTTCAGGTGATACATGATTGAGAGATGAATCCAGTCCAAGATACTCTTCAGATTTTGATCAAGAAAGAAAGAAAATTGGTGAAATTCAATCAGCACAAAGATACTTGAAAATTAGCACTTGACCTCAACACATTCTAATCCAAAATTTGAAAAAGATAGGAAAAATGAGCAAGCTGGGCATTTTGGTTCCTCATACTTTTACTGAGACGAATAAGAAAGATAACATGTTTATCAAGTCAGGTGATAAAAAATGGGTCTTTTATGATAAAGTTCAATGCAAAAGGCAGAGGATTGATAAGGATAAATCTCTGCAGCATACTTGAAAGACAGAGTTCAGCAAAAGAAAAGTTATGCTGTCCGTATGATGGAATCACAACGGTAATATTAATTTTGAATTTTTAAACCGCAATCAGAAACTCAATGCAGATTTGTTATCTCAGCAGCAGCTACTTGTACATGAAAATCTTCTAATAAAACATCTCATCTGTTAAATATAAAGAATTGAGACTACAACACTCAGCATACGTAGAGACGCCTTTTTAACCACTAGCCCTTATCACACACTCTCCTCAACAAGTATGGCCGTCTGTTTACTTCCGGTCCTAGAAAATTGAAAAGTCAATTGTTTTCACACAGTTTAAATGACAAGCAGCTCTATTTGACCCATCAATAGGACCCTATCAGGTGCTACCACGATGGATCAGAGTGGACCTGGCAGCAAGGGCGATGAAAGAGTAATCCACATTCTCCAAAGCACTAGGACTGGAACCTCGCCATCAGATTGTAATGGCATTTTCCTTTCCTTGTATGCATCATCATCCTCATCATGTCACTAGCATGGATATCCCTGACCCTCTCTCGCCACTTTTCCCTATCGTTCATCGCCTCTGGCAGGTCTTCAGGGCTACATCCCATATCCTCACATAGCTGCTGAATGTATGTTCATGCTGGTCGTCCTGCTTTTTCCCGGCCATATGTGGGGGTCCATAAGAGTACATCATTTATGAGCTCATCCCTGGTTCTCCAGCAGTGTCCAGCATGTCTAGTTTGTCTAACTTGGATAGTTTTCATGATGAGAGGCAGGTGGCCGTATAGTTGGTGTCTTGTGGGGTGTTGCCGCCAGGACTTGTTTAAGATTGCTCGCAGCATTCTTGTGTAATTGCTGTCTAGCTTCTTCTCCAGCCGTTTTGTTAGTGTCCATTAAGTGCATCCATACAGCAGTATCGATACGACCACTACCTGGAAGAAATTGTGTTTCATTTTATCGGTTAGGTCTGATTTCCATATGATCGATAGCTTATTGATAGCTGTCCATGTCTTCCTTGGCCGCGTGTCGTTGTCCTTTTCGGTTGATGAGACGCTGCTTCCTAGGTAAGTGAATTTGTCTACTAGTTTAAGAGGGGTTCTGTCTGGCAAATACACCCAACCAAGCCGAAACACTACTGCAAAGTTTGGAACGAGCAGCCGCAGGCATAGGCCTCCATGTCAATGCACACAAAACAGAATATATGTGCTATAATCAAACAGGTGACATCTTCACACTAGATGGAACCCCTCTAAAACTAGTAGACAAATTCACTTACCTAGAAAGCAAACAAATTTGTATGCATATCATGTATATATTGGTTTCTTGTAAACCATCTGATGGTGAAATTCCAGGCCTGGAGCTTTGGGGATAGTAGAGTTCTCCTTCATTGCCATTACTCCCAGGTCTACTCTGACTTGGAGTGGTAGTACCTGTTGGGATCAAATAGAATTGTTTAATCACCTGCTAAACTTGAAGCCATTAAACTGTGTTCAAACAAAACATAATTTTGAATAGATTTACTAGTGTTAAATGGTTTTAAGTATAGTAAATGATTAAACAGTTCTATTTGGCCCTAACAGATAGTACCACTCCGGGTCAGAGTGGACCTGGGAGTAATGGCAATGAAGGAGCATTCTACATTCCCCAAAATAACCCACAAATGTTGATATGTCATTAAACAAAGAAACCATACCAAGGCTAAAGAACCCAGTCTGCCCTACTATTTCCCTGGGGAAAAACATACGGTTTCATGCCTTTTTTTTTCAAACAGCTGAATCCAGAATTTGAACTCAGGTTACTGTGTCCATTTTCAACAATAATGACAGTTATGTTAATCACACTTCTAAGGCAATTAAACAATATTTTACATTTTACATTTTTAGCTATTTTAATGGCATGTCAACCTGTCTAGGGTTATTTTATGCCTACAGGTTAAGGGATCACATTCATAGTTTAGTTTGGTTTGGTTTGGTTTTATGACATATCAACCATTATAGGTAATTTTATGCCAAATCATCTTTATACATATATATTAAATATACATATATGATTTGTAAATATTTTGTAGATAACATTCTTAAACGAGCCTGAGCTCCCTTTTGCACGCAGTTAAATGATTTCAAGTATTGCTATATAATGTGGAAGTCACTGCTGTAACGTGCAGAATAAGCAACAAAAACAACAACACTTACAGGTTCAGTGGCCCCAGCAGGTAGACAAAAAATAAAATGGGTGGTAACTCAATATTGAACCCATAACATCTTAAGCAAGTCAGTGTATGCACACTAATATACCCATTCACTGGGCCAGCGACCAATCACTGTCCAGAGAATTGAATACAAATAATTTTTAAACAGATCACTTTCGACTGCGGATTGGACCCTAACCATGTTTACCAACCCCTCCACTCGGGCAGGATATGACACAAGGTCAATTTTTTTGTTTAACAGGTTTGAATTCAGAGTATTCCTTCTCCTAGACTAGACTGAAGAACCTAGTCTGCCCTACTATCTACCCATAGCTGGAGGGAGAATTATTGGATTCATACCTTTCCCAAGGATATTAGCACTATGTGAAATGCAATCAGTCTCGTCCAGGATTTGAACTCGTGTCACTGTGATTATTTCCTACGACGATAACCATTACACCACGGGCACCTCCTGAAAATTGGACCCTAACAATTACTACCACTCCAGGTCAAAGTAGACCTGGGAAAAACATAAATGAGCTCCAGAACTGAAGCCTCACCATCAGATGCAGTTTAGTGTCTGTTGGGTTGGCTGAGGTTGGCTGCGTTGGTGGTACGTACAGCATGGTGTCCACTTGACAACTGGACTACTAGACAAGATATTTATCAAGGGCTCCACCTAATGAGTGAATGCAGCTCAAGGCCTTTTTTAAGGTGAGTCCAGACACAGGACTGTAACCCAGACACATCTGCCATTCCCAAAAATGACTTGGGCCCTGTCAGCATTCCCGTCAAAAGGGTTGCCTCAGGGACCATGCAATAAACCGAGCCCCTCCAAGGAGGGTTAGAGCCTGGTGGGTTGGCCTTCTGAGGCTCAAGGAGTATATCAGTGTAGGCTGCATGATGTGAATGCTGGGCTCCCCTGGCATCCATGACAGACAGCCTTGACTAACTACTGCCACCAGAGACAAGACACACTGGACCAAATCTGGATAGTCCAGAACACAGCTGGCTGAAGTATACTTGTCAGATGGACTACACGACTTTGTACTTATCGAGTACCTCACAAAACATGCAAATATAGCATAAGGCCTTTTTAAGGTGGGTCCTGGTGCAGGATCATTGCCCAGAGATACCTGGCATCCCAAAAATTCCTTGGACCCTGTTGGCATTCCTCTAAAAAGAGGCACCTCAGGCACCAAGCAATAAACCTAGCCCCCACCCCTGAGAAGGGTTAAAACCTAGGTGGATGTCCCTTTGAGGCTTGAGGAGTATGTCAGCTTTGGCTGTGCAATGCAAATGCTGGGCTCCCCTGGCACATGCGTCCGGCAGTCTTGCTCAACTACCACCGCCTGAGACAAGATACACGCGACCAAATCTGCATAATCCAGAACATGGCTGGTTGAAGTGTATCATATTTACTGGACTACTGTACAAGTCAAATGCTGCTATTGACAGCTGCTTATATATCTTCTATATGTATGGTCATATTTGCATAACACAGCGCGCGTGTGTGTGTGTGCAAATATGCATATCAATAAGCCTGCAGAGTCACTTCATTAAAATGTCCCTGAATAACATTCTTCCAGCTACCATACAGTCTTACCCAAGACACCCTTTTTTCTGAACCCTTCTGACAGGGCAGTGAAAAGGGAGTAAGGATTTATTTCTAACTTTATTGTAGGTCCGAGAAAGCGAGAAAAGATGAGATATAGACCAGATCAATTCTCATTTGATTTGCATTCGTACACAACTTTTATTCTACTTTCTTTTTTAAAACACACACACACTACACCCCCATACATGCACATCCAACCCCCACACACAGATACACATACACACACACAAACACCACACACATAAAACCTGAAAAAACAAAATTAGTTAGTTGGTTGGTTGGTCAGTTGATTTATGGTGTATCAACCCTTTCTGGGTCATTTAATGCCGAATTAAGTTATTTTGGTTTGGTTTGGTTTGGTTTTATGGCATATCTCTCATTGTAGGTTATTTAATGCCAAATCCATTTTTAGACATATACACAGTTCTATTTCAAACAATTCAGTTGAAGATAAGTTCACAGTTTAAATGTCAAAACAGTTGTAATTCAAACAATTTAGTTTAGTATAAGTACACTGTTTAGTTCTATTTGATTCATAGATAGGACCAAACCAGGAGCTACCACTCCTGGCCAGAGTGGACCTGGGAGCAATGGCAATAAAGAGGTACTCCACATTCCCCAAAGCTCCAGCATTACTGGAGCCTTACCATCAGATTGTTTGGTGTCATATCCAGGATATTTGTTGGGGGAGTCTGATTCCTCTGTAGAGATGCATTAGGTGTATTCTGTAGTCCCAGCCAACTTAAGTCATAAAAAAAACAACAAAAAAAAACAAAAACAAAAAAAGTGTATATATATATATATATATACACTTTTTTTGTTTTTGCTTTTTTTTGAAGAGTTCTGATAGAATGAAACAGTCTGTCTGTGGATGACAATATATGCTCCCCCATGGGGTTGAGCTCTCTGGCGAAGGAATTGCCGGCCGCCGCTAGCGTAATGCAAAGCTCTTCGAAAGAATTGAGCACTCTGGTAGCCAATAGGGTATAAAAAAAATGTAAACAAAGGCTGCTGCTGCTGCTGTTTCTAAAAATAAAAATACCTTAAAATTCCCTTAGCCAATGTGGTCCGCTTGGTGGACGAGTGGTCTGAATCACAGTCTAACGTAAAGTTGGACGGGTTTCAATCCCGGCTCCGAGCATCCTGCGTGTCTAGCCACACTGAAGAGTTCTGATAGAACGAAACTGTCTGTCTGTGGATGACTATCTATATATATATATATATAAAGATTTTGTGGTATGTAAAGAATTTAAACAGTGCTTTTAAAAGCAAGTACATATTAAGATTAATAAAATATTTTAAAAACGATTAAAATATTTTAAAATTCTACAAAAGAGACCTTTCATTTCAACCACATCTCTTCAGTGAATTAAAATTGTGAAAATTAGTTTTATAGATGAGGAATAAAACTTATGGTAGTGACTGTTGAAAAAGAGCGAAGAAAGAAAACAGATAAAGAAATAAAGAAATATTTCAATTGTTATTAAGATATTTGATTTATCTTAATACGTTTACACTTTTAAAAGCACGGTTTATATATATATATATATATATATATATATACACACACCTTTTTTTCTGGGTTTTTAGTTCTTTGCTATTTTTGCTACACCCCACAAAAATCTTGTTGTCATGGAAACCACAGCACCATCACTGACTGGGTGTGGCTAGGACCCTATGCTGCACAAAGAGTCCATAGAATCCCCCAACTTATATATACACACACATACATACACATGAATTTTTATTGAGATATTGATCAACATATAGCTTCTTTATTTTTTTACTTCTTCCAGAAATTTATCCTGAAGGAAGGATTGTTGAAAATAATTTAAATGATGAAGACAAAAGTTTATGAGGATTTTGCTTTATCTTCCTTAAATAAATAAACCTCTCTTGTTTGATTGGCAAGATATTAAATTAACAAAGGTTTATTTTTTAGGGAATGAATACTTATAGCATATGGTCTCCCCAAAGAAAATGTTGCTACTATAATTATGTTCAACAAAAACATGAAAGCAATGGTTTGCTCACCTGATGGCAACACCAATTTCTTTGACATTGTCGCAGAAATCTTTTAAGGAGATTCATTAACACCATCTTTATTTATAGTCTACTCAGATTACGTACTACGAATATATCTAATGAAAGAAAAAAGTTTCACCCTACAAAAGGCAAGAAGCAGATGATATCCTGCAAAGACTATTATGGATGCAGACGATATAGATGATCTAGTGCTTCTTGTAAATACACCTGCCCAAGCCAAATCTCTGCTGAGTAGCATGGAGCAAACAACAAGAGGCAGTGGTCTCTATGTAAACTCAGATAAAACTGAGTTGATATGTTTTAAACAAAATGGAGCCATCTCCACATTAAATAGCATACCTCAGAAATTAGTAGGCCATTTCACTTACCTTGGTAGTAATATCTCATCTACTAAAAGCAATGTCAATGTACGCATAGGAAAGGCATGGAATGCTATTGACAGGTCATCGATCACATGGAAATTCGATCAGTAAAATATTATGGGAATTCTTCCAAGCTGTAGCCATGTTAATACATCTGTTAGGTGGCACCACCAGGACTTCAACAAAATGTTTGGAGAAAAAACTACACAAGAATGCTGTGCACTCTTCTGAATAGATCCTGGAAGCAGCGACCAGAAAATAGCAGCTGTATGGCCACTTACCTCCCATCTCACAAACCATCCGAGTAAGATAAACAAGATGTGTTGGAGAAGCAAGGACGAACTCATAGTCAAGTGACCCTCTCCTTTAGACTCCTGCCCATGGACACACCAGCATTGGCTGACCAGTAAAATCTTACATTCTTCAACTCTGTGCAGAGACTAGATACCATGTAGAGGACCTGCCAAGAGTGATGGCTGATAGGGATAGATGGCAAGAGAGAAACAAGGAAATCTGTGCTATCAACTTGAATTGATGGTGATGATGATGTTGCAGAGGTGCAGTCAGTGTATTCTACAGCCCTAGCCGACTAGGCAACTGCACAGTGGTGCCTCCTGACCAATATCACTGTCTTTATATTAAATTTCTCTTTCTCTCGGATTTATTATCTTTTCTCTTTCTTTTATTCTTTACTTGGTTGATTGGTTTTAACATGTCACCCTATCTTGGGTTATTTAATGCCTAGAGGTTAGGATAACATGTTTGTTATATGTTAATATCTATATTTTTGTGTTGTTATTTCTTATGAGTTCATTTTTTTAGACACAGTCCTATCGAATATGAACAATTTCCCTGCAAATTTATTTAACCCATAGATGCGATTCAGACAGGTTCTACCACTCTAGGTCAGAGTGAATTTAGGAGTAATGTCAATGAAGGGTATTCCACATTCCCCAGATCTCCAGAACTGGAGCCTCACATCAAATACAGTTTATTGTCATACCCAGGACATTTTTTTTTGCTTGAGTGATTTCAAAGGATTTCAGTTGACCAGTGCTCCTTTGCTTTTAACTTGTCTCCATTTCAGATTTGTAGATACGCAGAAAGACTCAATCAACATATAAATATTCCTGCCATTTTTTTACCAGCACAAGTGATAAAGAAGTGAGAAGAATTCATTACCATTCTTCTCACTTCTTTATCACTGCAAAAGAAACGTGTTCGAGATGCTTATTCATGAATGAAAGGTAAGATCAAAAAGGATTTGCACCAATTCAGTCAGATTTTTTTTTCCAGTTGAAAGATTTTTCAACCAATCAGGTTGCAAAATTAATAGTCTTTTTAGATTATTAAATTGCGCCTTTTTTTAATCTTATTTTTGCACAAAGTTATGATTCAGTAGAAATTATAGACAAAAAGGTTTCATCATTATCTTTGGTGCAAATTTTTAGTACCCACCTTCCTTTCTCGTGAAAGATGATTCATTTCCAGGTAAAATTTTTAGAACAAAAGAAATAGCCTTTATTAATTTTTTTCTTTTGTGTGTGTGTATGTACGTGTAAATTTAGAACTTTAAAAATGTTCTATCTCATATTTATTGATAAAATTTTATTTTAATTTTTTCAAACCCATTTTTTTTTAAAATTCTGATACTTGTGCCGGTAAAAAAAATGGCAGGAATATTTATATGTGGATTGAGTCTTTCTGCTTATCTACAAATCTGAAATGGAGACAAGTTAAAAGCAAAGGAGCACTGGTCAACTGAAATCCTTTGAAATCACTCAAGCAAAAAAAAAATGTCCTGGGTATGACAATAAACTGTATTTGATGTGGGGCTCCAGTTCTGGAGATCTGGGGAATGTGGAGTACCCTTCATTGACATTACTCCTAAATTCACTCTGACCTAGAGTGGTAGAACCTGTCTGAATCGCATCTATGGGTTAAATAAATTTGCAGGGAAATTGTTCATATTCGATAGGACTGTGTCTAAAAAAATGAACTCATAAGAAATAACAACACAAAAATATAGATATTAACATATAACAAACATGTTATCCTAACCTCTAGGCATTAAATAACCCAAGATAAGGTGACATGTTAAAACCAATCAACCAAGTAAAGAATAAAAGAAAGAGAAAAGATAATAAATCCGAGAGAAAGAGAAATTTAATATAAAGACAGTGATATTGGTCAGGAGGCACCACTGTGCAGTTGCCTAGTCGGCTAGGGCTGTAGAATACACTGACTGCACCTCTGCAAAGGGGTAAGACCCCACCAAACAATCTGATGGTGAGGTTCCAGTAACGCTGGAGATTTGGGGAATGCAGAGTACCCCTTCATTGCCATTGCTCCCAGGTTCACTCTGTCCTGGAGTGGTAGCATCTGTAGCAGAAGGAATTTTCATATTTTTGTTTGGCGCATAGCATGGAGCAAACAACAAGAGGCAGTGGTCTCTATGTAAACTCAGATAAAACTGAGTTGATATGTTTTAAACAAAATGGAGCCATCTTCACATTAAATAGCATACCTCAGAAATTAGTAGGCCATTTCACTTACCTTGGTAGTAATATCTCATCTACTAAAATTAGTAATATCTCATCTACTAAATAAAAATTCGATGCATAATTTCACCCAATCAGGATGACTTATCCTATTCAGCCAGAACCACCTTTCTGGGCAGTAGTAATTGGGAAAAGCTGTCAAACTCTCTCTTCAATAGCAGCAGCAGCAGCATGGACACAATGAGGGAACCTATCTAATTTATGGATACCTTGAGTCTATTTCTCTTAGACCAAGGGTTCCCAGTTGAATATGAATTAGATAAATTCAATACGCCACACAGGAACAACCTTACATCACACCCAAAATTGGCTATGTCAATTTGCGATGCCGAATTCCGCTCCGACACCTAGCGACTTCACATCTGGGCAACATTTTCTGGAGACATTCACGCTTCTCCCCAAAACAAACCAGAACCACAAAATCATGGTGACGTCAACGTTTCCCTCCTCAAACAGCAAACACAACTTTTGCTATACAATGGCGGAAAATATCTCCCTAGCACGTCCAATGACACGTGCAGCTATCTCAACTCTATCATAACTTCAAATCATTCACTTACTTCTTTCCTTCCTATGAGACTTGCAGCATAAATGTAAACTCTTTATTCCATGCTGCCATTAAAAACCTACATGTCACAGCTAATAGCATCTTCGTCTTCTTACTTCTTCATCCTCCTTTATTAACAACAACAATTAGCGAGGGATAAACACACACGCACAAGAATACATTTCTTCGCCAAAAATAATAACAAACATTCCTCTCGCTATACACCTGATAGAGCCCTATCTATGGGCTAAATAGAACTAATTTCATACTTATGCTAAACTGAATTGTTTGAATTAGAACTGTTTGACTAAGCTGAATAGCTTGAAATAGAAATGTTTTTGACAATTAAACTGTACTTACATTTAAACTGCATGCTTATGCTAAACTGAATTGTTTGAATTAGAACTGTTTGACTAAGCTGAATAGCTTGAAATAGAAATGTTTTTGACAATTAAACTGTACTTACATTTAAACTGCATGCTTATGCTAAACTGAATTGTTTGAATTAGAACTGTTTGACTAAGCTGAATAGCTTGAAATAGAAATGTTTTTGACAATTAAACTGTACTTACATTTAAACTGCATGCTTATGCTAAACTGAATTGTTTGAATTAGAACTGTTTGACTAAGCTGAATAGCTTGAAATAGAAATGTTTTTGACAATTAAACTGTACTTACATTTAAACTGCATGCTTATGCTAAACTGAATTGTTTGAAATGGAACTGTTTTTTGACATTAAAACTGTACTTACACTAAACTGATTTATTTAATATAGAACTGTTTTGACATTTAACTGTGTAAACAAAATCTGTACTTATACTAAACTGAATTAGCTCTGTTTGAATAAACTGAATAGCTTGAAATAGAAATGTCTTTGACAATTAAACTGTGTATTCATGCTAAACTGAATTGTTTGAAATAGAGCTATTTGCATAAAAATGGATTTGGCATTAAATAGCCTACAAAGCTTGATATGCAATAAAACCCAAACCAACCAACCAACCAACCAACCTCTGTGCAGAAGCTAGCATGCTTGACTATGGCATTGTTGTAAATGAGTTTGAAACCCAGCAATTGGTTAAATAGTACCACTAATGTTCTTGTACAAGAACCGCTTTGGTATTAAATAACCATTTAAATAAGGTTGATATGCCATTAATCAAATAAATCTAATCTATCTATCTATCTATCTTGGGAAGTTTCCATGGCGTAGTGGCTAACATGATGGACTGCAATATTATAGTAAACAAGTTTGAACTTCAGTCACTCTTACTTCCACTTTTGAACTAATGCCCTTGGTTTGGTTTGGTTTCTTTATTTAATAGCATATCAACTCTTTTTAGGTTATTTAATGCCAAAGCCATTCTCCTAGAAGAACAGTAGTGGTACTTTTTAACCCATAGCTGGGAGGATAAGGGGGTTCATACCTTTCCCAAGGGTATTTGCCCGAAAGTGAACGTAATAGCACGACTGGAGTACGAACTCGCGTATTACGATTTCGCTGTCCATCGCTTTAACCATTACACCACAAGGACACCCCTAATGCCCTTGGGAAAGGCATAAACATACTGTTGTGGGAGCCTTACCCATCTCGCCATAATGGACTCTTCTCACCGTTATTTGTACAGAGATTTTGCTGCTAGAGTTGCAGATCAATATCAGTGTTATCCAAACAGTACGAGACTTCTTACCTTTTCTCTGCAACTCTATCTTTCTTGTGTAATATAATCTGTTATCTAATATCCATGTTTGTGTTTTCATTAGTGACCCTTTCCGGGGCCACAACACATACTTATCCCCTCTAGCTATGGATTAAATAGTGCTACTACTGTTCTTCTCCAAGGATAGCTTTCGTATTAAATAACCCATGCTGACAATATATATATATATATATATGTATATATGTATATGTATCTTATGTTTACGGTTCTTAATAACTCACGTAGTGAGTTAATGGAGGACCAAATATTGCAGTATAATTAAATTGAGCTCAATATCAATGATAGAGCTTTATACATATAGAAATCTGTCTGACTAATGCATAAAGCATAAAAACTAGAGTCACAGATACTACCATGTAATGTGTATATATATATATATATATATATATATCGCTCATCTGGGGATGCTGCTTTTATTTCTGCAGCCCAAATTACTTTAAAATAAATCAGTATTGCTATATCCACTTCAACAGAGAAAGTATATGTGCCAAATTAGACAGCAGCCTTTGCTAATTTTATATATATGTATATACTCCATCTTGAGATACTCCTTTTGCTTGTGCTGTCCAAATAACTTTAATATATATATATATATATATATATACAAGGATCATTAAATAAGTTTCCAGACTTTTTTCGTTTGGGCACTTTTATTGATAGTACACACATGAAACTCTAGTCCCCTTCAAAGTAATCTCCTCAGGCTGCAATGCACTTGTACCCTTCCAACAACTTCTGGAAGGCCCCATAGAAGTCCTCTTGTGTGAGCGTGTCAATGACCTTTGTCACAGCCTCTTTCATCTCCTCAATTGTCTCATAATGACAGCCTCTGAGCTTAGGGAATAAGCAAAAGTCACAAGGAGCAAGGTCTCGACTATAGGGAGGGTGACGAACTATCTTGATGCCCATCTTGGTCAAATAGTCTGTGACAACGATGGAGTTGTGGACTGGTGCATTGTCCTGATGGAAATGCCACTGACCTGATTTGAAGAGTGCTAGCCTCTTCCAACGGAATCTCTTCCTGAACTCCCTTAAAACCTCAACATAGTAACCCTAACCCTTTGGCCAATCAACTGTGGTGTATTGACTTCCTTACTCCTCCCACACCTCTCATCATCCCTCACAGACTCCCTGCCTTCTTTGAATCTCTTATGCCACTCAAAAACTGATGCTCGATTCATGCAAGACAGTTGAAAAGCAGTCCAAAGTATTCCATACATTTCTGTGGCATTTTTTCCAATTTTAAAACAGAATTTTTTTGCATATTGTTCTTCTAAAGTGTCCTCACGTCCAGATTGCATTTTTGAAATTCACCAGGTGTGACAATCAGGCTTGAGTAGGGTGTATTCCAATTGCTGCTGTAGCTGTTGATTTGAACCTGAAATCATAAAAATTGGTCAGTCATCTCATAAGATGTATAGCAATAACATACTGAATTTTCAACAGTCTATGACAATTTTAAATGCCTGTAAGTCTGGAAACTTATTGAATGCACCACATATATATATATTAAAGTAATTTGGAAAAACTTTCATTCTGTCTGATTAAAGCGTAAAGCATAAAACCCAGAGACACAGACACCACCATGTAAAATATATATATATATATATATATATATATATATTATACAAATATATATATATGCATATTATACAAATATATATATATATATACGTATATATATGTATATTATACCAATATATACTAATATATATATATATATATATATATATATATATATATATATATTTGGAAAAAAATGGAAATAAATCTGACAGTATGTAAATATGAAAAATAGCAATATATTTAAAGGATATACTTTAGATGATTGGTTTTAATGGCCTGTCAACCTGTCTTGGGTTATTTTATCCCTTGATGTTAAGGAGTTGCATTTTTGTACATTCATATCTTACATTTTTTTGTATAGTTATTTCTTAAGATTTTTTTCATATAGTCCAACGAAATATGAATAATTTTAAAACATCAAATGGGTAGAGTGTTCGCCAATGAAACCAGGAGACTTAGGTTCAATCTCGGGACATGTCATACCAAGACTTTAAAAATGGTACTTGATACCTCCTTGCTTAACACTCAGCAATATTAGGTATGTATCAAGGGTAAAGTGGAGCAATCCTCGGATAGGAGTAACGCCCTCCCCTACACCTTGGTGTAGTAGCTATTGAAAAGGGAGCCTTCTGGCTACCCTCGACTACAGTCACCGACTTAACTTTACTATTTGATTAGAGTCAGGGTGGACGTGGGAGTAGTGGCAATAAAAGAGTACTTCACACTCACTTCGTCTCAAGGACTGGAGCCTCACCACCAGTTTAGTGTCTTACCCAGGATCCCCTTTTTTAGAGTGGAGTGGGGGCTAAACTCTCTGAAGAGATACAGTCAGCATATTCTATGCCCTGATGAGGCATATATATATATATATATATATATATATATATATATATATATATATATGCACACACCTGTGTGTGTGTGTGTGTGTGTGTGTGTGTGTGTTTAAGACCATGTTGTTTTTGCATATATGAAATTTTAAAAAATATTTCAAAATTCAAAATTAAGAGAAAAGTTATACTGTGTTCTTAATAATCCATTGTTTTGGTGGGGGTTCAACAATGAAAAAATGTTTCATTTTTTAAAATTATTTTTTACTTCATTAGAAGAAGCAGATATTGTAACAGATTACTGTGAGAATTTCAAAATTTAACTTAAAACATCAACAAACAGGAATTTATCTTTTTTCTATATCCCCCTACCTTTAAGCAATCAATATTGGATTATGTCATAATTCAATTATGGAAATTGAACTGAGTAAATTCCGAATTTATTTTTTACTTCTCGGTGACGATATTATACGATTAGAATTTATTAAATATTTTTTCCTGCGAAATAATTTAAGATCAAGCAGTTCAATAAAAATAAATGTTAATTTAAACATTTTCTATTAATGACAACATGATCTCGTTGCATAAAGATCGCCGAGAAGTAAATCTCGTTATTCGCGAGATTTCAGTATATCGCGTGGGTCGCATTTGACTTCATCAGTTTTGAGTTGTGCGCCATGGCGTTAGGCAAACGAAATCGACTCGCTGATGGTAACGAGGATTCTTTGGTGAGTCACCCGATCTTTTTCACTCTTAAAAATCTTTTAGAGTTGCTGCTAGGAAAGGTTCACTTCCCCTTCGCAGGGAAAAGCCTCCACCATTCTCATATAATTTTGTATTGATTGGGAAAAATAGATCGTTTTAATGTATAACTTTTATAAAAAGGAAATATATATATATATATATATATATATATATAAGAAAAAAAAACGATAGAAAAAATTGTATTATTATTCAAGGTGGAATTTATTGAATAAATCTACTTGCATTTATTTATCTATTTACTGGTTGAGCTAGGATCATTTATTCTTTCTTCTCGTGAGATTATTACTTGAAATCCTAAATTTCAGGCACTCCTTGAAAAAGTAGAAAAAAAAGGTCTATAAATTTAGAATTTGTATTATTATTATTTTTAATTTTCAGTTGCTTAATTTGTATTTTTATGTAAAATGAATAAATATCTTTTGAAATTCCGAGATCTCATTAAAAAATCTATTCTTTTCAGTCGTTAAAAAAATAAATAAAAATAAATTATTATGTAGATGTTGTAAATTTTAAAAAGTTTTAAATTGTTTTTTTAATTACATTGTTTATATATATATATATATATATATATATATATATAATTAGCAGTTTTAAAAGATATATATTATTTTAGTATATATCTTTATCTTATTTGTATTTAATATTTTCTGATGTTTTTTTTGTTGTTTTTTTCGTTAAAAAGATTTTTTTCTAGTTTTAATTTTTTAACGATCATATTTCATTTATTCATTTTTTTTTTTTTAAATCAATGTATTTTTTAAAAATAGAATATCAAAAATGATAATCTTTTTTTTTTTTCTTTTATTACAATGCGAACTTATTGTATAAATTTTCCTGTAGTAGTTGTACCTTTATATCTTTGCCTTTTTGTTGGTATATAATACAAACAAAAAAACAAAAAAGAGATATCGTTTCTATTTCCTGGGAAAATATTTCTTTATTTAGATTGGTCTTTATTTTTATTCATAAAAAAAACAAACTTTACTTGAAAAAAAAAAAAAATGAAAATAGAATTTCGGTAAAAGAAAAATGATTAAATAAAAACTATATGAATTTTATTGTGATCGTAAAGAAAGAATTTAAAAAAACTTGAATTAAAGAGAAAAAAAAAAAAAAAGCCGAAAAGAATTTACGTAGTTTAAATGTCCTAATAAAAATAAATCTTTAAAATAAAAACGAAATTATTTCTTTCCGTTGAAGATTTTGGGAAATAAATTTAAAATCCAAGGAAAATGAAGAAGAAAAAGCCATGATAATTCACAGTCGTTGTCACTGTCTTGTCTTTTGCTGCCGAGATCATTTTAACCCCCCACATTTAAAAAGGGGGAGGGAGATTTTATTTGAGGTTCAAAATTGAGGTTTTTAAGGTTATTTATTTATTTTAGATGTTTTTTTTTCCCCAAGTAAAAATAAATTTCAAAAATCGGCATCTTCTGGTCAAATGTTGAGAGTAAGTTTCGCGGAAGTGAAATTGGCAATTGAAATTAACATGTTTTGGTGAAGAAATAAAAGGGGAAATATCTTTTTAAAATGGATCGAATAATGAAAATAATTTTTTTTTTCTAATAATATTAATGATAATATAATGCACCCTCAAAATATTTCTGAAAAGTTGATTTTTAATAAAAATGTGGGCGAAAAAAATTTGGATAATTTTTATGTTAGAAATAGAATTATCTTCCTGAGGAGACAAAAGGAATTCTTGTTTTTTGTTTTAAATTTTACGATGAATATTTTGTTTGTTTTAACTTCTTGGGAAGCATGATTTTTAAAAATAGATAAATTTTTAAATTTTTTATTTATTTTTTTCATTTTCCTTTTGTATGATAAAAATTGTCATTTCACTTTTTTTTTTTTTAAATTTGAAAGGATTGTATTTATTTTAGACATAAAATATTATGTCTAAAATAAATACAATCCTTTCAAATTTTATAATAATATAACAAATTTTATGATATAAGAATATTATATAATATTTGTACAAATCTAATAAGTAAAAAGAAAAGTTTTGATTTTAAACTTTTTTATTATTTTTTTATTTTATTTATAATGATAATAATAATAATGAAAAAAATTATAAAAGAAATGAAAGGTTTTTCTAAATTTAAAAATCTTTTGTTTTTATGATTTTAGATTAATGATGTTCATCTCAGAAATAAATATATTCAAGTTGAGAATTTTTTTTTTTTTTTTTTTTTGCAAAATAAACAAAAGATTTGGTTTCTTCAGAAATATCCTTATTTCTTGATATTAATCTTTTTTTTTTTTTTTTTCAATCAATATTTGATTATAAAGTAATTTTAATTGTTTTGATTAAATAATTAGCAAGCATTCTAAATGAAATCTAAAATTTTGATCTTTTTTGGCTGTCAAAAACATTTTGGATCAAAAATAATTCACACTGCAAATAATGAATTTTTTCTTGCCACGTGTTGTAGCAGCCATGATCTGATTATTTTTGCATGTATACGACTACAACAACAAAAACGGCACGTCGTAGCATGATTTTTGTTAGCTCAATACTATGGCACTTATTTAGAATAGCTCGCTGGAGGAAAATATCAGTGATAATCTACAAAAATATTATTTACCAATGTATCATTTATATTCACGATTTAGAAATTGTTTTCTTTTTTTTTTCTTCTTCGGAACTTAGCATAAAATGAATAAACCTTCTATAAGGCGGCCATATTGATTTTTCAAGAGACACGATAATCCTCAACACTCAACCTGGAAGTTTTTTTTTTTGTCTATTTATTTTTAGTGTGTAAGTAAAAATATAATAAAATACATTAATGGATATTAATTAAACTGGACTCATCTGTGTTATTCTATTTGTGTTAATGATGTATTACCAAATTTATCTTGCACAAATTCTTTGAGTCCACTATACAAGTAAAAATTGAAAGGAGACGCTCGTAGCGTAATAGTTTGCGTCTGGCGACTCAAGTTCAAATCCTGAAGGAGTCTGTTTGTATTTCACATTGTGCGAACACTCTTTCATCCAGCAATGGACTCTAACTTTGATATGGCAACGAGTCTAGAAGGAGAATTTTGAATTCTAACCAGCTTTACTCCGCTTAGGTATTGGTCTTGCGTCACTTCCTGCTTATGGCGGAAAAGTTTGGTAAATATAGCCATGCAAACAAACAAAAAAATCACTTTCCTCCTGAGAGTGGCGGGGTCAATATAATCGCTTTTTTAAGATTGGCCATTTCAACTTGGAGGGTGGATGTAAAAGTTCATAAAAAAGACTGATTGAAATTTATTTTCTTGACTATTTATATATCTCCGGAGATTAGGGTTCAATTCCGGACTGAATCATACCAAAGACTCAAAAAATGGTACTTGATGTCTCCTTGCTTAACACTCAGCATTATAAGGTACTGATCGAGGGCAAAGTGGAGCAATCCAGGGGTAGGTGTAGTGTCCTCACACACACACCACTCAACCGGGAAGTTATATATATAT
Organism: Sepioteuthis lessoniana; assembly: GCA_963585895.1. Classification (NCBI taxonomy): domain Eukaryota; kingdom Metazoa; phylum Mollusca; class Cephalopoda; order Myopsida; family Loliginidae; genus Sepioteuthis; species Sepioteuthis lessoniana. The sequence goes on along the minus strand of OY757934.1, from coordinate 12,761,305 downwards.
ATATATATATTCTCCAGTTTGGTTGGGATTACATTCCTTGCCAAGTTCTGCTGTCAAGTGGTAAGGGAAGTCAAAAACTGACGTTTCCTTACCGCGTAGACAGAGGCCTCGCGGCCCTAATTACCTCATGTCGTATGGTGCACGATGGCCTGTCTTGAACATGTAAAATTTCACTCAATATTTCTATCCTTTCTTATATGTTCTATATAAAGAACTCAACTTACACTCTTTCAACCAATTGGACATTCTCTACATAAACTCTTTATGTAGTATGTTAAGAACTAACAACTTGGCCGCCATGGACCTTTCGTACTGTATCATATCACTACCTCTGACTTAAATCAGGGAATTATCCGATTTTAATAAAATTTTCAACGTTCATTTTTTGATTTAATAATGCATCAATTATTTTACGAAACACTTTTTTTCCGGTCACTTTACCTCTCATGTTTGAGGTACTATTTAATCGGTAGGGGTATATGATATGGCATTTAAAAAAAACCCAAAGTGTGAAGAAATTTTTAAATTGGAAACTGTTGGAAAAAAATAGTTCCCCTAATGTTAATGTTAAATTCCAAAGTTTTGAGTTTTCAATACTATGATTTAATAGAAAATATAATCTTCTTGCGGATTGTTAGGGAAATGAGTCTGCATTGATAGTTGTTCTGTTTAAGGGTGGGTAGGGTGCTAAAATTTGCATATTTTGACTGACTTATCTCCAATCCCAAGCGAAATCTAAATATACTTAATAACATTTTAAAGAATATTTTTACTAATCGAAATAATATCAATTTTGGAACTGGGAGGTTTTTTTTTGTTTTTTTTTCAGTAAAAAAAAAATGTTCGACGAAAATAAATTTGCTAACTTACAGTATGGATCATTTGTTAAGCAATTTTGAGTTTTGGCCCCTGTATTCAAGTTGAATATTTATGTAAGTGTATGGGAAAAGAACAAAATATTGTTATAGAAACAGGAAATTTAATAGGTAAAAATTAGTGTTTTCTGGGTAATGAAAGATTTGTAGATTATTTCCAGGTAAAAAAAAAAAGAAGCAACTGAAAAGTATTATTTCTGTTTCGATTATAAATTCTTTCATCGAGTTTTCTTCATCGTACATTTAAAAACGATGTTAACGTGCGTATCAAAAAGTAATTAGATATGTTATTTTGCTTTTAATACTGATAGCTATAACTTTCATTTTTAACTCGTTTTAACGGGGAAAAAAGCGAAAGATTATTAGTACCTAATGGTGTTTCACTCTTTCAAGTTTGCTCAGGCATTAAAAAGTTCTTGTTTACACATCGTAAATAGTTCTTAGCACAAGGAAATATTAAATCATAATACATTTCCCTTGCTGTTGTTACACTCAGATAATGTTAGAGGTGAAGCAATGGTACCCGGATACAGCCAACATACAAATTCAATCGCCAATCGCATAGCCTCCGCTACAGTTTCAAAACCTCTTTGCAACTTAATAGTGTGGGGTTAGCGTTCGCGCCACTCTAGTCGTGATACCAAGAGGTGCTGAAAAGTTATCGACCTGACCAAGAATATGTACATACTTCCTCATAGAGCCAGAAAATGTACATGCTTCCACGTTCATATTGCAGTTGATCACACGTCTCAAGTTCTTTTAACCCTTCAGTGTCAAACAAAAAAAAAAAAATTCTGTCCTTGGTTGAGCCGAGAAATGTTAATAATGATAATGAGGATGCTAATAAGTGAAGTTGGCGACCATAGTCGAAGGCAACCTTTTCTATAGGTACTACATTGAGATGTAGGAGAGGGCTCTTCTCCTTTCTCTGGGTTGCTCCACTTACCCTTGATCCGTACCTTAAAATATCGTTAAGCAAGGCGACATCAAGTACTATTTTCTTTGGTATGACTTGACCTGGGATTGAACCCCCTGGTCTCCCAGGCCATTGGCAAACACCCTACCCACTAGGCCAATTTGTTTATTTGTAACTAATTATAAGCACCCTGTCAGCCAGGCTAAGAATATGTGGACTGTATTCTTTACAGAAGAGTAAAACATTCACACACACACAAGCAGGGAGGTATCCTGGGTATGACTCTACACTGCATCTGATGGTGAGGCTACAGTACTGGAAATCTGCGTCATGTCCTCTATGACTGGGACTGGTGGATTAAGTAAATCTGTTAAAAAAATTATTTGTATTCAGTTGGTCTTTATGCAAAAAAAATCTCTAAAAAATGTAAATATCAACATACAATGAATACAATTCCCTAATTTCTCATCATAAAATAACCCTAGATGGTTTGACATGCCGTTAAAATCAACCAATCAAAAATTCTGCAAATAGCTATTTACTAAGCTTTCTTTAGTTGTGGAACAAGTCTGGATGTACGGGATACCCAGTGAGACTCAAACTCGTTAGTAATAGTTTGCTAGTCTAGCTTGCTAACCTTTCATGGTAAAGTTGGCGACTGTAGTCGAGGGCTACTACACCAAAGTGTGCAATTCCCTGAATTGCTCCACTTTACCCTTGATATATACTTTATAATGCTGAGTGTTAAGCAATGAGGTACCCCTTTTTTTATTTTATTTTTTTTTTTTTTAAGTCTCTGGTATGACTCGTCCTGGGATTGAACTCGGTCTCCCAGGCCATTGGCGAAAACTATTCAATGGGCTGATGGGACTCTATTATTTAGATTAATATTCCCATGTAAACAATGGATTTAACACAGTAATCTTAGTATGTTGTACTAAAACAAGTCACTTGAGATTCAGGCATTTAAAATTTTCTCTTTAGTGCTGAATTGAGGATGTTGTTAGCACAAAATTGTTTCTTGAGAGTAAATACCCAGAGTTTGTTTAATATTTCTTCTCCATATACCTGACAGCAAGTCTCCAGGACTTTTCTCAGTATTCTGGCTGATCTCAACAGTGCTGTGGTCAAGATGGTCTCAATTCTTTTGATCTCCGGTTTCCTCAGTCTCTTTTCCAATTCTTAGATAGCCCAGTTGGCTTGGGCTGTAGAATACACAGACTGCATCTCTGCAGAAGGGTAAGACACTGCCCTCAATGAGTGTCCTGGTTATAACACTAAACAGTTTGATGGTGAGGCTCCAGTAATTCTGGGGCTTTGGAGAATGTGCAGTACCTCTTCATTGGTATTGTTCTCAGATACACTTTGGCCCAGAGTGAAAGCACTTGATAGGTCCTATCTATGGGTCAAATGGAACTGTTTGACATTTAAACTGTGTCCAAACAAATGATTTATGGTAAATTGAATTGTTTGATACATAGCTTTACTTGGTAGCATTTAACTGTGTGCAAGCAAATGGTTAATTGTAAATAAAATTATTTGTACTAGATTGAAATATTTAAAACCACTTAACTGTGTTAAAAATAATGAGCTCAGGCTCATCAACAAAATGTCTTTATAAATCATATTTGATATATATATATATATATAAACTGGATTTGGCATTAAATAACCTACAAAGATTGACATGCCATAAAACCAAACCAATTATAAAATGTGGTTTGGTTTGTTAGGTTTTATGGCATATCAACCATTGTAGGTTATTTAACGCCAAATCCATTTTTATGTAAATAATCTGTTCTATTACAAACAATTCAGTTTAGCATAAGTACACAGTTTAATTGTCAAAAATATTTCCATTTCAAACTATTCAAGCAGTTATTTGTAACAATTCAGTTAAGTGTAAATACAGTTTTAATGTCGAAAAACAGTTCTATTTCAAATAATTCAGTTAGGCCCTATCAGGTGCTACCACTCCGGACTAGAGTAGACCTAGGAGCAATGGCAATGAAGGGGTACTCTGCATTCTCCAAAGCCTCACCATCATATTGTTTAGTGTCATATCCAGGACATTCGTTGGGCGGGGTCTTACCCCTCTGCAGAGAAGCAGTCAGTGTATTCTACAGCCCCAGCTGACTGGGCAATATAAAATGTAGTGGTAAATTGAATTTGGATTTGTTTTATTCTCTAAGGATTTTCATCTTGTTACTTACAGTGCTTCACAAACTCTTCACTTTTAACAAAATTTAATTAGTTTAATCCCCACCTCCAATAAATTGACTATTAAATTTTGAAACAGCTAATTTACCAGTGTTTAATACGAGACGTAAGTTGGTAAACTATAAATGAAAATGCCCGTGGTGTAATGGTTATCGTTGTAGGAAATGGACATAGTGACACGAGTTCAAATCCTGGACGGACTGATAGCATTTCACATAGTACTAATACCCTTGGGAAAGGTATGAATCCAATTATTCTCCCTCCAGCTATGGATAAATAGTAGGACAGACTGGGTTCTTCAGCCTTGGTGAGGCAACTAGTCTAGGAGAAGGAAAACTCTGAATTCAAACCTGTTAAACTCCGCTTAAAAATTGACCTTGTCATATCCTGCTCGAGCGGAGGGGTTGGTAAATATATGATAAATGAAAATGCACCTTTTAATTCTTGAATAATTTTTTTGATTGGAAGGATGGATTTAGTGAGTACTAAGGAGATTACGAATATTAGAATGCAGGTTTATGAGTGTAAGATACTAATCTCTACATTCTATATTCAAAGTGCTTCTAAGATGATGTAATGGTTAACAAGCTAGACTAGCAAATCTTCAACTTCAATAGTGAGTTTAAGTCTCATTGGGTACCCCCGTTCATACAGCCTTATGCCACATCTAAACAAAAAGCTTAATAAATTATTATATTCAAAGTCCTTCTTTGTTTTCTTAGTAAATAATACACATAGCTAACCCCAGGTTTCCACCATGTGCCAACTTGGAAAGGCAAATAAAGTGGGTTCTCAAAGCTTTGGAATACTTCACTATAGATTTCAATATCTGTCAGCCAGTATATGAACCAAGAATTTTTGTTCACCTCTTATAGCGATATTTATAAATGCCAACTAGTAAATTCATCTCCTGTGGACCTCACAGAGCTTACAATACACAGACTGTATTTACCAGTAAAGGGTCAAGACTCCCTCCATGGTTAAAAAGAGTATCCTGGGTTTGACACTAAATTGTATCTCTGGGAGATCAAGGGAGTGTAGAGGATCCCTTCATTGCCATTACTCCCAGGTTCATTCTGACCTGGAGTAGTCACACCCGTTAAGGTTCCGTAGATAAATACAGAACTGTTCAATCATTTACTCAGGATTATTTTGGTTAGTTATTTGAAAATATACAAGAAAGGAATGATTTCCCATGATATAATGGCTAATGGGCTGGACTGTAACATCTTAGAGAATTTGACCTCAAGTTGTGTACTATTACATTCACTTTTGGACTAATGCCCTCGGCAAAGGTATGAACCCCTATTATCTCCCTTAGCGATAGGTTTGATTGAACTATTACTGTTCCCTAACTTTGAGGCATAAAATAATCTTTGGTTGACAAACGATTAAAATCAATCAATCAACCTATGTGGGCCTCTAATTCTTTTATTCACTTCCAGGGATCTACATGAACCACTTCAGGAAACTGTACTAAAAAAAATCTTGATTGCAATTTTTGCTGGGGTGTCAAAAAGAAATATGCTTGCATGTGTGTTGTTTTTTTTTTTTTGTTTTTTTTAGCATTCATTAAAATTGCTGTTCGCAATAAAAAAAATTTCTTGTCTCTCTTTGCAGGATGTTCTCCCAAATGATCCAAAGCAACAATATCGTCGCTCGGACTTTGATAGCCTCATTCCCATGATCAACATTCAATCTGAACGCCATGGCTGCAAATTAATGCATGGTTATCAAAAATTACGCGAAGATAGACATCTTTTTGACTACACAATTCACGTGGAAAATGAAAGTATTCCAGTGCATAAGACGTTGTTGGCGGCCAGCAGCGACTATTTTAATGCCATGTTGACTGGAAGTATGAGGGAAAGCCGTGAAAACTCGGTCACATTACTTGGCTTAACATCCATTGGAGTTCATGCCGTTATCAATTTTGCCTATACAGGCTTGCTGGAAATAACAAGTGAGACAATTGATGATATTTTACTGGCAGCAAGCCATTTGCAGGTAAGTGGCAATATAATGTGTGTAATAAATATATATATGTGTGTGTGTGTGTGTGTGTGGGTTTATAAATATGTGTGTGTGTGTGTGTGTTTACATGTGAATTCACCCAGTCGGCTGGGGCTGTAGAATTCACAGACTGCACCTCTGCAGAGGGGTAAGATCCCACCCACCAACAACTGTCCTGGATATGACACTAAACAATCTGATGGTGAGGTTCCAGTGATGCTGGAGCTTTGGGAAATGAGGAGCACCCCTTCATTGCTATCATTCCCAGGTCCACTTTGGCCCGGAGTGGTAGCACCTGATAGGGCCCTATCTATGGGTTAAATAGAACTAAACTGCATACTTATGCTAAACTGAATTGTTTGAATTAGAAATGTTTGACTAAACTGGATAGTTTGAAATAGAAATGTTTTTGACAATTAAACTGTGTACTTATGCTAAATTGAATTGTTTGAAATGGAACTGTTTTTGACATTGAAACAGTACTTATGCTCAACTGAATTGTTTGAAATAGAACTATTTTGACATGTAATTGTGTGTAAACAAAATCTATACTCATACTAAACTGAATAGCTTGAAATAGAAATGTTTTTGACAAACTGTTTACTCATGCTAAACTGAATTGTTTGAAATAGAACTGATTATTTGTATAAAAATGGATTTGGCATTAAATAACCTTCAAAGCTTGATATGCCATAAAACCCAAACAACCATCAATGTGTGTGTGTACGCTCCCCCATGGGGGTTGAGCACTCTGGTAGCCGATAGGGTATAAGAAAATGTAAACAAAGGCTGCTGTTGCTAAAATAAATACCTTAAAATTCCCTTAGCCAACGTGGTCCGCTTGGTGGCCGAGAGGTCTGAAACTTAGTCTAACGTAAAGTTGGACGGGTTTCGATCCCGGCTTCGAGCGTCCTGAAGAGTTCTGATAGAACGAAACAGTCTGTCTGTGGATGACAATACAATATATATATATATATAATAGTTTTGTGTGTATGTATATCAAGATATCTGGACATATATTTATTTTTATGAGTAGGATACCACTGTTTAATTTTTTTCAACCATTTTCTGGGTGCTGTTATTATTTGATGTTATCTTATAAAAAAAATATATTTATTTTCTAAATAATCAAAATGATTTTCAGATGAGACATAATATCATGTATTAACATTGTCCTCAAGATGTTTTAACTAAAAACAATTTTGCAAACTTTTGCATATTTTATATAAATACATCCTTTGAATATCTAGTTTTTATTTCATTTATTTATATATATATATATATATATATATATATATATATATATATATATATATATATATATATAATTTAATCCATTTTATCTCTTAGTTGTTCCATTTGTTCGATATCATTGCCTAATATGATCATGATAGTTTTTTGAAAAAGAACACTGATTAAATGATTGAATGGTTACGATTTTCTTTGATATATACTCTTCTCTGCCGTTTTTTTTTTTTTGTATTTTATTACTCATCTATTGTTGTTCTAACAATACTTGTTATCATCATTCTTAAGTCCTTATGAAGCTTCATTAAAACCAAAACATTTAACGTTAACTTTCCTCCCCTATAAATTCTTCACTTTTGATTGCTTTATTTTTCAATTTTTCTCCATCCATATATATATATATATATATATATATATATATATATACTCGTGCACAAACACAAAATAATGAGGATTTGTATGGTTTGAAGAATGCTGACATTAACTAAATCACTGAAAAAGAAACTTGTACAGTAATGAATGGAAAAAAAAAAACAATTCTAGGAATAACTTATTTATCATAGATATTTTTAGATAACAAAAATGGAAGTTGACAGGAAACAGCTGCAAAGAAGGATAGCAAATGGTGAATAAATTTAATAGAATTATGTCCCAAAAATAGCAAGTATATAGTCCTATTTGGCTCTGTCATTAATTGGTTCCAAAAGCTATGACTTAACCTCTGTTTGTTTGTTTTTGCTTTTTTTTTTTCTATGTAAACCGGACATAATGACTTTTAAAATGTCTTAAAATGAGAACAACCACAATAAAACTAGGGTAAATAACTTGCCAAAGAATATAGCTATCTCTATATCTTAAAGAATATTAAAACATATTTTAATCATAATGTTTTAAGAATAATGAATACAATTAATGAAGTTATATTTATCTTGTGATTTGCCTTTAAAATTGCCTTAAGTATCATGACAAATGTCTTACAATTAGCGTAAACTGACAATTTGAGGAATTTCACTCTTTAACTCTGTAAAATATGTCAATTGGATCTCTACAGAGGGGTAAGACACCCCCACCTCCATGAGTGTTCTGGATATGACACTTAACCATCTGATGGTGTGACTTCAGCTCTGCAACTTTAGAGAATGCAGAGTACTACTTCATTGCCATCACTCCAGGTCTACTCTAACCCAAAGTGGTAGCACCTGATAAGGTCCTATTTATGGGTCAAATAGAACAGTTTGATCATTTAACTGTGTGTAAACAAATGACTAATTGAATTATTAGTGATACATAGCAATACGTAGAACCATTGAACTGTGTACAAAGGAATGAGTAATGTTGAATAGAATAATTAGTGCTAAATAGCAATACTTTAAACTCTTTCATTGTGTGCCTAAATTGAATTATTGGTATTACAAAGCAATATTTGGAACCATTTGACTGTGTGCAAATAAAAGAATAGTGTTGATTAGAATAAGTTTTAAATAGCAAAACATGTAAACATTGTAATGTTTACAAATAAATGATTAATGTTGAATAGAATTATCAGTGTTAAATCGCAACAATTGAAATCATTTAACTGTGTGCAAACAAATGATTAATTGTAAATAGAATTATTTGTATTAGATAGAAATGCTTCAAATCATTTAAATGTGCAAAAAAATGAGCTCAAGCTCGTTTCAAAATCTTATCCACTAAATGTTTACAAATCCTGTATATTTAATATATATGTATAAAGAGAATTTGGCATTAAATAACCTGCAATAGTTGATATGCCCCCAAACCCAACCAAATCATATATATATATATATATATATATATATATATATATATAAGATGATTTGACATTAAATAACCTTCAAGGGTTGATATACCATAAAACCATACCAAATCATATTTAATATATAAGTATAAAGAGGATTTGGCATTAAATAACCTACAAGGATTGATATGCCATAAAACTAAGCCAACCAATCTTTTTAAGACTATATAAGATATTTTAAGTCTTAGTTTGTAAAGAATGATAAACAAAATTAATATATGGTAGAATTATGTAATTGCATACATTTGTTTATATTTTTTTATGACGCAATTGATAAAATCATCCTAGATGTTTTTGTTTTTTTAATTTCACCCATACAAAGTTTTTTTTCTTTAACTACTCCACACAAAACTCAAGTGATACAATCAAGCCAAATTATTGAACAAAGCATGAAATTCTTGTTTTAACAAGTGAGGTTTTTCCATTTTCAAAATTTTGGCTACTGCTCACATTTTTACTGGCTTATGACAGACTTGGAATTTGTCTCATCTGGTAAACTTGCGATGTCAGCACTAATACGTTTACAGTCTGAGAAGGTTGGGGGAGGGAAACAAAACATGCCTCATGCAAAAACACCTTGTGCTATTTGCAATCAGATTTGCAAAGGCATCCATACATTGTGTTTTTTGGAAGCAGGCTGAAGATAAACTACAGAAGTTCAACAAAATATTTGAACCTGTTTTGCTCTAGATATTTTGGTAAACTTTTGACATGCAGTACATGTTGGCCTACCAAGCACATTTTTTTTTTTGTAATTTGTCCTAGTGGCCTTACTCACCCATTGTTAAAACTAAAAACTTGGGTAATTTTATTTATTTTCACACAGAACATTGAAAAAAAGTTTTCACAGACAACACTTAAGAAAAAAAAATCAACTAAATTAAAATTGTTAGATTTTAAGAAATTCTCTAATTCTAATTTATGTATAAAATGGAAAGTTCTTATTTTCAGTTAAAAAATTTTTTTTTTTTTTTCCAGCAGTTGTTTGATTGATGAGTCTCTTCTCGGAACTGTAATAGTAGTTTTTTTTTTTCATCATAAAACTTTGCATAGAACAAACATTGTTTTTAGATTTGCAATCCCATTGTGGAATATTGGTCCCAGGATAATAATTTTTCCATTCTTAATTTAAGTTCATTTTTGGTCTAAATTTTTCTGCATATTTATTGTTAAGATAATTTCACTATCTTATTTAATTTTCTTTTGTAGAAGATAAATATGAATCAATTTTGTTCCTTTGTAAGACTCATTTTATTTTTCTTATTTTAAGGTGATCGATTCAGTTGAATTGTGCACAGAATACTTGGTCCAGTCCATCAACTTAGACAGTTGTGTTGATGTCCTCATTCTTGCTGATGTTTATTCTCTGATGAAAGCGCAGGAAAAATCGCGAGACTTCATACGAGAAAACTTTGAGAAAATTGTTACCACCGAGAAATACTTTCAGCTGACACATAGCCAGTTGGCATTCCTTTTGGCTGGGGATAACCTGCGTGTCACCTCTGAGTATCAGTTAGTGATGTTTGTACTCGACTGGGTGAACTTTGATGAAAAAGTACGCAAACAATACCTTCCCCAGTTACTTGAAAATATTCGCTTACCGCTGTTACGACTGGACGAGCTCGATAGACTTGCGCGTCTTCCAATTATGCGCAATAACTCCGGCTGTACTCGCCTTTTCCGTGAAGCTCAGGACTACAATCGGGACATTAGTAAACAGCCTATGTATCTAACAAAGCGCACCCAAGTGCGTTCCGAGAAAGTCAGCTTGGTGTTGTGCCATGGTGAGTCTCCTAAAAGCTACACTTTTAAAACTGAAAAGTTCACAACATTACGTAACCCACTGATTCCAATGTATAACCCGGGGGTTATCGTAGTTGATAATTTTATGTATGTGTGTGGAGGAACATGTAACAATGACCACAATTTTAATGCATCCCCCCGTTGCTTCCGCTTTGATCCCCGTTTTGATACTTGGACAGAATTTACTCGACTGATGGAGGCACGAAAAGACTTTGTTTGTGTCGCCGTAAATAAGGTCCTCTATGCGATTGGAGGCAAAGATAAAAACAATATTTCTTGCACGATGGAAAGCTATACAGTTGAAACAAATCAATGGACTTGGAAAGCTCCGATGAACATTGCCGTTTATGGACACGCTGGGGACGTGTGTAAAGGCAAGATTTATGTCTGTGGGGGCCAGACTATAACTGGTTGTGTTAATAATTTTCTCTGCTACGACCCCGCATCTAATTCATGGGAAGACAGGTCACGGATGCTGCGGCCACGCTGCAACCACATCTTGGCATGTGTCAAGGATAAATTCTATGCCATTGGTGGCAACGTGGAAGATAGTCATGGCCTGGCCAGTCCTATCGACCTCATTGAATCCTACGAGCCCAACACTGACCAGTGGACCACAATGGAGGTTACTATTAGTATTCGTAAAGCGGGGTCATTTGTAAGGGACAACAAAATCTACATTACAGGTGGACTGAAAGAACAACGTCTTCTAGAAATCATTCAGGAGTATGACCCTGACAAAAACACGTTGAAAACGTCTCACACCTTTCCATTCGTCATTTTGGGGAGAGCTTGTTGCTTACTAACACTGAACAGATGCGAGCCATTTCGGTAATAATGGCTGTATCATTAGTCAATCCTGACCTAACTTTTTTTTTTTTTTTTTTTTTGCCTCTCTTCTCATTTTAATGACGAATGGATTTAAGTTAGTTTGTTGGTTAGGATGTTCTGGCTAAACCACCTCCGAATATCTGTGTAAGCATATGTTGTTTGTGCAACGCATATTAAGAAGAAGATTCCATAATTTATCTCGTACCTATTGGCCAATCAAATATTTGGTTCTTGTGTTTTGACAGTCGGACGTCTGATGGAAGATACAATTCATTTCAATTGCAACTCAAATGCCTGTTTTAAGGCAGTTTCAATTTTAGCTAAATTATAAAAATTTAACGAGTAGCAGTTAATCCTGAAACTTTGCTATGTAAATAGATTAGGGACTGTCTTAATTTTATGTATTGTTGCTATTATCATCTCTGGTCAGATTTGTATATCTCTTACAATGATACATTTGATAGCCTAGTGTTTCTACTGTCGAGGAGTCCAGCAAATGAAAATTTGGGCTGGTGTAAATATCAAGTCGCTTTTGTTTTGAACTTGAAATATGGTTTTGCAAGCAAGTACATCAATGTGACCTTTTTCTTTTTTTTTTTTAAATTCTCCAACTTGAAAATTAAAAAAAAATATTATTGATGGCATGCAAGGCAACTTGAGGTGGGGTTGAAATACAGAAAACAATTTTAACCAAATAGGATTTTAATTTCCTTTTTATTCAAAAAAAATTTTTATTCGGGTTTTAATTCTATGCCAACTGAATAAATTTTGCATATTATAAACAGTAAAATTTGAAAATAATTGAAAACATTTGACCAATGTTCCCCTGAAGCCAGGTCTTCTCAAAGTGGTCCATATATAGACCTCTGTGGGTCAATAAAATTTTAGCAGGATGAATAAAACCATAAGGGCCTACAGGAGGTGAATTTACTAGTTTGCATTCATAAATTCCCTTATAACAGAAGAACATTTGTGCATAAATTATTTGAGGAATATTTGAAACCATGTATGTGCAAACAAATAGGAATTATCCCCCACCACAATGACTTCGGTATTAACTTTTATAACTCGGGTTGCTAGTATTTGTGCTGCAAACTAGAAGTACATATACCCAGTCTAGCTTAATCTCAGCTTGGTAGTCCCCATTTCTATATATCACAATTGCTGATAAAATTTTGTAATTTTCTATTTTAAGTCTGCAAGGGTGTTTTGTAACAGATTACAACATTTTTTCCGTTTTCCACCAGGAGTGCTGGATTGGAGGATCAGGGTTTAGAGAATTGAATAACCCAACCAGGTTTAAAACCAAACAACCATATCTCCAGTTGCACTCAGGCTTGTTGCTTCTACACAGGCCATGAAAAGATTAGATCAGGATTTCTCAAAGTGGTCTATATAGATCGGGGAGGGGGAATAAATTTTTGTTTATTTGGATAAAAATAAGGGCCCACAAGGGGAGTGAATTTACTAGTTTGTGTCTAAAAGTCTCTTTTTAACACAAGAAGAGGAATTGTTGGATCATGTAGACTAGTTGCCAGATATCGTACCCCCAGCAGAATGCCAGGTTGGGTGTGATGGCTACTCGTGATATGTGGTTCGCATACAACACGTTCAAAACATCAAATAAACCTGGCTTTGGTTAAAAAGATCTGGTTCTTTTCGTTGTCATTAACAATGCATATAATCATATTTTCATGAAAGAAAACATTTAAAAACAATTATATTTTAAACAAATTATTTTATAAAAATACTGACTTCTAAAATATCCCTTTTATGAGATGTCTTTAGAAGAAGAAAAAATCAATTTTGTAAAATAATGAAAAAGTAAAGTTAAAATACAATGCCTGAGATTTTAATTCTTATCCATCGTAACAGATTTTTAATGAATAAAATTAAAATTAGAGTATTATAATTATTATTAATGAAAAACCTCATTCTGACTGAAGAGGTCTGGATCTTCACTTGTTAAGTGAGTTTTAGTATTGCCAAGTATTTGTTAGTGTTGTTATATGATTCAATATTCCATTCATGAAAACATTTTTGTATTTTGTAAAAACTTTAATCTTGAAACTGAAAACATTAAAAAAAAAAAAAATCAACCCCTCTCACCATGGTATTTATTGAGACAAAGAAAAAAAAATGTCTGCAATGGTCAGTCAATTTATTCGGAGGTGAATGGAAATTAAATTTGGTTACGAGGGGTTCATCAAGTAAAAAGTTCAAGAAGCCTTGGATTAGAGGAATCATTGGATTGTGCGAGTATTTAATTTGTAAGTACGGTATATGTGTATATGCATTTTCTACCTAGAAGTGGAGGGATGTACGTATTTTGGTGGTATAGGTCTCAAGTACGAGGGTGATTGGCTTTTGATGATGGGGGGGGGTCACTTTATGGTGGAAAAGAATCGGTGACACAAGCTAAACAACTGGAGAATTTTTATTAATTTCCTATGTCAGTTGGGGATGCAGATGATGGGTATTCAGGCGAGTTGTCTGGATGAGGGGGAAATTCTAAGCCCTGAACACTCCTGAAACCCAAAGTTTGCTCTTTTTGTGTTACATATCTTGTTTGCTTTCCTTCTCAATCTGTACCCCCCTCCCCCCGTGCCTGGGGGGCATATTTAGGCCTGCTTAGTTTCTGATGCAGGATATTTTCTTTACTTTATAAAAAAAGTTGGAGACCTTAGTCGAGGATGACCCAAAGGCTCCTTTTCAATAGCTACCACACCGAGGTGTTGGGGAGGGTGCTACTCCATTCCCTAGATTGCTCCACTTTACCCTTGATTATTACCTTATAATGCTGAGTGTTAAGCAAGGCAGCATCAAGTACCATTTTTTTAAGTCTTTGGTATGACTTGACCTGGGATTGAATCCCAGTCTTCCGGGCCATTGGCGAACACTCAACTCATTAGGCCAATCACCCAAAAAAACACCTTGACTTCCTCACCCTGCACCTGATGACATGAGGGCTACAACTCGGTCACCACACTACACACTTATAAGAGTAGTATTTCTTGTTATAGCCTGAAAGTTATTCAAAGATCTTTCTATATAATGCGGCTTGTTCTGTCAAGGAACATTTAGTGACTTTTTATTTTTCTTTTAATGGCCCACTCATCTACAATGAATGGATAAATAATTAAAAAAAAATTTTTTTTAAATGTAAAAAGGTAAAGGGTGTTGTGTAAAAGGCATCAGATACCAGATAAAATAGAGAGGGGGGAAAAAAACAACTTTATTTTTTTTGAGGCAAAAGAGATAATACCAAACATGCCTTTCCAGATTTTGTGAAGAGACAGTATTTCAAATAATGCATAGTAATGTTGTGAGTGAAGCAATCCCTTCACAAAGTGGTGAAGGATATGAACATAGCAAGTCTGTTGTGAAGAGACCCTGCTGCTTGCTGCAAGGTTTAGTGCAAAGCTGCACTATGCACAGTGAACTTGCTAGATTTTATAATGGTATGTAACTGTGGTCAGCAACCTATTTTTTTATTATATAAATGCCAAATATTACTAAGAGACCAAGAAGGAACCAAATAGACTATATAGAGTGTGTGTGTGTGTGTGTCTCTATCAGTAATATCCAGTCAGCATCCAAAAACAATGGGTGTGGATTATTCATGTATAGAATACATGAGGAATTTCATATAAATCTATGGGAGTTGCTCAATGTTATAACTATTGTTATATATTCCCTATCCAGGTTTAACAACCTCAAATTAAGCGTGTGAAGTCATCTGATGAGGCAGAGAGTATAATGATGTTCTCCACTGAAATAAATTTATAATGACAATTTAACCAGGTTCGAGTTTTCTTCTATTTACAGTTATATATACTTTATTAAAAGAATTCTGTTTGATTAAAGAATAACAGATTACAATTGAATCCTTTTGGAATTTCATGATGGACGCAGGTGCCAAATTGTATTGCTCTTCCCTAAGACAATTCACAGTGTCTTGGAGAGGAGAGGCCTGTTGTATGTGCAACTGCTGGTCTTCGATATAAGTTTGCCCAGGCCTGTGCTAAGATCCAGGCACAGATCCAGGGGTTCTTGTAAAAATTGACAGATGTTAACAATCCCAACTTCTGAATATTACTGAGATACTTAAAATACTTGAACTTGGTAACAGAAAAAAATATTGATGTACACATTTTTCCATTGTCCATTTATTTAAAAAAAAAAAAAAAAAATCTATACTATTTCATGAAAGAATAACCTTAAAGAATCTCCTGAATAATCTTGATCTTTTGACAATCAAAAGAACAAGGATCTTGAGATTTAATGATTCCATTCTTGTAGCAAAAACAGAAATGATTTGATATTGTTCTGAAAATGAATTCCGTAAGCCAAGTTAAAATTCTAGCCCAGACATTTTATATTTTGCACTAATGCCTTTGGGGTAGAGCTTGAACTGATCTGTTAGTTTGCTGCCAGCAGTGCAGAGTTGGAAGAGTGAAAGAATTCAAGTTGGCATGTAGTAAAACCAACCAAAAATCCAGTTGCACACAGGCTTGTCTTACATAGACCATGAAAAGGTCCGATCAGGGCTTCTCAAAATGATCTACATAGATCCCTGGCAGTGAATAAAGTTTGGCAGGGTATTGTACATCTACCTAGAGTTCTCTCATCTTGGTAGGACAACTGATCCAGAAAGACCCATCTGAATTCAAAACTGGAGGGCTGAAGTCACCAAAGCTGGGTCTATGAGGGGATGAATTTACTAGCTTATATTTATAAATCACTTTAGAACACTAGAACACTGGATTATGTAGACGAGTTGCCAGATACTGTACACCTTGCAGAATGCCTGATTTAGATGTTGTAGCCACGAGTGATGTTCGCATACGACTTGTTCGAAACATACGGTTCTTTTCAGTGTTTTAATGATGCATATAATCATATTTTCATGAAAGAAAACATTCAAAAACAATTATATTTTAAACAAATTATTTTGTTAAAAAAAAAAAAATTAAATAAAAATACTGAATTATAACATATGACCCCCCCCTTTTTTTTTCAAACCCTTTCCTGGCATTTCCTGCTATGACACAGGTGCCAAGTTGTATTGCTCTTCTCTAAGACAATTCACAATTTCTTGGAGAGGCCTGTTGTATGTGCAACTGCTGGTCTTCGATATAAGTTTGCCCAGGCCTGTGCTAAGATCCAGGCACAGATCCAGGGGTTCTTGTAAAATTGACAGATGTTAATAATGAATTAATATCAGTTTCTCCGTTTACTTTTTCCATTTCTCTGTGGTGGAAGGATATTAGGAGTGAGCTGGGGAGGATGCAGATAATGGGGGGGGAGGTACCTCAGGCAGCTATTACCCCCTTTGGGATAACGGAGGGGGCAGATGCTGACTGGAGGAAAGATCTTCGACTGGGCTTAATGAAATAGTATCTCGCTTACCAAAACAATTTTGATATATTTCTGTCAAATTACTAACTGACCTCTACAGAACTTTTTTTTTTTTTTTTTTTTTTTTTTTTGTGTTTTTCAACAAACCCTGAAATAGATTTTGTAAATCCTTTGGGGTTCATATAGAATCCAGGTGCTCTAGGTCTAGATTTGGGCTTCTCAAAGTGGTTCATATAGACTGCTGGAAGTGAATAAAATTTTGGCCGGGTGAATAAAAGCATAGAGGTCCATTAGCTTGGATTTATAAATGAAGAGCAAAAATCACTTGATCATTTAAACTCAATGTCAGATGTTGTACACCTAGCTGAATAACTGATTGGGTGTGATTGTCATTCATGTGTGACCTATTCAAAACCTGCTGGTCATTTAAATAAATGAACACTGTTAAAGTGAAAAGTACTAATTTAAACACTTTTTTAAAGAATTTATTGAAATGACTTTCAATCTTGAAATAAAGTCTATGCATACATTTAAAGGAATTGGATATTACTTGATATATGAAGTCTATGTAATTGAATTGGATATTACTTGATATATGAAGTTTATTTAATTGAATTTAAAGGAATTGGATATTAGTTGATAAAGGAAAACCTATCAAAATATCCCAAACGTTGTGGAGCCCATTTTATTAGCTTTTCAAGTTTGTATATGACAAAATGTGCATTATTTGCTAAGTAAACAGATTCACATTTGAGGCTTGAACCTGCAACTTGATATTCGTGATCTCTTCAGTGGCCACCAAACCCATCCTTTTGGTCAAAAACATAATTCAAGAAATAAAAATGTGTTTTCATTTATATTTTACTGATTCTTTTCTCACGTAAATTATATCAAACACTTATAAATCAGTTATGTTTTGTGATTTAATATTCACTTAATTTATTTGGGAGTGAATGAAAGTTAAATTTGGTTACCAGGAATGCATCAAGTAAAGTTTTAGAAGCCCTGATCTAGATATTTCCCAAGGAGGGATTGAGGGGGTAGGGCTGTGCCCTCACTCTTACGGGTGGGGTGGGGGTCAGTAGGAGTTCTTCACTAGATTTGAGGAAGTGGTGAACAAATTTGTACATTGTCATCAGGAAAGTATTGACAAAGGAAAAACAACACTATGCTGTCAAATTTAATTAAATTGAGGTTAACAGCACACGCAGCTACATGTGTGGTGTCTGGGTTGGGCAGCTTATGGGTCCTGGGTCAAATTTTAACAGAAATTTCGTATTGTCAGTTTTTAATGATAATGAACGTCTCTTACTCAACTGCTGAATGTATTGATACAAAATTTCAGAATGATATAGTAACTATAATCTTTTCAAAAAGCAAATTGAAGCTGATCCACCCACAAGTAATGATGCTACAAAAATATGGCGACTTCAAATAAACGAACGCACATTCAAAATGAAAAAAATTTCTGGCTATTTCTCTCTCCCCCCCCCAACATGAAATTTATAACTGCAAATAAAGCAACACATTCAAAATGAAAAAAATTTCAAGCTATTCTCTTGACCCCCCCTCCTCCAAATGGATTTTAATAAAAATTTGAGATTTATTCATAAATGAATAAATTATTTTGAAAAGGTTATTTTAATTGAAAACTTATTGGGGAAAGTAGGGATGCAGAGGGCGCTTCAGTCTGAAAAAATTTTCAGCTGCCCCAAAGATTTTGAAAATTTACCCAAAATAAAAAAGCATTGTTCAATTTTAATAAAATTTTAGCATTTATTCATAAATGAATGGATTATTTTATGTGGTTACTTTAATTGAAAACATTTTGGAGCTGGGGTTGGGGTAGAGGTGTTGTCTTGGAAGCCATTGGGTTCTTCAGTCTTAAAAAATTCAGGAACCACTACTTTAGGTACATGTATTAACAGTGTAAAACTTGTTTGTTTATTTAGAAACAGTGATATAAGTGATCTCCAAAATTACAAATTAATGCCTAGGTTTTATTTTGGTAAATAAAATTTATTACACTGTGGAAAAAAAAATGCTAATGTTTATCCTTGGTACTGGCTTTTTCTTTCTTTTTCTTTTCTTCCCCTCTCTTCCTTCTCCATGATGTTATTTAGGGTATTTGTGCATTGTGATTATTTTTACGAGAAACCAACTTCACAGATCTAGGTATCTGGAAAAAACAACAGCAGTAAAAAAAAAAAAAAAATAATTTTTTTCTTTTCTTTTTTTTTTCTCCATGATGTGGAGAAATAAAAACAAGGGATTTGGCTTTGGAGTGTATTAAGAGCAATCAGCAACCTGCCGCAAGATGCACATGGGTATTTGACTTTAGAATAAGTTCAGGGATTGGGTTTGAAAATATCAACGCGTTTGGTTTTTGCTTGCCTGTACAAACTATACAAGTTCAAATCCTTCTGGTATTTATTTGACTTCAAACTGGCTATTTTAACCACCCTTCCTGCTCCCCAGGGAGCACACTGACTCAATCTCACTCCAAGGTTTTTAGCCCTGCGTTAGTCGACTGTGTCATTCAAACATAATTGGTCTGGTGGGGTGTTTCCTCTCCACAATGAAAAAAGGCATATTAGGGAGAGTCTCCATGGCATAATAGCTAACATACTAACTCCAGTCATATTATTGTGTTCTCTTTTGGACTAATACCCTTGAGAAAGGCATGGACCCTCTTATTCCCCAAGCTATGGCTTAAATAGTATCACTGCTGTTGTTCTACAAGGGATGGCTTTGGCATTAAATAACCCATGAAGGTTGATATGCCATTAAATGAAGAAACCAAACTGATGAACTGACTGATTGCCTTGTAGATGGTTTTTCATATAATATGATACGATAAAATGAATTATAAATATATTCATATATATATATATATATATATATATTCAGATCACATTTATTTGGAAAATAGTCTTGGATCTTTTTTTTTTTTTTTAAATATGTGATAATCAATATAAAAAAATAATGTTTCAATGTCTGTTACAAGATGATATATTTCAATATTTGAACTAAAGCTATAATCATTAATTAAAATGATTATTACTATAAATTTGTTACATGAACCTATGTTGTATATTTTATGTAATGCACCCCAAAAGAAGGAAAGAATGATGTCTATATTTCACTGCAGCTGAACCAGAACTATGCCAATCGATATACTCAATGCCCAGGTGAGTACTGGGAAAAAGAAAAATAAGTTGCCAGCAAGGAATGCGCATTTAAAAAAAAAAAAAAAGAATGGGGGCGGTTGTGAAACACCCCAGGAGACTAATGCAGGGTTGCTATTTTTTTTTTTTAAGGGAGCAGATTTAATCATTTAATAAGATAAGGGTCAGTTCGGCTGCTTCCGTTGTTTACATAGCCACCCACACCCTTAATTTGTGTCTCTCTCTCTCAAATTTGTCTTTGTGATTATTGTGAGATTGTTTTTTTTTTTTTGGTTTTTTTTTTCTTTTTCTTTTTCCACATGTTTCTTATTTCGATTTATTAAATATTTGTAACTTTGAAAAGATTTTCCTTGTTTTCTTGTTTCACTATTCATGGCCTTTGAATTTGGATGAACGTATATCCTCCACTCTACTCCTCTCCTTATTTTTTTTTTTTTCTTGTGTCAAGTTGTGACTCCAGTTTGAATGTGATGACACGTGTGCTTAAGTTACACAAGAATGCTATTTCATTTTAAAAATGAAATAAAAATTTTATCCCGCTGAAATGTTTGTAAAATGTAGGAAATAGAATCGGCAACCCAAGATCAAATCCTGAATGAGAATGTTGGCATTTCATTTCGTGCTAATCATATTTACCAACCCCTCCGCTCAGGCAGGATATGACACAAGGTCAATTTTTAAGCGGAGTTTAACAGGTTTGAATTCAGAGTTTTCCTTCTCCTAGACTAGTTGCCTCACCAAGGCTGAAGAACCTAGTCTGTCCTACTATTTACCCATAGCTGGAGGGAGAATAATTGAATTCATACCTTTCCTAAGGGTATTAGTACTATGTGAAATGCTATCAGTCCCGTCCAGGATTTGAACTCGTGTCACCGTGTCCATTTCCTAGGACAATAACCATTACACCACATTTCATGCTAATGCACTTGGAAAAGACATGAACCCATCTGTTTTCCCTTCTCCCAGCTCTTGGTAGATAGTAGTGCAAGACTGGCTTCTTTACCCATGGCTAGGCAACCAATCTAGGAGAAGGAAAACAGGATTCAACCCAGTTTTTATAAGCTAAAAAAATGGAATCAGCTACCCCATTTTAAATCCAGAAGGCTGTTTGTATTTCCTTTTACACTAATGCCCTCGGGAATCCATCTGTCTCCCCATCCCTAAGCCATGCAGACTGCATTTTTTTTGCCTTGGTTAGGCAACAACTCTAGGAGAAGGAAAACTGAATTCAAATCCAGGACAAGGATGCATTTCCCTTTGCACCTTGAGAATCTATCTGTTCTCTCTTTACCCCCCCCACTCCTGCTGTGGGTATATCGTAAGGCAGAATAGGTTCTTTAGCTTTGGTCAGTCTAAGAAGAAAACACTGAATTCAAACCAGCACTAATCTTTAAAATGCCTCTCCTTTGAATTTCTTTTCAGACTTATTTTCTTTAACTTGATTTGGCATTAAATGACTAATGAGGTTGATATGCCATAAAACAAAACAAACAAGTACTCTTTAAAAATTGACCTTGTGTCACATCCTGCCTATGATGGAGAGGTTGTTGTAATGCTTTGATTTAAGACTTGTAATTTGGTATAACTGGAAGATGCCACTCATGTAGTGTGTCTTGGGGAGGAATAACCTGGTAGAGCCCATCCTTCTCCAGGTCTGGTTTGAATTCAGTTAACCTTCTAGACTGGCTTCCGCACTACGGTTTAAGGGCACAATCTGCTCTGCGATTTGCTTGATAATTAGTTGGATTCTTTCCTTTCCCAAGGTTGTTAGCACTGTGAAATGCAGACTCATTTAGTTCTTATAAGTGTTATGTCACTTTTTTTCTTTTTTCGAATTTGCTGGTATCATGGATAGGAGGCTGACCTTAGTAGCTCACAATTTGACCGCATCCTATTGCATGCAGTAATTGACACAAGTCCAGTTTAATGCAAGAGCACATGTATGCTATGACCTCTACCTTTGATCGAAAAGGGAAGGTGTGCTACTCCAGAGTTTGTTGGACCAAGTTCACCTGTATCCTTTAACATAACTGAGGAAGAACAGATACTCCACTTTAATCTCAGCCTGAACATTAAGTAAAGGAAATGTGTGGCTTGGATATCAGAATGAGTTCCAATGAGCAGTAACTTGTCTAAATTACACAAAAATGAAAATAACGTTGACATCTTACTTCATCTGGTGTATTTACAAAACTTGTATGAAAATATATTCAAATATGATAAATTTACCCAACGAAATTGTCATCTGTTTCAACCACAGCCTCCAGACAATTTTGGAAACTCCTGCAAGCCTTTCAGGCAGTCTCTTTGTTTAAATTGGTAACTGCTGCTGTTATCTTTGTTTTCAGTTGATCTTTGGTATTATACAAGGTTTTGTTGGTCTCTTGCTCAACCATGACCCTCATATAGTAGTCAAGGAGAACGCAATCTGAGGAGTTAAATGGCTAGATGTTAGGGGTGATGTGGTCGCAGAAATCTTCTCACAGTTAATACTGGGTTGTTCTGCTTGTGTAGCATGGTGAAGAATTCTGTTGCCAGATGTAGGGTCTTCCAGCAGCCATCCTCTCAATCCAGGCATTTGATTTTGTGTAATATAATTAGTGATTTTAGTTGATTATTCTATTTCAGTGATAAATTGTGTGCTATTTAAAAACTTCGAGATCGTAGTTGCAGGTTTTCCATTTCTAGAGGTCTGGACTTGCGTAGACCTTTTTTTGCATTTGCATGTCACTCCTGTCAAAATAAAGCATGACAGGTTTGTTTCAGAATCAGATGTAAGCAAAATATATATTAAAATTAACATTTAGATTCATATCAGCTGATATTAGCTATGACATGTTGCTAAAAAGTTCTAGTGATTATGTGTCATTAAAAGATTAGTTGAGTGAATAATTAGGAGAAAATATATATAAGAAGATGCAGAGTCAGTTGAAGTCTGTCAGTTGAGTGTGAGGCCATGAATAGGAAGATGAATGAAGCAATAATGTCACCGTCGCTAGTGACCATCCCAAACACTATCATGTGAACAGGGTGTTTGATTTTTATCAGTATGAATATAAATCTATCCTCAGACACTCAAACATTCTGAAATCTTTGTATTGAAGCTTCCAGCTTGTTGTTTGTAAAATCTAAAACAAAGCATACGGAAAATTAATAATTTAAAATGGCGACACTTTACCCATTGCAATCAGTATGTGCGTGTGTGTGTATATATATATATATCCTGAAGAGCCATTTGGTGAAATCTAGGTAGACTCATTCTTGACCATGTAGGAATTTTTTTCATAATATTATCTCTATCTCATGTATTGAGCACTTTATTACATTTTAGCTTAGGTAATTCTCTCTGTGATTTTTCTTTTGACTAGACGTACATGCCGCTTGATTATTTTCAAGTAGCACATGTGTTTTTCATCTTTTCCTTTTTTACCAAATTTTTTTTCCCAGATAAGTTTGTAGAATTTGCAAATTGTACAATTTGGGTTTTTTTTCACACCAACAGAATTATGGATTAGATATAAAGATTGATATATATATATATATATATATATGTTATATAATTGCAGAAGGATTTTTTAAAATATTTTATCATTTTTCGTTTTATATAACTTATCTTTCGGTTTAGTTAGGTTTAGAACCTTTCGGCTTAGTGCATGGGTAGGTGCAGACATTAACGCAGGTGTTCATGCACATGCAGAGAGGATGTGACAGTCACAGATGTCACAATAAAAACCCCTGATAGGAAATGAGACTGGAGATGTGAATGACGTCATGCCTGGAAGCAATGGGCTGCGATTCATAGTGATTTTGAATAAAAGCAGTGAGTTGAGATTTGAACTTAGATGAAGCAAGTTGATTTTTCAGACCTGGGCAAGGCCAGTGCAGGGTGCGCGCATGCATTGGGTCTGTGAGTTGAGAGCTGACGATGGACGAACAGTCAGCATAGAAAAATTGTGTCTCTCTCTCTCCTCGTGTCGAAAACCTAAACTTAAAGAAGGTAATAAAAGTTTCGTACCTGAACCAAGAGAGTTGTCAGTGTTTCGTGTTTTTCGGATTCCAACGCATATGAACATTCTATTCTATGAACATTATGAACGTTTTTACATATTCGCATTTTGAATATGTTACATACATATATATATATGTATACATATATATATAAAAAATTTAAGATTTTACATATATATATATATATATATATATATATATATATATATGACGAATATATTTTATTATAAATATATTTTATTAATATTCACATTTTGAATATGTTACATATATATATATATATATATATATATATATATATATATATATATATAACATTGAAGAATAATGTCTGATTTTAGAATAAACTTTTATTAATGAATTTAAACAATGTTTTAACTAGTCAAAATATGATCCGTGAACATTTATACATTTCTACCATAAATTAACAAGTTTATTTATGCCTGTACAATAAAACTATAGATATTTTGATGTCAAAAAATCCTTAAACACTATTTTATTCCTCCATTGGAATGGAATTTTGTTTTGGTGTAAAAAAAGTGTTCAGATGCTAGAAATAAATGACAATTGGTGGTTGAGAGATCAGAAGAATATGATGGATGTGGCAAAGTCTCATATCCCAAGTCAGTGAGTTTCCGCAGTTTCATCCTGGCAACATGGCCAAGCATTGTCAGGAAACAAAATTATGACCAAGTTTGAAAAGTAAACGTATCATTTCTTTTTTCATGTTCCTGATTAGAGGGGCATGTAACTTTCAAAATCGAATTCTGAAAAAAGCGATAGAAAATTAACAAAGCGGGCATTAGCATAAGGAATGTGAATTTTTGATATCACAATTATGTGACACTATGAGTTGGATATATGCACATACATGTATACACACGTGTGTGTGTGTGCACCCATACATGTGTGTGTGTGTGTGTATATATATATATACACCCACGCACATGTGTGTGCACACACACACACACACACACCTACATACACACACACATATACACATATATATGTGGCAAGGTGAGTTAGATTCGGCCTGGGTATCAAATTTCAAATGTTAGGAAAACCCATTAACTAGATTAAGGAAATCTAGATAAGAAAATGTTTTTACATGTGGCCACGGACATGGGTAAGTGTTAAGTACTTGTCGGGTACTAGTCAAAAACTTAAAAGGGTGTGAATTTAATGTCCCTGTATCGGAGACGGCCGGTCTAGGAAATATTTTTATATCCAGTCTTTTTAAGAGAGAAATGGCTCTCAAAAAAGTTATGGATTTATTCATGGGTGTCCCATTAGCCGGAAATAATAATGAAACATTCTGTATATATACAGGTGCGTTTTGGGTCCTAGCAGTCAGACTTAGTTTGGGTTCGAGGAAAGTTGATTAGGCCGGAACAAAGAAACAACGAACAGCGACATTACCAGCCGGACCCAGTTAGTTAAGATAATCTTTTGCCAGCCGAAACTCAAACTAGAATTAATTATCCACAAAGTGTTACACGCTCCCTTGACGTTTTAACCATAAGTTGTTATTGTATTTTTGTTCTTTTCCCTGTGAACCTGTTCTCGCTTGATCCAGCCACACATAAGTTCTTGACGTGGACTTAGTAACTTATGCAATGAGCTGCAGAAGCGGGTATTATCACTATTAAGATAATATGTTGAAACAGAATTTAAACAGTCTATACTAAAATCAGTAATTTCTGAAAAACCTACTATCTAAATATATATAAAGAAGTCATATCTGTTTAGGTAAGTACGTGTTGACTTGGAATTCAGTAAAGAGATGTCATTGGGCACTAAAACCATGCAATACACTTTAATGTTTATGATAAGAAAACTACAAAATTTAGTTTTTGATTTTTAATGATTAAATGATATAATTAAATAATTAAAAATCAATTAATTTGTGGAACTCTTCACAGTTCTTCATAAGTAAGAGCAACAAAAAAGGGGGAACTGTTCAGTTCTTCTTAAGGCCTGCCATGCTTAAATATCACACTTTAAATAATATTGAGTTAATTTGTTTGCACACTGTTAAATTATTTCAAGGTGAGGCGAAATTATTTGGTTTAATGGCATATCAACCCTTGATAGTTATTTAATGCCAAATCCAGTTTACATATATTAATTTTAAGTGAATAGTTTGTCGGTAACTTTATTTTTAAACAAGTTAGAGCTCATTTGTTAGCATTGAGTTAATTGGTTTCACATATTCCAATCCAACACTAATAATTCTATTTAATATTAATCATTTGTTTGCACAGAGAAGTGGTTTCAAGTATTGTTATTTAACATTAGTAATTCTATTTATCAAGTATTCCTATGTAATACAAATAATTTACACTCAGCTGTATGGTTTAAAAAATCTAATTATGATAATAATCCTTAGTAAATGATTGAACAGTTCTATTTGACCCATTGATGTGACCCTTACAGTTACTACCAATTTGAGTGGACCTGAGAGTAATGATAATGAAGGGATACTCCACATTCCCAAAACTTCAATAATTTTATTTAATATTAATCACTTGTTTGCATACAGTGAAATGGTTTCAAGTATTCCTATCTAAAACTAATAATTTTTAACATTAATCAGTTGTTTGCACACAGTTAAATAGTTTCAAGTATTTCTATTCAACATTAACAATTCTATTAATCAAACATTCCTAATACAAATAACTCAGTTTCAAAAAACAATAATAAAAATAATCCCAAGTAAAAGATTGAACAGTTCTATTTGACCCTATTGATGGGAGCCTAACAAGTACTTCCACTCTGAGTCAGAGTGGGCCTGGGAGTAATGGTAATAAAGTGGTACTCCACTTTCCCCAAACTCCAGGACTGCAGCTTCACCATCAGACGCAGTTTAATGTCATACCCAGGACACTAAATAGTTTCAAGTATTGTTATCTAACACTAATAATTCTATCCAACATTATTCATTCATTTGCTTACAAATAGTTTGAAGTGCTGTAAATAACTAAATATTTCTATTTGATCCATAGGCCAAATCCAAAGAGGTACTTCCACTTTGAGTCTGTGTGGATCTGGGAGTAATGGCAATGAAGGGCCACTTCACATTCCCCAAAGTTCCAAAGCTGGAGGATCACCAGAAGATAGTTGTCTAAATTTCTGAGACTAAGATTGTTGATTTTTATCATTAAGGGTTTTCGGAGGACACATAGCGTTGGTTCTCTAAGCTTCTAAGGAGACAATCATCTGGAGGTTGCAGGTTCAATCCTGACTGCAGGCAAGTAACAATACAGGAATACTTAACACTTGTACCCGGTTATGGCTAATGGAATCAGAACAGGCGACCCCTGTGGATTCAATAAAAGACATAGTTCAAAGTTCCGTGGGTGTCCTTGTGGTGTAATGGTTAAAGCGACGGACTGTGGAATTGTAGTAAGCAAGTTCGTACGACAGTCACGTTATAACATTCACTTTGGGCAAATACTCTTGGGAAAGGTATGAACCCCCTTATCCTCCCAGCTATGGGTTAAATAGTACCACTACTGTTCTTCTAGGAGAATGGCTTTATCATTAAATAACCTACAAATGTTGATATGCCATTAAACAAAGAAACCAACCAACCAAACATCGATGTTCCTTCAAGGTTCCCAAGTTTGACAAACACCTGAAGAAGGCCAGAGGATATATTGACCGAAACGTTGTGGAAATGATAAAGATGAAGACAATAGTCCAAAAACCCTTAATGATAAAAATCACCAGAAGATAGTTTAGTGTAATATTCAAGATACTTGTGGATGTAGGAGAAAATGAATGAATCCAATCTACAAAATTTTACATTTTATTTCTTTAAATTGAAGGAAAAGTTTGCTAAAAAAAAACATACAAAATTTTTTCTTGGAAGCAAAGATAATATTAGTCAGAACATAGATTCTTTTAATAGATATAGTTAAGATTTGTGCAATGAAGTATAGTAGTAATTATTAGCTTAAATTAAAGGGACATTTTGTGTGTGCAATTATACTGCTGTTGATATTTACAGCTGGGAACAGATGAAAATTCTTAGTGCAAATATAAATGTAAGCAACATTTTTTTAATTAAACAAGTTGAAATGAAATGCATTCTTGAAAGAAAACAATGAAGATTTCCACTGAAAAGAAATAAACTAAAAGGTATTTGCGTTAAGTAATATTTGCCTAATGGGTTGAGTGTTCACCAATGGCCCGGGAGACCGGGGTTCAATCATAGGTCGAATCATACCAAAGACTCAAAAAATGGTACTTGATGCCCTCTTGCTTAACATTCAGCATTATAAGGTACGGATCAAGGATAACTTGAGTAATCCAGAGGAAAGGAATAGCGCCCTCCCCTACACCTCATTGTAGTAGCTATTGAAAAAGGAGCCATCGGGTTGCCCTCGACTATGGCCAACTAACTTACAATTAGTTAAGTAAGTATTGACAATTTGATACTTCGTGAAGAAATATCTATTTGCTTATTTCTAATATTTCAGTTGGCTTGAAATTAGCCAAAAAAGTGGATAATTTGCCTATGAATCTAATTGGCTAAGAAATTGTATTTTTAACATTTTTAGAGGGAAAAGATATCTAAAATTATCTGGGGTTTTGATCCTTCAAATTTTCTGTGAAAATATTGTTGTATGTGAAGTATCACGAAGTTTAAAAACAAGCGTGAATTCACCGCTTAGTTAATAAATGCAAAGCAGGTATTGTCTGGGAGGAAGTTAGGACGATAGCACTCACTCAGCACGAACACTTGGTGGACCCTAGAAAACCAGAGATTGTCAAAATCATTAAATAACCTACAAATGTTGATATGCCATTAAACAAAGAAACCAACCAACCAAACATCGATGTTCCTTCAAGGTTCCCAACTAACTGGTGGAGAGTATGCACGTTTCCATGAAGTGGTCATATTTCATTATGCATGGTACATTATGTGTTACTCTGTATTAAACAGTAAATTGCCTTCAAATATAAAAAGAAAAATATTTACAATATGAATGGTATTTTCTGAGCAAACTCTAACCAAAAAAAAGAACACAACATTATTATTGGTAGAGTTATTAGCAGTCACATGGGTCCCATCTCTATTGAGACTCCCAGTATATATACATTTAATGAGTGGGCATAAATAATAGGGCAGTCACATGGGTCCCATGTATATTCAGACACCCAATATATAAGATATATTTACTCCAACCGTATCCTATTCAGGAATGTAAGACCCCGCTCAAAAGGGGTATCCTAAGTGTGGCATTAAACTGTATCCAGGGATGAGGCTTCAGTTCTGGAGCTCAAGGAGTGTGATATTATTTCTTTGTTGCAATTACTCCCATGTCCACTTTGATCTGGAGTGGTATTACCTGCTGAGGTCCCATCTATGAGTCAAATTCATCTGTTTAAAAATTATTTGTATTTGATTGGAATACATAAAACCATATAACTGTCCATAAACAAATGAAGATTATTTAATAGAAATACGAGGGTTAGCTGAAAAGTTTGTAGACTGACCAAGATACTCTCATGGAATGTGACCAAATGAGGTTTAATTTTCAACATCTACACACATCTTCCACCAGTGTTGCAGCGCTTGGATCCCATTGGTCAAAAAGTCATCCACAGCAGATAGGACTTCATTATATGAACTTTTCACACTACTCTTGTAATTAGTTGAAAACATATAATCGTGTATGAATTATTAATATTAGATAGGAATACTTGAAACCATACAACTAATTGTAAATTATTTGCATTAGATAAGAATACTTGGTATCGTATAAATTTGTGCAAACAAATAAGTATAGACAAATAAAAAAATAATGCACCGGCGGGAGGGGGGGTCATTTAACTGTGTGTATCTACAGAATGTGTTTACAAATCATATTGCCCAGTCGGCTGGGGCTGTAGAATACACTGACTGCACCTCTGCAGAGGGGTAAGACCCCCACCCCCGAACGAGTGTCCTGGATATGACACAAAACAATCTGATGGTGAGGTCCCAGTAATGGGGAATACAGAACACCCCTTCATTGCCATCGCTCCCAGGTCCACTCTGGCCCGGCATGGTAGCACCTGATAGGGCCCTATCTATGGGTTAAATAGAACTAACTGCATACTTATGCTAAACTGAATTGTTTGACTCAACAGAGTAGCTTGAAATAGAAGTGTTTTTGACAATTAAACCGTACTTACATTTAAACTGCATATGTATGCTAAACTGAATTATTTGAAATGGAACTGTTTTTTGACATTGAAACTGATTTGTTTAATATAGAACTGTTTTGACATTTAACTGTATGTAAACAAAATCTTTACTAATACTAAGCTGAATTAGAACTGCTTGACTAAACTAAATAGCTTGAAATAGAAATGTTTTTCACAATTAAACTGTACTTACACTTACTGCGTACTTATTCTAAACTGAATTGTTTGAAATAGAACTATTTTCATAAAAATGGATTTGGCATTGAATAACCTACAAGGCTGATATGCCATAAAACCCAATCAACTAACCAACCAAATCACATATTCAATACCTACGTGAAAATAGGATTTGGCATTAAATAACCAACAATGGTTGATATGCCCTCAAACCAAACCAAATAATTTGCTCACAGTTGTATGGTATAACATATTCCAATCTAATATAAATGACTGGCATACGCACTAAAGGTGAAAATTCAATCTCTTCTTTGTGTTTTTTGTGTTGTGATCCTAACGTTTCGACTTTTCTGCCGTCTTCTTCAGGTGCACTGACAGTGGAAAGTAAAAAATGGTAATAAAGTGATATCTTTTTTTTATTCATTACACAATTTGGACTTTTGTCCTTATCTGGGGGTGTCATACTTTTCACATTTCAGCTGTTCTATCTGTGATGACTTTCACAAAATTCAAGCTAAAAAAATGTGCTGATTCATATGTTGGTTGGTTGGGTTTTATGGCATATCAACCTTTGTAGGTTATTTAATGCCAAATCCATTTTTATCCAAATAGTTCTATTTCAAACAATTCAGTTTAGCATGAGTACACAGTTTTATTGTCAAAAACATTTCTATTTCAAGCTATTCACTTTATTCAAACAATTCTAATTTAGCTAATTTAGTTTTGTATCAATACAGATTTTTACACACAGTTAAATGTCAAAACAGTTTTATATTAAACAATTCAGTTTAGTGTAAGTAGAGTTTTAATGTCAAAATCAGTTCCATTTCAAACAATTCAGTTTAGCATAAGCACGCAGTTTAAATATCAAAAACATTTCTATTTCAAGCTATTCAGTTTAATTAAACAGTTCTAATTCAAACAATTCAGTTTAGCATAAGTATACAGTTTGTTCTATTTAACCCATAGATAGGGCCCGATCAGGTGCTACCATTCTGGGAGCAATGGCAATGAAGGGGTACTCCACATTCCCCAAAGCTCCAGCATCACTGGGACCCCACCATCAGATTGTTTCATATCCAGGACCCTCATTGGGGGATGAGGTCTTACTCCTCTGCAGAGATGCAGTCGATGTATTCTACAGCCTCAGTCGACTGGGCAACTGATTCATAAATCTTTTGTGTTAGCAGATATTTGTAAAGTGAATCATGCACATGTGCAGCTTGGTTGGTTGGTTGGTTTTATGGCATATCAACCTTTGCAGGTTATTTAATGCCAAATCTATTTTTATACAAATAATTAGTTCTATTTCAAACAATTCAGTTTAGCATAAGTACGTTTTCAATGTCAAAAACAGTTCCATTTCACACGAGTCGGTTTTACATATGTATGCAGTTTGTCAAAAACATTTCTATTTCAAGCTATTCAGTTTAGTCAAACAGTTCTAATTTAAACAATTCAGTTTAGTATAAGTATAGTTATTGTCTACACACAGTTAAATGTAAAAACAGTTTTATTTCTGATAATCCAGTTAAGCATAAGTACGCAATTTAGTTCTATTTGACTCATAGATAGGACCCTATCAAGTGCTACCACTCTGGACCAGAGTAGAACATGGAGGGATGGCCATGAAGGGTTACTCTGCTTTCTCCAAAGCTCCAGCATAACTGGAACCTCACCATCCGATTGGTTAGTGTCATATACTGGACACTCGTTGTAGGGGTAGATCTTATATCCCTCTGCCGAGAAGTAATCAGTGTATTCTACAGTCGCAGCCAACTGGGCAACATGTGCAGGTTTGAATTCTTATCTTATTGTCACTCATGAATATGCATGTTTTATCATATATATAAGATCTTGTTCAAAGCAACTGACTGTTCATCAACAACAGTTGGAAGAGAACCAGAGTGAAAGGAACATTGGGTTGAAACATCAGGAGTGAAACTGTTGTATGGTGGCATGTACCACATGACTTCCGGTATCTCGGAGGAATAAAAGACGTTGTGTGTCTTGTGCACATCAGTACGTAAAGATCTTGGTCAGTAGTAAGACCAACTTCGGACGTAACACCCACAGCACGAGACTTATAATATTTGTTGAACTGTACCATTTCAGTTAATAAATAATTAACTCTATTTCACTGTGTATCTCTTCCTTACTACGATACAACAGAAACATTGTTGGTGAGAAGAAAGGAAAACGGGTTCTGCTGGAATTTGTTGGTGCGAAGAAAGGAAAACGATTCTGCTGGAATTTGTTGGTGAGAAGAAAGGAAAACGGGTTCTGCCAGAATTTGTTGGTAAGAAGAAAGGAAAACGGGTTCTGCCGGAATTTGTTGGTGAGAAGAAAGGAAAACGGGTTCTGCCGGAATTTGTTGGTGTGAAGAAAGGAAAACGGGTTCTGCCAGATTTTGTCAGTGAAAGGGAAGAGAAACAAGTTCTGTTTTGGAAGTGCAGTTTTAACAACAGTCAGAAAGACACGACCTATGCTGAGAGAAGAAACAAGTGTCTTGGTATTCTTTATTACAGTACCAACCAGTCTTCTTGATGGGGTTTTTGTCATAGTTCGAATTTCAAACTGAACTCTTTATTCAATTCACATTGTCAGACTGTTCTCATTTCACTGTCCAGGCAAAAAATATCTCATTTCTGTTAATTCACCTTCTTAGTTATTCCATCTTTGTAATGTAACCGGGGTCCAAGGATTGACCTTGTAACTTCCAGGTAGATTCCATCTTGAAGCTTTTAACCAATGCCTTTATCCAATCACCAAATGTCCTGTGTTCTGCCCTACTATTTAACCAAGAAGAGAAAAAATGGTTTCAGGTTTTTTCCTAAGTGAAACGCAAATAGCATCATCCAGGGATTGAACTTGGGTTGCCAATTTCAATTCCTACGGCCATTTCACTTAATAACCAATAGTAAATAAACAAAAAACCAAAGAAAATATTCTTTGAATATGAATAATTATTGCAGGCGTTCGTGGTGTAATGGTTAGCATTCCAGTTTGCTTAAGCAACAACAACAACGTAATGCAGTTGTCTCGAGTCGGTCAAATGACCACGTTCACCTTATTTATTACAACCAGTCAAACATGGCCGTAACGATACTCCTGTTTCTTAGATGATATACAACGGTTACCATTGTAGAAATGAGGTGCCCATGGTGTAATGGTTATCGTCGTAGGAATTGGACACGGCGACACGAGTTCAAATCCTGGACAAGACTGAATGCATTTCACATAGCACTAATACCCTTGGGAAAGGTATGAATCCAATTATTCTCCCTCCAGCTATGGATAAATAGTAGGACAGACTAGGTTCTTTAGCCTTGGTGAGGCAACTAGTCTAGGAGAAGGAAAACTCTGAATTCAAACCTATTAAACTCCGCTTAAAAATCGACCTTGTGTCATATCCTGCCCTGACGGAGGGGTTGGCAAATATTGTAGAAAATGGACATGGTGACCCAAGTTTAAATCCTCAATGAGCCTGTTTGCATTTCATAGTGTTAATACTCTTAAGAAAGGCATGAACCCAACTATTCTTCCTTTATGGGTAAATAAATAGAGATTTATGGGTAAATAAAGACGAGATTTGTCTGACATCTCACCGTGTCAGAATGTGGTACAAGGCCGTTTTATGGTGGAGGTCATGCACAAATCGAGACATGCGTAGCAGGTGGAAAAAATTGTTGACCCCATCGGTATTCCTCTGGTAAGGTACCTCAGGCACCTCGCAATAAACTTAGTCCTGCCGAATTGGGCAAAGACCTGGGGGGACAGCTCACTGATGTCAAGGTATTGTAGTATGCACCCAACCACCTGGTATGAATGCCAAGCAGTGGTCTGGAACGGTGCTTGAGCAAGACTTACAAGGATCATTAAATAAGTTTCCAGACTTTTTTCGTATGGGCACTTTTATTGATAGTACACACATGTAACTTTAGTCCCCTTCGAAGTAATCTCCTCCGGCTGCAATGGACTTGTTGTACTGTTTCAACAACTTCTGGAAGGCCCCATGGATGTCCTCTTGTGTGAGTGTGTCAATGACCTTCATCACAGCCTCTTTCATCTCCTCAATTGTCTCATAACGACAGCCTATGAGCTTTGGGAATAAGCAAAAGTCACAGGGAGCAAGATCTGGACTATAGGGAGGCTGCGGAACTGTCTTGATGCCCATCTTGGTCAAATAGTCTGTTACAAGGATAGAGTTGTGGACTGGCGCATTGTCCTGCTGGAAATGCCACTGACCCAATTTGAAGAGTGCTGGCGTCTCCCGATGGAATTTCTTCCTGAACTCCCATAAAACCTCAACATAGTATTCCTTGTTGACTGTCTGTCCAGTGGGAACCCAGTGCGTGTAGATTATGCCAGTGCTGTCAAAAAAAGGGATCATCAAAAGTTTGTGGGTGGATTTGCTCTGTCTGGCCTTCTTGGGTCTGGGAGAGCCAGCATGCTTCCACTGGGAACTCTGTCTCTTGGTCTCTGGGTCATAGCAGCAGATCCAGCTTTCATTGCATGGCATTTTTTCCAAGTTTAAAACAGAATTTTATTGCATATCGTTCTTCTAAAGTCCAGATTGCATTTTTGAAATTCACCAGCTGTGAAAATCAGGCTTTAGTAGGGTGTATTCCGATTGCTGCTGTAGCTGTTCATTTGAAGCTGAAATCATAAATGTTGGTCAGTCATCTCAGAAGATGTATAGCAATAACATAGTGAATTTTCAAGAGTCTATGATAATTTTAAATGCCTGTACAAAAAAAGTCTAGAAACTTATTGAATACACCACGTAATTGTAAAGTAGACTGGGCTCTTAAATCATTGTATGGCAACCAATCTTGGAAAAAGATAAACTCTGAACTCAAACCTGTTAAACTTCGCTTGAAATTGACCTTGATAAATAAGTAAGTAAAGTTGGCGACCTTAGTCAAGGGTGACCCGAAGGCTCCCTTTTCTATAGCTATGACACCGAGGTGTAGGGGAGGGCACTAATCCTTTCTTGGGATTGCTCCACTTTACTCTTGATCCATACCTTATAATGCTGAGTGTTAAGCAAGGTAGCATCAAGTACCATTTTTTTAGTCTTTGGTATGACTCAACCAGGGATTGAACCCTGGTCTCCCAGACTCTTATGACTCTACATCCTTTATTTTTAATAATGACAATCTTCCAACCTATATGTTACATGGGTAAGTGCTATAGCTAGTTTTAATATCAAAAATACTTTCTTGAAAAAAAAAATTGAAGCCTGTAGAATATGAGATCATCATAGCAGAAATATATTGCCTGGAAATCAAAACCAAGAACTCCATTGGTCAGTCGAGAAGAACCAGTTCTTGTCCATAATAACAAAACCCCTTCCCGTGGATGAGCAAGTGTTGGGCGACTAGCTAGAACCTATCTACAACAGCTCTGTACTGATATAGGATGTAGCCTGGAAGACCTACCAGAAGTGATGGATAATAGGGATGAGAGAGAGTCAGGAAAATCCATGCTAGTGGCATGTCATGATGATGATGATGATGACATGTCTTGAAACTGACTCTGCGGAAATTCAACTAACTAAGCGATAGAACTGACTCACCCAACTTGCTCACTTGACTTATCTTTCCCTCAACATCTTAACAATTTCCTGCATGAGATCTTCAATAAGCAAGCAGCCCAAAATGTCTTCAAAAACTATCAGTTTCAGGACTCCAGAAGTCAATGCTACAAGAGTAACTTGACATATTTATTGGGGGTAGAGTTTGAATATTCTTATTTCAGAAGAGTTTCAAGTTGAGCATACATTGTAAATTCTTTAAACACAAAAAAAAAGGAATTTTTTTTTCAGTCACATCTCATCAGAGAACTTTGCGACAAATTGCAATTATTTTGTTATCAACCAGATAACTGTATGTAAGATAAACCTTGTTCCTGGATAGTATATGTTATTGTTTAATTATGTTGTATAAGTATTGGAAATGACCATTATTCTCTTCAAACTTTGCTTTTCTGCCTTGAATAATGCTACAAAATACAGACTTTGTTCCTAGATAAAATATGTTATTTCTTATGTTGTAAAAGTATAGAAAATGACCATTATTCTCTTCAAACTGTTTTTTTGCTTTGGATAATGCTACATAATACAAAAGTTGTTCCTAGATAAACTGTGTTATTTCTTAATTGCTGATGTTAAAAAATATAGGAAATGACTGTTATTCCTTTCAAACTTTGCTTTTCTGCCTTGGACAATGCTACAAAATACAGACTTTGTTCCTAGATAATGTGTTATTTCTTAATTGCTTATATTGCCAAAGTTTAGAAAATGGCTATTATTCCCTTCAAACTTTCCTTTTGTGTCCTGGATAAGACTATTTATGTTTCACTTAGCTCTTAAAAAATGCATGAATCCACATTTTCATTTTGTCCAGCTAAGAGTTAATAGTAGGAAACACTGGCTTCTTTAAGCTTGGTATGGCAACCAGTATAGGAGAAGAAAAACTCTGAATTCACACCAGCTGTACTCAGATTAAAAATTGAGCTTGTGTTGCATTCTGCTCATAAGAGGAGGGTTGGTTAAATACAAATTGGAATTTTAACTTGACCTACCAATTCTATTTTTCAGTAACAACTCATACAGATGACCTGAATCTTTGCTCTGTGTATCAAAAGCCAATCTTCACTGGACAGTACCTAAACATCAACTCCTACCATCCATATAATGTAAATAAAAGAATCTGCCTACAACATTGAGCAAAAGCCATTAGTCGTGACAGTAATGAATATTAAGAAATGAAAAGTTTGAGACAACCACCATCGTGACAATTACCAAGAGAGCATAACATCAGCTTTAAGAAATCTGGGTCGAACGATAGAGAAAAATACCCAAAAACTCACCACAGTCTGTCTGCCCTATGTCAAAAGAGTAGCTGAAAAGATTTAAAAAATATGTAGTCCACATGATATCAGACCAGTGTTCAGGAGTGGCATGACTTTTTGAAAAGATATCTCTACTGAGTCAAGTTCCCAAAAGAATACATGACCAAGAAATGCGTGTACTCCTGTTGTGGGAATTAGATTTATTTCCCACTGGCAGACGAATTCCCCCACAGAAGTAAATTGGTTGACCTGATCCAATCAAATCAGCTGGTAGAAGAATACCAAAAGTCAGACTTTCTGTGAGGAAGAAGAAAAAGCGAATTTGGCCTCTTTTACCAGGAATCATTGTGGAGTTAACATGAGAAAAACTGTTACTTGCCTACAAGGCTAACGATTCAATAAACACGTACACATGTACACAAACATATGCATATATATACACTTTCTTTACCAATGAAGCAGTACAAACTTTTGTACTTGCTAAAGGGACACCTCACAGAATACCAACAGAGGTTAGCAGAAACTCATCCAAACATAACTACGTTGTATAAAAGGATTAAGGTGTCATTGTCAACTTTCCAACGGGATTTGAGAACACTCTTAGCGACTGTGATCCTGCTTTGCAAATACACCAACTGCATCTCTGCAGAGGGGTAAGACTCCACCAGTTAACGAGTGTCCTAAATAAGACACTAAACAATCTGATGGTGAGGCTCCTATAATTCTGGAGGTTTGGGGAATGCAAAGTAGCCCTTTATTACCATTACTCCCAGGTCCAGTCTGACTCGGAGTTATAGCTCCTGATAGGGTCCTATCTCTAGGTCAAATAGAACTGTTTTCAAAAATCATATATTTAATATATATGTATAAAGAGGATTTGGCATTAAATAACCTATAAGGGTTTATATGCCATAAACCCAACAAAACCAAATCATACATATTTATTATACATATGTATAATAGGATTAAGTTGTCATTTGCGACTGTTGTGGACCAGTAAAGGGTCTGGAAGAATAACACAATTTGGGTTTGCGTGGAACAAAGTATATTAACGAAGTATAATACAACATATGTACAAAGTGTTAGAAGTCAGTCTGACTGCCAAGTGTTCGCCGGGAATAAGTACAGAGCCCGGTATGAATAGTCACAGAAGAGTTTATTACCGACCGCAGGTTGCGTACCATAACATCAACTTTCAAATGGGAATTGAAAACATGCTCAACAACCATAATCCCTCTTTACACTCCACCCCTTGCAGTTTTGGTAAAGTATACAAAGGTGAGACATGCCACCCGCTAAAAGTAAGGCTAGAGGAATATCGAAAGGCAGTATTGGGTATGGCTGATCAAGTATGGACAGAAAAGAGAAACTATTTGCCTTTGTGGAATGAAGATTAAAATCATAGATAGAGAAGAAAACTGGATAATAAAACATCTCAAAGAAGCAGTGTATTCATTGGGCAACAATGACCAGTTGAGCAGACCAAGTATTGAGATGAATACAATTTGGGAACTATTAATCAAAAAGGCTCAATAAAAAAAAAATTAAAAAGTTCTATATGAGCTAAGGTAAAAAATCATACGTAATAGTTATGAGTAGTATTTCAAAGGCTGCTCAAGACATTAGGTTTATAAGTCCCCAAAATTAATTCTGAATTTTCCAGCAAGACACATGGCACAGCGGATATCGCTGTTTGGTTGAAAAGTGCTTCTGAGAGAAATCATCTCAAAGTTGCAGGTTCAATCCCAACAACAGGTATATAAAGAATATTTACTATAGCTTAACACTTGTACCTGGTTATGGTTAATGGAATTAGATCTATCTCTCCAATGGATTAGATAAAGAGTTCAGTTTGAGGTTTTGTGTAAGCTCCTGAATTTAACATGGAACACCTGAAGACAATAGTCTGAATATTCTAAGTGGTAAAAAGGATATTTTAAATGCAAATGTTCAGTTAGAAAATGAAGCAAATTACTGAAATTTACTCTTACCTGGAATGTGAAGATAAATATTACATTTCTATGTATTTTTTTTCTACATTACAGCAGATATTTCATAAGCAGAATAATCTAGACAAGTACCCAAATTACTTTATTCTCCTGGGTTCTTGGGTCATCAAGTATATAACTAAAAATTTTATGTTTGTATTTAACCATAACCCATGAAAAAAAATGCATACATAAGATTTTTATCAGAGCATTTTTTAAATCCTTTCAATTAGTGAATAAAGTAATTTGCTATTTAATTTAGGTACTTTATGAAAGAAAAAGAAGTTACTACAGGTGTGAAAAAAATCATGAAAAATAAAAGACTAGATATCAAATAAATAAATGAATGATAATAATAACAAAGTAAAATCTAAAAACCTTAAAAAATAATAAACATATGAAAACCACTTACAACTGGTGTGAGATATAATAAATAATAAATGATAATAATACCAGTTATTACTAATCTGAGATATAATAATAAAATAAATAAAAAAAATGGACTAAATAATAATAAGTAGAAGAAAAAGAAAATCAGTTACTATTTGTGTAAGGTATAACGATAATAAAAAGATAAAGAAAAAACTAAATTAATTATTGCAGTAATAATTTTTTTTAAATAATAGATATAGGAAGACAAGTTATGATTAGCATAAGATAGAATTATAAAATAATGAAAAAAAAAAAAGGCTAAATAATAATAATAATAAAAATGAATAAAGGGAGAAAGAAATATAGGACCAGTTACAACTGGTAAGAAAAACTCACCAATAGATATAAAAATAATGACACAAATGAAGAATAAATAAATAAAAATAAATAAATAACAAAAGACAGAAAGTTGAGTGAAGAGATTAGTCTCTCGGTATTTAATTCATTAATTGTCAGTGGAGTCTAATAATCTGAAAATGTTCTCGCCATTGCATGTACTCCAGCAGAGTTATCTGCCCTTGGCAATAGAGCGTCTTTTTTTTTTTTTTTTAAACTTTTTCTTTCCTTTTCTTTTTTTCTCTAATAATGACCAACAAGGTTTATCACAAACACAGAAAAAAAAAAAAAAATTCAAGAATGGCAAATGATGATTCCATCTGGGAATCACAACTGCCTCAACACATCTTTACAACAGAGTTTGAGGGGTGGGTGGGGTAGTAGTGAATAGAGTTGGAGCTGAAACATATACAATTTGTAACTTAGGAAACAAACTAAAACTTTCTAAGTGCTGCTGCTGATAACCGCAGTGGTAGTGGTATTGATGATAGGGTGGTGGTATTGATTAGTCCGGTGGGGGAGAGGGTGTCGAAATAATTCAAGGGTGCGGGGGGTTAAGTAAAAGAAATGTTTTTGCGATTTTTTAATGTTGGAGTGGGGGGATTCCACCCTTCTAGAGATGAGATCAAACTAAAAAATTTTTTCTTCTTTTTTTAACTTCAATTTTACACTTTACCAAAAAATAAATAAAAATAAAAAATAAATAATAAAAAGTGTTCGAATATGAAATGTTTTTTTTTGTCATTTTTTGTTTTTCTTTTTTTTTTTTTTTTCTTTTGCGATAAGGAAAATATTTATTTGCAGTGTCTCCCTTTTGATACCGAAGCAATGAAGAAATGATCAGAATTGGTTCAGGTGGGGGTGAAGTGGGATGGTTGTCTTACGTCTGGTAAAGGAAGAAGAATTTGAAGTAATAATTTGGAGGAGGAGGAGGCTGATATAATGAAGATGAGAAGGTTACCAAGAAAACAGAAAGAAACAGTAACCTCCTTAGAAAAAAAAAAAAAAAAATTATCCAGATTCAAAATTAAATATTTCGGGGGCATTTTAATCAACACACATACCTTCACCCACGAAAAAAAAAACAAAAAATCTTCAATAATTAAAGTAAGCATTTCAATATAGCATATCTACAAATATTAAAAATTTCTTTTAGCCTAACTTGTATTTCTAATTAGTTCCTTGAAAAATGTCTCATCAAAGTTAACTATTAGCCCCAAATACCCTGCACAGGAGCTAACACATACAAACACACATGAAAAGGCAAAATTTAACACTTGGTATTCTTGTCCCTCAGATACACTGTACCTGAGCTTGTAAAAAAAAAAAAAAAAAAAAAAGAGAAAAAAACCCCCAAACAAACAGATCACTGATATTCTAAAATTCTATTAAAAGTACAGGCAAAAAAAGTTGCTATATCAAAGTTTTTATTAGTAGTATTTTACAGGATCTCCCTGAGCCCGAATTATTGGTTGCATAGTGAAATAGCCCGAATTATTGGTTCCATAGTGAAATAGCCCGAATTATTGGTTGCATAGTGAAATAGCCAAAAATATTAAAGTTATGTTGCATACGGAAGTAGAGCTCAGCCCTAAATATCAGGCTTATGTTGCATAGTAAAATAGTGCAAAGTGTTCAAAAGGTTAATTTACAGGGAGTTTCTTACAATAAATATTTGTCTTTATTTCTTTGACACTAACAATGATAACTAGTTGACAAAATTATCTTGATTAAAATTTCTTTTAATTACAATATTTATTTACTGCTTTGTGATGGTAGATTACAAGGAATGTG
>OY757934.1:12656740-12714240 GCA_963585895.1 Sepioteuthis lessoniana | reverse complement strand
TGCTGTAAAAATGTCAGGGTGAACCTCTCTAATTTGGAGAGAAACTGTTTTGTTTTGTTTTTTAATTGAAAAAAAAAAAAAAATTAATTTAACATTTATTCCATCTTTGGGTCAGGGATCAAAATGGGTTGACCTGATCCTAGAGATTACAACTCTTAGACAACACCTTCCTTTTGGTGCAACTGACTATAGAACTTGTTCTTTATGTTACTTCTATTGTTATTATGCTTTGGCTGATCCATTCTACAGCCTTCTCATGTAAGTTTATATAGCTAGCATCCCTGATAAAGGGAAAATTTGGCACAAAGTCTTTTTGTAAAGTAGGAACCTTGTGAGTGGTGCCTAAAAGAGCCTGGTTCCATTGGTATTCCGCTTCATGGAGCACCTCAGACATCAGGGACTGACTGACTACCATCTTTTAGCACTACAGAGTAGGTGCTGCTTAGGAGAAGAATTCCCAGGAGTTAAGTCAAATGATTTTCCTCGACACAGTAGACTATTGATACGTATAATGTAAATGAATTGCTATTGATTTTACTATAGAATACTTGAATTTTTACTATACATTGAAAATCAGGAAAAGGGATTATCAATGGTCAGGAATTAATAGCTGTGCAGGAAGACAACTATTCCCCTTAGAGGATGGGCATACTTATTGGGTGTCTTGTGGGCGTGTCACATGTCAGTCTCGGAAACTCATTCTCAATATCTTTTGTCTCAATTCTTTGAACAGTAAAGCCACATAGCTATGGCAATTTTACTTTATCTCATCAAGGAAAACTTTTTCTATTTTTGTACACCTTTTACGTACTGCTTTTTCATAGAACAATATGCGCACGTTTCTAGCTGTTAAGACACATTGGTGTATATTTTCTTAAGTACTTTTGTTTGTTTGTTTGTTTGTTTCGTTTTACGGCATATCAACCTCATCGATCATTTAATGCCGAATTAAATTAAGGAAAATAAGTCTGAAAAGAAC
Source organism: Sepioteuthis lessoniana (assembly GCA_963585895.1). Lineage (NCBI taxonomy): Eukaryota > Metazoa > Mollusca > Cephalopoda > Myopsida > Loliginidae > Sepioteuthis > Sepioteuthis lessoniana. The sequence continues at coordinate 12,713,261 of OY757934.1, read as the reverse complement.
TTCAAAGGAAAGGCCTTAGGAATTAATGATAAACTTTAGATATTTAGTTGGTAATTTGTTTTTTTATTAGGAGTTTATTTGTAGAGAATCATTATCGTAAAATAAAAAACAAACTGTGAAACAGGTTGGGGAAGGGATCAGTTTGTTAGAATATATCAAGTAAAGAAAGGGTTTATAGAAGTAATTTGGTCTTTTTGTAAATTTCTTTAGATTTTTGTATATAACTTCACTGTTTTTTAGAAAATATATCACATTATTCTTAAGTATTATTACCATGTATATTATATAAAATTGCCCAGTCAGCTGGGGTCTGTAGAATACACTGACTGCACCTCTGCAGAGGGGTAAGACCCACCCCAATGAGTGTCCTGGATATGACACTAAACAATCTGATGGTGAGGTTCCAGCAGTGCTGGAGCTTTGGGGAATGCAGAGTACCCCTTCATTGCCATTGCTCCCAGGTCCACTCTGGCCCAGAATAGTAGCACCTGATAGGGCTCTATCTATGGGTTAAATAGAACTAACAGTATACTTATGCTAAAATGAATTGTTTGAGTAAACTGAATAGCTTGAAATAGAAATGTTTTTGACAATTAACTGCGAGCTTATGCTTAACTGAATTATTTGAAAATAGAACTGTTTTTTGACATTAAAACTGTATTTACACTTAACTGAATTGTTACATATAACTGCTTGAATAGTTTGAAATGGAAATGTTTTTGACAATTAAACTGTGTACTTATGCTAAACTGAATTGTTTTAAAGAGAACAGATTATTTACGTAAAAATGGATTTGGCGTTAAATAACCTATAAAGGTTGATATGCCATAAAACCAAACCAAACCATTATATAAAAGATTAAATGTTCTTGTACGTGCAAATGCATTTACCTTGTTTTTCCTTTGGTTATGTATATTTTTAATATATCACGGATATATTAATGCTGATATTGATCCTTTGTGAGTGGAGACTTAACTAAATAGCTTCCTTACCTCTGTGCACTTCAATACAGGCATTACTGATAGAACAGGGATATTATATATACTAGCAAATTTACCAGGTGTAGCATGGCTTTGTAATAGGCCTTGTAGGCGGCTTGGTCACTTTGTGAAGAACTTGCAACACTAGCAACCTCACTATGCAGTATTTGAAATATCATCATATAATCTCACAGACATTGTCTCCTCACAAAATGTGGAAAGGCTTGCCTGGGGATATCTTTAGTCTCGAAAAATTAATTTTTTTCTAAAATTATATTTTCTATATTCAATCCATTTAAAAGAGCCATTTAACTAAACATAGCTCTATAAATAAGATTCTTTACAGTTTTAGATCTTTCTCTAATCTTTTTAAGAACTTTGATTTGGTTACTATCTCCACATATATTCAGAACAACATCAAACTGCTAAATACATATTAACTATTACATTACAGATTTATATCATACATTGCATAATACATATGACCTATTATAACCCTTACCTATAATCATTCATTTTTTAATTTCGTATATTTGACCTTTTACACATCGGTCTTGACCTTTCACCTCTTTTATTAATTGATACACCATCAATGACATAGCCATTAAAAGAAAATGTTACAAAATTTTCTCTGACAGAATAAGCCGCTTAATATATAGATCTTATTTACCTACTCTCTCTGCTAAAGGCAGGTTTGACATAAGGTCATTTTTAAAGTTAGGGATCCCCCCAGGCCTACCTCAGGCATCAGGTGCACTTTCTAGAAAGTAGTGGCAAAAAGAGACACACTGTTTTCTAATAGACTGTACATCTGAAGAAAGCAGTAGGATGGATTGGCTGAAAGCAGTTTTTAAGATAAAAGCAATATAAATAATTGGTTCCATAGTTTGGACAGGCCTTGGAATAATATTAAAAAGCTTTTCACAAAATTATAAAAAGTAAAAGTTAATCAACTCTAGCGAGAGAGAGAGAGAGAGAAAAAAGAAAAAAGTTCCATATCTTGGAAATAGTTTAATGTCTTATGTACAACAAATATAAATAAAATGAATTTTAGCTACAGGTATTTAAAAAATAAAAGAAAGCTTGGGCTAAAAGAAAAGTGCTGTCAAGAATGTGTCCAAAGTAGACCTGAGAAAATGAGGATAAATTTTTTTTTCTTTCCTTTAAATTAATAATCGGGAAAAATCCAAGAGAATAATTGAATAAGAAAAAAAAAAATTCTTCTGGATTTGTTTTTTTTCCAAATATTATCAATTCACTTTTTGTTTTTGCTTTTTTTGTAAACCCACAACTGTTGATCGGATATTTCCAAATCAAAATGAATTGAGAGATTTGGATCCACCACGATTTCTTGTTGGTGTTGGTTTGTGCGTAGATACAAAAAAAAAAAAAAAAGAAAAAAAAAGGAACATGGAGGGAGAAAAAAGTGTTTGAAATCTCCAAGTATCAAATAAATTGAAACCAGAGAAGAACCCCCCCCCCCAAAAAAAACAAAAACAAAAACCAAAGAAAAAAGGATACTGTTGCAAACTACAGCACAATACATGAAAAAAAAATTTGAAAAAATAACTTACAGTTAATCAGGGCTGAAAATTAATCTTTTATACAAAACGTTTCGTAAAATGCACCTCAAAAATTTTTTTTGTAACAAGGTGAAAATCCAAATAAATTATAAAATTAAAAAAATCTTTCTTACAGTTTCAAAACTATATAAAATCATGAAGAAGAGAGTGTATGTGTGTGTGTGTGTGTGTGTGTGTGTGTGTGTGTGTGTGTGTGTGTATAAGTATTTGTATCTGTGTTATATATGTGTACACAGAGCGATTGAAAAGTAATTTCCTATTAATATGGAGTTACATTTCAATTACCTGGTATATATGCAATTTTGTGCGCATATAAAAGCAAGGTATGTATATGCACTTTGTATGCATATATTTTTTCTATGAGTAGGTTCTAATGGATACATACTTTTTTGGTGTATTTATGATGCTTGGAGAAAAAACTGGATGGGAATTACATAAGGATGCTGCATGCTGTTCTGAACAAATCCTGGAAGCAGAACCCCACAAAACAGCAACTGTATGGCCATTTACCTCCCATCCCCAAAAACCATAGAAGAAAGGCAAACAACACATACTGGCCATGGCTGATGAGGTAAGGATGAACTCATAAGTAACATTCTCCTCTGAACTCCTACACGTGGACACACCAGTATTGGCTGATAAGCAAAAACTTGCATACATCAGCTCTGAGTTGACACTGGGTGCCGTCTAGAAGCCCTACCTAGAACAATGGCCGATCAGAATGGATGGCAAAAGAGAGAGTCAAAGATATCCATATGTTGGTGGTGAAGTTTTGAGTGTATAAAAGCAAAGTAGGTGTATTTTTGTGTTGATAAAAAGCAAGATTTTTTGTATTGCGAAAACAATGCCAACAAGTAAGCAATAAAATTTTAGTTCTGTAAAAATTTATATAAAAAAAAAAAAAAATGCATTCTTTCCTATGTTAATAAAAAATGAATTTAAAAACAAAATATTAAGCCTGAGGAGTGAAGGAAAGAATAGGAGACAATTTTTTGATGGTTTTATTTTATATAAATATTTATAAGTATGAAATGAAAAAAAAAAATAAGGAAATCATTAACTCTGAATATTTTTTTATGAATCTGGTTTTGACATTTATAATGTTTCAATGATAACAAATCGATATTTTAAATTTAAGGTTAATTTCGGAGCAGAGAGTGAGAGAGGGAGAGAGAGAGAATTAAATGACTTTAACAATCTAAAATGTTTAATGTAAAGATCTTTGTCTTTCTTTGATTTACTTAAAACGCAAATTTAAACATGGACAGAAACGACATGGTCAATAGAAGCTGGTCTCCAAATTGAAGACACGGGCAGCACCAGGGTTGATGACATGTGTATCCAGAAATGGAATTATTTCAATTAAAACCTGGAGAGGAGCTAGAAGGAGAAAGATACAAGTAGCTGTGCAGGACAAATACCAAAAGGTATTATTCCAGCCAAAAAATGCTTTTTATGTTGGATAACACTATTTAAATCCCTCCACCATCATTTTTGATCAAAACTGAGTATTTTGTCACACTATACATTTTACAGTTACGCAAAAACTAGGGTTTGTTACATATTTTATAATTGTTAATAAATTGTGATATTGCCCAACATTTTTGTGTATTGAGTAAATTTTACAATTCAGAGGCGCTTTTAGTGTTAAATTTTAACCATTATATATACATACCCTCCCACCCACACACATATTTTTAATTTAGTCACTATAGTTGCTAATGATTACATTGGGAAGGTAGAGCAAGGAGACTGCTTCCTCATAGTATTCACTGGGAACATTGAGGAAAAAATTCACTTTTATTTGCATAGATATTTTTTGTGTCCATAACAGAGAGAAAGAGAGAGGAAATTATTTTTGATCACAAATTCAAATAGTTTTGTAGAATGTGACATACACAATGAACTTGGCAGTGTAATTATTATTGATGGTAAAATTGTCACAAGAACTAATTATATATATATATATATATATATATATATATATATATATATATATATATATATATATATAAAATAAAAAAATTCATTTGTATCAACTTTTAGATGACAAGTACAAAGAAAAAAAAATGCCCCCCACCAAAAAAAAGAAAAGAATTTTTATGAAAATTGATCTGAATATGCAAATATCTTAAACACTTGAAGAAGGAAAGTGGGGGTAAATGTATTTTGATTAATATTGCATGAAATATACAAAGTATAAAACAATAAAATGAATTCTTGGTTTTCAAAAGAATTTGGTTTTGTTAAATGAATGATAATCAATAATCAATGAAGATTTGTTTGTATATAGAAAATCAATCTCCCTTATAAAAAAATAACAAAAACCTATCCAATCTGGCTTTTAATGCCCAAAACGAAATCAAGTCCAAGTTTTAAGTATCTAATTATTATAAATACAATATACTTCAGTGATTACCATCATCTTATCTCAAGGATTAAGGAGGAACATAACTAATTTATTCTAATAATCATTGAATTTATAAGGAAAAAGCAACAGATAAAAATGATTCTTTATTATCCTTTCTCAGTCTATTGCCCTTCCCATAGGTTATATAAGTAAGTAAGTTGGCCGACTGTAGTCAAGGGTGATCTGAAGGCTCCCTTTTTAATTGCTACTACTCCAAGGTGTAGGGGAGGATGCTACACCTTTCCCTGGAAATCTCCACTTACACTTGATCTGTACCTTATAATTCTGAGTGTTAAGCAAGGAGGCATCAAGTACCATTTTTTGAGTCTTTGGTATTACTTGATTTGGGACTGAACCCTGGTCTCCCTGGCCATTGGAAAACACTCTAAACATTATGCCAATGGGCCAGTCACATATATGAAAATGTACAAATCTGAAAAAACATAAGGTCTTCAGGATATATGTATTCTTTTTACCAACATTAAATATTCCAGTTTTAGAAAGTGAAAACAAATCTTTTTCAGGGCATATGAATTTTTAAATGAAATGGAAAAATGATAATGTTTGGAACATTCTATTTATGTTGGAGGGATTCCACTTCAAATTCATGCGATGTAATTAGAGTTTGAAAATCATTCCCCTGAAGGACTTGTGTTTGTTCATATTTGTACATTTTTATACAGTCAGAGTTAGTTTGTATATATAAAAAATGTAAAGTTGGTGACCTTAGTGGGGGTGACCCAAAGGCTCCCTTTTCAATAGCTACGACAATAGCTACTCCATTCTCTGGATTGCTCTACTTTACCCTTGATCCTTACTTTATAATGCCAAGTATCAAGCAAGGTGGCATTAAGTACCATTTTTGAGTCTTTGGTATGACTCGACCTGGGATTGAACCCCAGTCTCCCGGACCATTGGTGAACATTCTATTCATTAGGTCTATATATATATATATATATATATATATATTACACACACACACACAGAGTATCTGTACACATCTTTATAATGGGTGTATTTATAAGAAGAAACCCAGAACAGATAAAAATTACTTTTTTAATGCTTTCACAGTTTATTCCCACCATCAGTTGTATAAGTTAGACAGAGATTATTGCTTGATGACTGTCAGTATTTTACCTATGTAATCACCAGTCTAAGTTCACACGTTTTAAAATCTAGACTCAGTGATAAAAATGGGTTTCATTTACTTTCTTCACAGTACAATCAGTTTTATGAGCTCTAACCGATCATCAGACACTGACAATATATATTGCACTCCTGGCAATAAGGTGAAACTCAAAATGTAAAAGAGTTGAGTCTTTAGGTAAATAGCAGTATGATATTTGATGCTCTCTCCCAAGGGATTTGGTCAGTATGAACATTCTACATCTAGGGCTGAATGAATAAATGCGGTTTAGTGTTCAGAAAGTTTAGTGTTCGCAATGAGAAACACACTTAAAAAAACCGAAAGGAAGAAAGAGAAAGATTTTATTATTCCTGATATAAAACCAACACAAGCAGATATGACTCATGTAAAACATAGTCAGAGGAGGGTTTTTCTTCTTCCTCTAAAAAATAGTTACTTTTTTTTTCAATGTTAATATATAAAAGTACAAAACATGTTCTTGCATTGAAAGCAATTTTTTTTTAGAAATTATGACAAATGAATGAAGTTAAAAAGAAACTAATTTTCATATATAACAACCCAATTAATTCCTGACCATTGACAATACCTTCCTTTCTGATTTACAATGTAAAAACATGTACAATGTGTTTCTATAGAAAGATTGTTAGCGGTATATTCTCATTATAAAAATAATAGCCCTATTCTCACAGAAATGCTTCCATTAATTCCTGACCACCGACAATCTCTTTCTTCCTGAGTTTCAGTGAATTTTTCTAGTAAAATCATCAGAAATGCATTTATATCATACACCTATCAATAACAATTACATAAATTTTTGACCACTGGCAATTTATTTCTATAATAAAATTATTAGGAATACATTTTTATTCTATAATAGTAATATTACAGCAATAATGTTTGTATTAATTTTTGACCACTGACAATCTTGCCTTGTTAGTTGGACTCAGAACACACGGATGCATTCCTTGCTGGGAGGTTCCCCTCATCACACACAAAAAAAAAAAAAGTGCCCAAGGTATGATACTAAACTGCATTTAGCGGTGAGACTTCTGTTCCGGAGAGTGTTGTATCAAGCCTTCATTGCCATTACTTCCAATTCTATTCCTATTGAATAATCATTTGAAACCCGATAATTCTTTGGGAGGAAAAAAAAAGACAGACATCATGATTGAATAGTCTTGTAGGGGTTGACATGCCATAACCCCCCCCCGTTGTTCCCTCTATTTTATTTTAAAAAATTTTCAGTGGGTTTCTATTGTAAAACCATTAGAAATATATTTACCAGATACATATAATGACCAATTTTGTCATGCCCAGTCAGCTGGGGCTGTAGAATACACAGACTGCACCTCTGAAGAGGGGTAAGACTTTCACAACAAGTGTCCTGTATATGACACTAAACAATCTGATGGTGAGGTTCCAGTAATACTGGAGCTTTGAAGAATGTGGAGTACCCCTTCATTGCCATTGCTCCCAGGTCCACGCAGGGCGGGAGTTGTAGCATCTGATAGGGTCCACTCTATGAACTAAACTGTCTACTTATGCTAAACTGAATTGTTTGAAACATAATTATTTATATGTATAAGAAGGAAGTTATTTACCAAGTAAAAATAGATATGGCATTAAAAAAACCTACAAATGTTGATGTGCCATCTAACCAAACACACAAACTTTTATCAAAATGACTTAATTCAGCATTAAATTACCCCAAAAGGGTTGATATGCTGTAAAACAACCAACCAACCAATTTTGTCAGTAATAATTGCATTAATTCTTGACAAGAGAAAATTGATTTTTTAATTTCATTTGAAAAAAATAATAAACAGAAAAATAATTTCAGAAAAAAAAAAAAAAAATCCAGCACTTGAAGACAGTTGGGGCCCTGATCAAAAAAGAAAATTTCTTTCACCAATAATTTTGGTTGCATTCTATTAACAAGAACTACTTTTGCTACTCAGAGAATTTGTCAAATCTAAAAATTCATTTATTTTTAGGGATTTAGACAAACGGTCCTACCTACTATATAAGCAAAATGGTGAAATGGTCTCCAACTTACTGTCATTTTCTCCAATACATGTACACAAGTTATCAGTTCTTTGTTTTGACTTTTGTGGAGTTGATGAAGTCAATCACATTAATAGAATTAATCTTTATAATTTCTGAAAGTTCCAAATAAAAGGCTTCTAAGTTAATTAAACTAAATCAAAAATTATTATTATTATTGCTCTAGGCAAATTTTTCAAAATCTAAGTGATTACAAGTCTCCTTAGTTCTCCAGGACTAAGTATCCCTGCTCGTTTTAATAGTGCTGTGGTCTGAATGGTTTCAATTTTTCCTCTGATCTCCATTTCCCCCAGCCTCTCTTTCAGGCCTTTGGGGACTGTTCCAAGTGATCCAACAACAATTGGTATCACTGTCACCTTCATGTTCCATAGATCTTCCCCGAGAGCTGAAAAAGCCAAAGTATTTGTCTATTTTCTTGCATTCTTTAATTTTCATTGTTATAATATTGTTGTTGCAGGTGTCCATTTGTGAAGGGAGATAATTCGAAAGAATGTCTAAGGGGAGATAATTTTGGAGGTATATTTACAAGTAAACAAGATTCTTTACTATCTAAAGCTTTGAGAAGGTTCATTAATATTCAAAGAATTATTCAGATTATATAACAGTTTCCTGTTGATATGATATTTTGACTGGCACATTCACTGCCCATCTTCAGGTGTAACATGCATTGCCACAAAGGAAGAGATTATTATTTGTAAGACAGTTTCTTCTTGTTTCTCTCATTGGTAACTCAAACAAAACCAAAATTGTATGAAAGAAAACACCAGAGAAATATTATGTCAAATGAACCCATAATTCAGTTTGTTGTGGCTTCTGCTTCTGGTGAATAAAATTTGGGCTGAATGAATAAAAGTATAAATTCATCTGTGATTTTTTTCAAGGAAAATCACAAGGTAGACTATACTACTTGATTTTCTCTCTCTCTCACTTGCATTTTCACTTTCTTCACTTTATAATTTCCTATATTTCTGTCTTCTCCCTTTCCGGAATCATTTTGTTCTTTTTCTTTTCAAATTTCTCCTTCCTTCCACCTTCCTCTTGCTTAACTTTCTCCTCATAATTGAGTGACTTGAAAGGATGTCAGTCAACCAATGCTCCAGCATACTCAACTTGCTTCCACGACTGATGCCATCATCTCCAAACCATAGATAAGTAGAAGTCGTAATCTTGTCATTTATGACAGGTTTGTATGGCTACCTACCTCCCCTCTCGCAAACCATCCAAGTTAGACGAATAAGACTTGCAGGCCACTGCTGGAGAAGTAAGGATGAACTTGTAAGTGATTTTCTTCTATGGGCTACTACACATGGAGACACCAGTGCTGGCTGACCAACTCAGTGTGGCTGATGGATACAGCCTAGAAGACCAACCCTAAGTGATGGCTAATAGGGACAGATGGTGAAAGAGAGAGTCAGGGAAACCTGGGCTGTCAGTACAACTTAGTGATGATGATGGATGTCTGACCCATCAAGCCCTATGATAAGGCCGACAAACAAACCAAAGTGATTTTTCGGTTGGTCATTGCTGATTCACCATCTGCTAAAATTCAGTCAAGTGGATTCTGTCATGAATAGCTTTTGTATTGGTAAAATTGTATATGCCAAGATGACACATCTGAATACGAACAAGTGACTAATGAGGAAGCCATGAAACATGTGGATTGATAACATTATTTTATATAAGAAAGCAATTTCTTTAAATTTGCTTGAACTTGATGTCTGCATTGATTTTGTTCTTTTAAGAAATTATGAGAGAGCACACTAAGGTTGAATCTAAATCTTGGGTCAGCCATGATATAAAATTTGAAGGTAAGAATAGTCAGATGTTCTGGAAATCTGAAAAGTGTGGAGTACATCACCATTTTAATTAATTCTAGGGGTACTACCTATGACGATCTATATCTACAGTTCAAATAGATCTGTTTAAAAATTATTTATCATATCTACAGTTCAAATAGATCTGTTTAAAAATTATTTATCATATCTACAGTTCAAATAGATCTGTTTAAAAATTATTTATCATATCTACAGTTCAAATAGATCTGTTTAAAAATTATTTATCATATCTACAGTTCAAATAGATCTGTTTAAAAATTATTTATCATATCTACAGTTCAAATAGATCTGTTTAAAAATTATTTATCATATCTACAGTTCAAATAGATCTGTTTAAAAATTATTTACATTCAATAGAACCATGTATACCCCCCCAACTTAAACTACACCAAAACTGTAAATATAAACATACAAGAATGCAATTCCCTTGCCTAAAATAACCAGAGATGGGTTGACATGCCATTAGAAATCAATCAATCAATTTTTGTCCCTCAGGGACTGAAACATTCATTACCAGCTAATTTTGTGCCATATTGAGCACAACACTATACAGTACACAATGCTGTAAGATTATTTCATACATACAGGTTAATAATTCCACACAACCAACAACAAAAGGAACTCATCTTAAATATGCAAGTCTCTCACAAACTTTCATGTCTCTCAAAAACTTCAAATACTTGTACATGCAATAAAGGATCTTTCTACATATAAAAAAAGTCATTTTTTTTATATCTTCTTTTTTTGGATGTAAATAATGGAGAAAATAGAAAAACAAAGAAATCCAAAAGTGATGAATTTATTATGAAGGAAACGTTTTGGTTTTAATGAATCTTCATCAGGACTTTAAGATGGGGAAACAAGTGTTGATAGAACAACCAAAACGTTTTAACGTTGACTTTCCTTCATGATAAATTCATCACTTTTGGATGACTTTGTTTTTCTATTTTCTCCAGAATTTTTTTTTTCTATTTAGTTTTGCTCTAGCAATAAAATATGATGACATTTACATACATTTCAATATTTATAACTTCCAAAATGATAGCCATTTCAAACCCTTATGATAATGTAACATTCTGAGAATTAATTTTTTAAAATTTTTTTTTTTATTTATTGCAGACTTTTTGTCCTCATCTTGGTAGTTTTTTGTGTTGTTTCTTCTTTCACTACGTTTCAGCCAAATTTCACCTCTGGCCTTCTTCAGGTGATTTACCGTGACCTTGGATAGGAATGCTGAGTCTTGTAACTGTATTCCCAGTAATTACTGCCTTCCATAGTTGTTGTCTATCACACTACGTTTTTGACCAAGTAAACCTCTGGCCAGCTTTGGTAGGATTTGAAACCGCTATCTTCTGACAATGCTCATCTGGAACCGTAGAGACTCAACGCTTCTATGCGCTGCACCATGGGCCCCGAAGGGCGATCAAGGATGGATTTTTTGGTCTTATAAATCCTTATCAGGAAGAAACAACACAAAAAACTACCAAGATGAGGACAAAAAGTCCGCAAAAAATTTAAAAAAAAAAAATTAAAAAATTAATTCTCAGATTAAGAAGCCTTATCTCAAAAATGATTCCAAATAAAGAAAATTACAATGTAACATTCATTCACAAGAATAAAACTTCTACACGGTACCAAGAGAAATATGCCTAAGGTCTTGAGAGACCACCCAGGGAAGATCCCAAGAATATGTTGAAAGGGATGGCGGTCACCCTGTTAGTAGGACTTGAAATAAGCTGACTGTATCACCTACAAAGGTTTGTCCTGGGTATCCCATGAAAATAAATCTAATGTTGAGGCCCTAATTCTGGAGATCCGCAGACTGTGGAGTATCCCTTCATTGGCATTACTCCCAGGTCCACTCTAAACTGAAGTGATAGTACTTGCTAGGGTCTCATCAATGTGTCAAATGGATTGGTTAAAAAATTATACATATTCAATTGGACTGTGTGCAAAACCCCCCTGAAACAACTCTTTAGAAACATCTGGACAAAAGATGTAAGTATGAATGTAGAAGGAACACAATTCCCTAACCACTAAGTATAAAATAACCCTAGATGGGTTGACATGCTGATCAAATTGATCAAAGGAATGATGAAAAGGTGGAGACTGTTTTAAATCATATCAGTTTAGGGTTTTCTAATAAAAGTACTTCTATAAAAAATATTAACATTTTCTGAATCACCTTCTGTTCATGTGTGTGTGTGCATTATATATATATATATATATGAAAATAATAGATACAAAATTAGGAAGATTATTATTCATGAGCTCAAAAGGTTCTATGCAGAAATACTGGATCTGCTTAAATATTTATTCCATAACAGAAGTAAAAATTAATAATTAAAACAATATACTCTTATTAGATATCTATTTTCTTATTCACCCAAATCAGAATACATCCCCCTCCATTACCTCCTTTTCGTCATAAAAAAAAGAAAAAAAATCATGTGCAATTCTATCGCAGAGATCTTGCACATTACGTGGCTCCAATCCCAGTTTTCATCAATCACTCACCCACTTTGAACTGTCGTTGAGATATCAATAATTAAAATAAACAAAAACGATAATTTTTTTAAAAAATACATATTTCATAATCGATAAAATCGAAACAGCTTCTAATTTCATGATGATATAAAAACCAAAGGTGACTTACGTTTCTAATAAAAATTGATTTGCATGTTAACAAATTTATCAACTCCCTCTCAGCTTAGAATTCTCTCAATGGAGGTAAAAATATAACCCTTCATATTAAGAAAGCCTTGTATGTTTGTAGCTTTTTTTTTAAGCTAATCACGTCAGCCACCTAAAAATGGGCCAAGTTTTTTGATTCCTGTTGAATCCCAATTAACTGGAATCTATTGTTCATACATTCAAAAAATTTAGCATATATATTCAAATTGATAAATAAAATGTATTTTACAAAAAAAGAGAAATATTGTATATTTTCGAGGGAGGAAATTATTGGATAAAAGCAATTTTTTTTTTCATCGAAAACTATAAAAAAGTATCCAAAAATGGTAAAAATAAATAAATTACGACTGAAAGATCATTTTTCGAGGGTAGGGGGTAATAAAAAAAAAATATTTTAAAAATAAGCAATGTAAAAACAAAAAAAAAACAATCTGAGTGATTATGAAAAACAATAGATAAAACAAGATATATATATATATATATATATATATATATATATACACACACACCGATACACACGTGTATATATGTGTGTGTGTGTGCGAATATATACGTAAATATATGTATGTACATATGTGTGTGGGTGTGTGTGTATATATATATATATATATAAAAACACATAAACATGTATATAGATATATATCTATAAAATATACACATGTATATATATATATAAAAATGTATATACATATATATATATATATATATAAAAATGTGTATGTACATATATATATATATGTATGTAAAAATGTGTATATATATATAAAAATGTATATATATATATAAAAATGTGTATGTGTATATATATATATAAAAATGAGTGTATGTTTTTATATATGTGTATATACACACACACACACACACACACACACATATATATATATATATATATATATATATATATATATATATATATATATAAACTTGTATATAATATATACATGTATATATGAGGTTGATAAAAAAGCAATTGTGTTTTTCATTATTTCAAACTTTGAGACATATTTGGAATTAACTCTTATTTATCTATGTTCATGCAGTTATATACTAAGTGGTAGCCCAGGGCTAGAAGTAAGGGGGCACCTAGTGTGACTAATTCAGTAGTAATGGTCCGCCAGTTTAGCTTGCCAACCACTACACCACCTGAGGTGCCCAAGCTATGTTCATGTAACATGTCTTTCTAAATTGTAAATTTGATTCTTTTTACTTTTGCTTTGTTTTCAATCTGTTTATTTTAAATTGTATCAAGATGTATTAGAGGTGTACAATTTTATTGTAAGAGTCATAAATAGGACACTGTCAATCAATGTGATGCTCATCATTAATTCTAAAAATTTCATAAATAATTTGGAAAATAAGAACCTTCTTGACATATGAGCTGAGTTACAATTGACAAAAAACAGAGTCCAGTCATCAAAGTAGACCTATATATATATATATATATATACAATCATAGAATTTGCTGAAGGACTAAACGGTTGTTCAAATATTTGCACCAGATCAAAACGTTAGTGTAGAGGGTGCCATCTGAGCAGATAAAGAATAAAATCAATTTGCTATTCCTAATTCTATCATGTTCTCCTCTTGAACAATAAAAGCAATCCAAAACTTTCATCTGTCTGAGACATGTGATGAAAAATAGATTATATATAACAATTAAAATTCTGGACAATGTCTGGACCAAGTTGAAATACCTAAAAACTTACCCCCAAACCAAAGTGGTTTGCAAATGGAATCATCCACTATAACTTACTGAATTTGGGTGAAACCATCACAATATATTATGTACAAGGATTCAATAAAATGAACCATGAACTGTAATGTTCAAACCCAACATCATTTAAATTAGAAGGAACATTTCTTTTCCACAGTAATTTCTGTATGTGAAGTAGGCAACCACTGACTTTATAAAAATTAAATGAATTAAGTTATGAAATTCTACCTCATCCAGCTTACTCACCCAGACCTCTTTCAGACTAACTACTGCTTTTTTCCACCAAACATCTTGACAGATTTCTACAAGAGAAATTTTCTGACAACTGAGTTTTTGAAGAATTCCGGAATTCTATGCAACCAAAAGAGACAGATTTGCATATGGTTGGCTTAAACAGATAGTTTCAGATATTTCTATCAATAAAATTGATTCTGAGTTGAGAGATACAGCTTAAGTTGATGGTTAAAAACCAAAATTATTTTTGCATCAACCTATACATACATATACACATATGTATGTATGTGTGTGTGTGTGTGTGTAAATATCTGGGGAAAATGGAAATAAATCAGCTTGTATGTAAATGTATGAATATAAAAAAGTCATTCTGAGGATGATTTTATTTACTGTGCAATTATTTGCCAATGTTAAATGTTTCGTTTTTTTACATTAAACCATCATCAGGGCATTTAAATATGTAATGTTCTATCTTCTGAATAATATCTAATTCTATTTTTAAAAAAAAGAAATTAAAAAACCTTTTAAGATTCTCCTTTCATTCGTGGTATTTGGTTTTAAAACTATGTAATGTAATTAGTATTCAAATCTTATGTTTTTTCTTACTAATTATGTCACACAGTTTTAACACAGATTGCCACTATTGGAAATAGAATGTTAAAAGCAAATCTTATTTTTTCATTTCATTTTAAAAAATAAAATCAAATATAATTCAGAAGATACAACATCACATTAACATTGCCCTGTTGATGGTTTAACATAAAACTGAAATGTTTAACATTGGCATAATATTCAACTATAATAAAATCATCCTTGTTTTTTGATATTTGTACATTTACACATGCATACAGACACACACACACACACATATATATATATATATATATATATATATATATATATATATATATACACGCTCACATATATATGAACATACATGTACATACACACACATATAAAGATATAGATATACACGTGCATGCACGCACACACTCATATAAATATGTCTATATATTCATATAGACATTTTCTGAAATGAATATCTTTTTTTTTTAAATGGTACTGATCTACGTGAATTTTAAAATTTAAATTGAAGGATTTTTGTCAAATCCATTTCTGGTACGGGCCAGTTACAGTTGGTTGTGGATCTATCCACTGTGTGATAATCGTGTCTGTGGTTTGCGCAATGGCATGCTTGACAGAAGTTTGCCACATAGTCTTGTATTCTGCAGCACAGTTTGCAACTGGCTGTTCTTCCTTCTTTCGTCTTTTCCTTCCTGGTTTCAGCTCTAAGGTCGTTATCGGTTGACCTTTCTCTGCCTCCTCTTGCATTTTTTGCAACCTCTTTTGTCGTTGCAGTTCTAGCTTGCGTTCATTCTCATACCAACCGTGGTAACGCAGGTTCATGCTTTTATGCTGATAAAACACGAGACTTATCCTGGTTGGTGAGTACCTGTTCGGATTAAGAAGTGCTGTTGTAGCATGTAGCTCTCGCTTGGCCACTTCAAACAGCACTGACCCGTGGGTCAGCGCAATGGCCACTCCCCCAATGTCAGGGTCGCTAAAGTTCTGCTCGTTGTACTCAAGCTCTGCACGGATAACATCAGCTTGGGAATCCCACTTGCATCCATCGGGACAATCTGTTTGCGATTCCATTTCTGTTCTAAGTGGCATCTGCAATGGAGACTGTGTGGATGTTTGTAAAGTATGAGGAGCAATGCCAATGTTGCATTGTTTATTCTTATCAAAAATATTTTTCCTATCAAAATTAGAATTAATGGAATGTTGGTCTTTTGATAATTCTCTAGATACTTTGACATTAGGGAAAGCTTTATTTGCAAGATGAGGAGGCAGATTACTCCCAGCTCCCAGAACCATGCCACCTTTACTGGCAACTCCGATGGGGGATGAGAGTTCTGCATTGGGAACAGGCTTCCTTGGATTGGACACGTTTGGCCCTGCTTGCTGGTGTGAGGCTGCGGGTCGTGGCTTTTCGACACTTGTCTGGCTCCTGATCATGACTGCTTCAGATAAAAGATGCAATGGTGATTCAAAATCGTCTGAAGTGAGACTCGACACGGAGTAAGGGCATTTGATGTCTTTCATATTGGGATTGCTAAGCGGGATGCTGCATGAGGATTCAGGCCTTGCGAGAACACTACCCGATACGTCCTTCCTCAGATCGCCCGTTTGATGTTGAAGCAGAGTAGCTGATTTATCTGAAGATGCAAATGCAGGCTTACTATCGGAAAGGTGACTGGCAAGGAGTTTCATAGAATCGGCCGAATTAGCATCCTTAAGGAAGTTCGCTGGAGGGAATGTACCATATGAATAAAAATATTTCCAAAATTCGTCATACATATTAGCATTGGCAGGCAGTGGTGGCTGTATCTTGGTTTCGGAAGGTTTGTTCATCAGATCCTTACCGCTACTGGCTATAGTACCTTCCCCCTTGGACGAGACCAGTTGCGTGTTCTTCTCACCTGTACACTTAAATAAGTTAGCTTTATTCACAATCTTATGATTGAACCCTGAGATATTTTTAGCCACTGGTGATTGCATGTAAGAAGAATTTTTTGCATTTAATAATTTTGATGCTAATGCATTCTCCTTTTTATTAGAAGGGCTGTCTTTCTTGGCATTTCTTCCCTTGCGTTTTGGAGTGACTGGAGTAGCCCGTATCCGAGCAACTTTCGGATAGTTAGCTAAGATCTCGATGCTTCCATTTTTCAACTTTTCCTCAAACGAGTCACTCTTGACATCTAATATATACAAAGGCAGGACATGCAGTTGTTCCTCGTCAGGACGTTCTAATGGGCCGTGTTTAGTTAAAGTCACAACCTGAAAAAGGAAAATAAAGAAAAAATTAAATATCAACTTTTAAAATCTTTAAAAGTTTTTAATGTTTTCTAAACCCTTTTTGTGTGATACTTTTGGCAAACAATTTAATGGATGGAACACATATACAGGGGTTGGAGAAAATAATTGAAACACCCAGAATCTTAGTATCATAATTTTGAAACTCCCATAAAACCATCAAACATTTGCTATTTTTATGCTTTTTGATTTATTGTTAATTTTTCTTGTCTTATTTTACTAATATTGTTTTTTTTTACAGATATCAGAAGAAATAAATCAAAATTCATTAAAATGGCAGATTTGTCAGACTTTTAAAGAAATGCTCATATGGCAGGTGTTAGTGCAACAAAAATGGTTGAATTATTTGGTGGAGCTAGGAGTACTGTCTTGAAAGTAATGACAGCATTTGAGAAAAAAGGAAAAACCTCCTCACTGAAACAAAACTCTGGAAGAAAGCGAAAGGTGTCTGATAGGGACTGTTGGATTCTTATGTGGAGTTTTAGGAAGGATCACAAGAACACAGCTCTGAAAACTACACCAGAGCTTAATGAACATCTTGAGAACCCAATTTACTCAAAAACTGTAAAAAGGCAGCTGCACAAAGTCAGATTTCACTGGAGGGCTACAATCAGAAAATCATTAAATTTATTTTAAGTTTCCAGGTGTCGCGATTATTTTGTCCAATACCTGTATGTATATAAATCCACACCCGTGTGTGTGTGTGTGTGTGTGTATGTACACACACACACACACATATATACATATATTAACCAACCCCTCCATATGAGCAGGATGTGACAAAAGGTCACTTTTTAAGAAGAGTTGAACAGGTTTTAATTCAGCTTTCCTTTTCTGACATTGGTTGCCATACCAAGGTTAAAGATCCCAGTCTGCTCTACAATTTACCCATAGCTGGAGAGAGAATAGTTGCCTACTTTTTTCAAGATTATTAATGCCATGTGAAATGAAAACAGCCTTGTCCAAGACTTGAACTTGGATCTCCATGTCCATTTCTAATGATAATAACAACCATTACACTATGAGCGCCTCCTCTCTGTGCCTCTTTGTATGTAAGTGATTATAAACAATTAAACTGTCCTTGTTTTATTAGACTAAACCAAGCCAAGCAGAATGAAAAGAGTGAAATCTCGAAGTGTTCAAGAAAAATAAAAAAGTTTCATTAAAAAGTAAAACAAACTTACCACTGTACAACCGTTATTCATATTATGTAAATCTTTGTGTGCATGTGCACAAAAATCTACACATGCTGTTACTCCAGAAAAAGGACGACATGGTTTTTCATCATTCTCAGTCCGATGGCCAAGACGACATTCGTAACCTTTGTCTTCAAAAAAGACCTAGAATAATAAAACAAATACAGAAAAAATAATGGAAAACTAATTCCAACAATAAAAACAGGAAAATGTGTATATATATATATATATATATATATATATATATATATATAAAAGAAAGGATATAAATAGATAAAAAATATGACAGGAAATAAATAAGGCAAAACGAGAATGGGCACATTCACCAATAGTCCGGGAGACCTGGGTTCAATCCTAGGGCGCGTCATACCAAAGACTTTAAAAATGGTACTTGATACCTCTTTGTTTAACATTCAGCAATACAAGGTATGTATCAAGGGTAAAGTGGAGCAATCCAGGGAAAGGAGTAGCTCCCTTCCTTACACCTCAGTGTAGTAGCAATTGAAAAGGGAGTCTTCTGGTTGCCCTCGACTACGGTTGCCAACTTTACTCACTTACTATTGTGGGAGTTAGTTTTCCATTCTTATATATTTTGCCTTATTCACATCCTTTCTTTTATATATATATATATATATATATACATATATATATATATATATGTATTTTCCCAGTCAGCTGGGGCTGTAGAATACACCGACTGCTTCTCTGTAGAGGGGTAAGACCCCCCCCCCCGCAAAGAGTGCCCTGGATATGATACTAAACAATCTGATGGTGAGGATCTAATAATGCTGGAGCTTTGGGGAATGCAGAGTACCCCTTTATTGCCATTGCTCTCAGGTCCACTCTGGCCTGGAGTAGTAGCACCTGATAAGGGTCCTATCTATAGGTTAAATAGAACTAAACCGTGGTTTTTTGAGTTTACTGTTTTTTGCATTTAAACTGTGTCTTTATGCTAAATTGAATTGTTTAAAATAAAACTGTTTTAACATTTAAACTGCGTACTTATGCTAAACTGAATTGTCTGAAATAAAACTGTTATGACATTAACTCTGTGTATTAACCATTCGGCTGGGGCAGTAGAATAAACCGATTGTACTTCTGCAGAGGGGTAAGACTCCCTCTATGAGTGTCCTGATATGACACTAAACAATCTGATGGTGAGGTTTCAGTAATGTTGGGGCTTTGGAGAATGCAGAGCACCCCTTCATTGCCATTGCTCCTAGGTCCACTCTGGCCTAGAATGGTAGCACCTGGTAGAGCCCTATCTATAGGTTAAATAGAACTAACTGCATACTTATGCTAAATTGAATTGTTTGAATTAGAACTGTTTGATTAAACTGAATAGCTTGAAATAGTATTGTTTTTGACAATTAAACAGTACTTACATTTAAACTGCATATGTATGCTAAACTGAATTGTTTGAAATAGAACTGATTTTGACTTTGAAATTCTGCTTACACTAAATTGAATTGTTTAATATAGAGCTGTTTTGACATTTAACTGAATGTAAACAAAATCTGTTCTTATACTAAACTGAATAGCTTGAAATAGAAATGGTTTTTGACAATTAAACTGTGTACTCATGCTAAACTGAATTGTTTGAAATAGAACTGACAATTTGCATAAAAATGGATTTGGTGTTAAATAACCCACAAAGGTTGATATGCCATAAAACCCAAACAACCAACCAACATATATATATATATATAGCCCTATTTTTAGCCTTCCTTCTGTGAATATATATATATATATATATATATATATATATATATATATATGTATATGAGAAAAGATGTGACAAAATATATAAGAATTTGAAAATAACAAAATATATAAGAATGGAAATAAATCAGGCAAAAAAAAAAAGAATGGAAAACAGACTTAAACATTGAATACATAAAAATGTCTATATCTATATATATATATATATATATATATATATATACACACACACAAACTAACGTTTACACAGGATGGTGTGAAAGTCACTATTTAAAAAAGAAATTAATAACTTTTTTACTTATCTGTAATCTATTCTGTTTATGTCAGTCTTTTAATAAAGATTTGGGAGATTTACCATGGAGATTTACACGGCCGAGTAAAGAGCAAAAGTTGTTCAATTTTCTTTTGAATTTCCAAACCTTGAAGAACTGAAGAATAATATTCAGTTAAATATTCAAGTTTGCTTGTTTGGGTTTTATGGTATATCAACCTTTGTAGGTTATTTAATGCCAAATCCATTTTTATACAAGTAAACAGTTCTATTTAAAAAAATTCACTTTAGCATGAGTAAACAGTTTGTCACAAACATTTCTATTTCAAACTATTCAGTTTAGTCAAGCAGTTCTAATTCAAACAATTTAGTTTAGTGTAAGTATAGTTTTTGTTTACACATATTGGAAAAATATGAATGGTAACTATACAATTGACATCCAAAGTTGATCACAGCTGAATGTTTTTGTTTCCATCAAAAAGTGGAAATGACCTTTGAATACAAACAGGACTGTTCACATTTGGGGTTCAATCTTTGAATCATCAGGTTTTGTTTTGGATCAGTTGTGCATTGCATGGGCAAAACGATATGTGCATATCAGAAACTCATTTTTACAGGTGAGATAGTCTAGTCCAAACTGCAAATAAAAATGCATCTGTGTACCTTTGTGGACCACATGCACATATGCATCTAAAAGACAGACAGAACACAAATATTAGCTGTCCCTGAATCATCATTACTTCATATTCTTATTTGATTATTTTGGCCACATTAAATATACCAGATATTTTGGCCACATATATTAAATATACCATATATCAATCCAGATTGGTCTTCTTAATTTCTTCTGATGTGAATATGAAAAAATTCTTCATTACAGTTTATCAACTTGAATACTTTTATACCATGGGTTATGGACAAGAGAATGAAAACTGACTTTCTTTGTTTGTAAGAAACACAACATTAGGCAATAACTGACAGAGCCAGAGACTGAATAACTTATCTGATCCATAGCCAATAGAAAAGTTTGAGATATCAGAATGGCCATAGATCCAAACTGAGAGGTATTTGTCTAAACAGCAGCAAGGCTGTGTATCAGAGAGGTACGGAAGATGAGTAAAAGCGGGTTACAGTTATATGTAGATATGTATGTATATATTTACCAACCCCTCCACACGAGCAGGTCAATTTTTTATGCAGAATTTAACACATTTAAATTCAGAGTTTTCCTTCGCCTAGACTGGTCACGATACCAAGGTTAAAGAACCCAGTCTGCTCTACTATTCGATTCATAGTTAGAGGGAGAATAGTTGGATTCATACCTTTCCCAAGATTTGAACTCGGGTCGCTGTGTCCATTTCCTGTGACAGTAACCATTACTCTTTTATAAGTATGTATGTATGAATGAATGAATGAATGGAAAAAAATTGATAGTAAGAAAGACATGACTTATGAGAAGAGAAGAAAGAAGTCTCTTGGTGTTGTAATTTACTAAGTATTTTACGTAGATGTGGCACAAGACCATGTGAAAGGGGCACCCAATAAGACTCGAACTCACTCGTGTAGGTTTGCTAGTCGAGCTTGCTAACCATTACACTACCAGAGGCGCCTAGAAGTCTCTTGGTGTTGCTTGTTAGGCTTTGGTCATCATTAAGACCAAAATAATGAGTACAACATTGGTGGTGTTGTCATCAGATAAAACCAAAATACTGAATTGTTTTTGGTGTAATGTTATATAACAGAAATCTCTTTTGATTTACAAATACATTTCAAACCTTCTCACCAGCAAAATGAATAAACAAATAAAAACACCTAGAAAGAAAATCCAACGAGCAGTTGAAAAAGGGAATGTTAACTGAATGTTGTTTCAATGGTGGCTAATAACAAAATGAATAAAACACATTACTGTGCAGGTAGGCTCGGCATATCCAACCAGTTGATTTGGTTTGGTTAGGTTTTATGGCATATCAACCATTGTAGGTCATTTAGCCATTCCTTTTTACACATAAATATATGATTTCTAAACACATTTTGTAGATAATATTTTTAAACGAGTCTGAGCTCATTGTTAAATGGTTTCCTTTTTTCTATCGAATATGAATACACTCTTAAATGTAAAAACCGTTCTATTTCAAACAATTCAGTTTAGCACAAGTACAGTTTTTTGTTTACTCACAGTTTAATGATTAAACAGTTCTGTTTGGCATAAGTAACAATTCAATTAAACATCAGTCATTTGTTTGCACACAGTTAAATGTCAAAACAGTTCCATTTCAAACAATTCAGTTTAGCATAAGTACAGTTTTTTGTTTATACACAGTTAAATGTAAAAAGAGTTCTATCTCAAACAACTTGTTTAGCATAAGTACATAGATAGGACCCTAGCCGGCCAGAGTGAACCTGGGATCAATGGCAATAAAGAGGTACTCCCTAAAGTTCCAGTATTACTGAAGCCTCACCAACAGATTGTTTGGGAGTGTCCTTGTGGTGTAATGGTTAAAATGATGGACTGCGGAATCGTAGTAAGCGAGTTCATACTCTAGTCGTGCTATTACATTCACTTTCGGGCAAATACCCTTGGGAAAGGTATGAACCCCCTTGTCCTCCCAGCTATGGGTTAAAAAGTACCACTACTGTTCTTCTAGGAGAATAGCTCTGGCATTAAATAACCCACAAAGGTTGATATTCCATTAAACAAAGAAACCAACCAACCAACCAACAGATTGTTTATTGTCATATTCAGGACACTTATTGGAGAAGTTTTACCCCTCTGCAGAGATGCAGTCGGTGTATTCTACTTCCCCAGTCCACTGAACCACCATCTGGTTGAAATGTAAAAATAAACTCATTACTAAAAATGTCTTTTTTCTTAAACTTAATCCCCAAAAGTTTTTTGAGCCAATTTTGATCCCAAACATGGCTATAAAATGGTCAACAAAAAGTCACAAATGGCAGTTGACACCAGGGACTGATACCGGTGAGAATCTTCATGAGTCTCATTTCAGACAAGATCAAAGACTGCTAACAGCCTACCAGCCCACACTGCATCACCACGTCACACATAATCAAGTCTCACAGCCAAGAACAAACTTATTCCCATTCGCCTCCTGACCCCTATCCAGTGGAAGAGGAAAGCCTGTATCTTTTTAAATCTACCAATTTCTGTTTATTTGAAATAAACAAAATTAAATCTAATCCTCTCGGTCGTTGTCTTATGCGACCATATGCTAGTCTATAACAGACATTACATAATTTGAACCTTAACATCCAAAAAGGAAAATATTTAATTGGATTGAAGATATTTTATGCCCTGAAAAGGATGCTAAATTAATCACCATAAAATATGTCACAAGATATTTGTTGAGGCATCTGAGATGCTTTTAATTTGGACTTCTGTGAATCATGAGATAACTTACCTGATTCTGATAAGATTCTGGAGCAACACATTTGTATAAGGGAGCCAATCGAGTTGCAAGGTTTTGAAATTTGCTTTCAACGACTTCATCCTGGATAAAAGACAAAATCAATTCAGCTTACAGGAAACATAGCCAATAGAGTTTATCAGATTCAATCAAAGGAATAAACTGAGCAATAATAATAATAATAATAATAGCAATCTTGCACAAAAGGTATACAAAACTAAGCACAACAACTTGGAATTGTGCAAGAGATTGAATTTTGACTATACTATCAAATGATACGTGGTGCATTCAATAAGTTTCCAGACTTTTTTGTACAGGTATTTAAAATTGTCGTAGACTCTGGAACATTCACTATGTTATTGCTATACATCTTATGAGATGACTGACCAATTTTTATGATTTCAGGTTCAAATCAACAGCTATAGCAGCAATTGGAATACATCCTACTAAAGCCTGATTGTCACAGCTGGTGAATTTCAAAAATGCAATCTGGACGTGAGGACACTTTAGAAGAACAATATACAATAAAATTCTGTTTTAAACTTGGAAAAAATGCCACAGAAACGTATGGAATGCTTCAGACTGCTTTTCGACCATCTTGCATGAATGGAGCATCAGTTTTTGAGTGGCATAATAGATTCAAGGAAGGCAGGGAGTCTGTGAGGGATGATGAGAGGTGTGGGAGGAGTAAGGAAGTCAGAACACCAGAGTTGATAGGCCAAAAGGTTAGGGTTAGGGTTACTATGTTGAGGTTTTAAGGGAGTCCAGGAAGAGATTCCGTCGGAAGAGGCGAGGACTCTTCAAATCGAGTCAGTGGTATTTCCACCAGGACAATGCACCAGTCCACAACTCCATCCTTGTCATAGACTATTTGACCAAGATGGGTATCGAGACTGTTCCTCACCCTCCCTATAGTCGAGACCTTGCTCCCTGTGACTTTTGGTTATTCCCTATGCTCAGAGGCTGTCGTTATGAGACAATTGAGGAGATGAAAGAGGCTGTGATGAAGGTCATTGACACATTCACACAAGAGGACTTCCATGGGGCCTTCCAGAAGTTGTTGGAATGGTACAACAAGTGCATTGCTGCCGTAGGAGATCACTTCGAAAGGGACTAGAGTTTCATGTGTGTACTATCAATAAAAGTGCCCATACGAAAAACGTGTGGAAACTTATTTAATGATCCTCGTATATGCACAAACCAGAATCCATCATAGAAAATGAGAAACAAAAAATTCTCTGGGCTTTTGAGATACAATCACATCATTTAATTCTGGCCAGAAGACCAGACTTAGTGTTAATTAACAAAAAAAAAGAACTTTCAATCTATGGGATTTTGCTTTTCCACTGGGCCAAAGACGTAAAATAAAAAAAAGTAAAAGATAGAGAAATACTTGATTTTTGCCAGAGAACTAAAAAAAAAAACTTTGGAACATGAAGCTGATGGTAATTGGAGTTCTTGGAACATTCCCCAAAGGCTTTGAAAAGGGACTAGAGGAATTGGAAAATGAAGGAAGAATTGAGACCATCCAGACTACGGAATTGTCGAGATCAGCCAGAATACTCAGAAGTGACCTGAGGAGAATTGCTGTCACTTAGACTCCAGTGAAAGATCACCAGTTAATACTGGTACGAAAGACTTGCAAATAATAATAATAATAATAATAATAACAATAATAATAAACATTTGAAGAATAGCATAAAAAGGAAATTAAAAAACAGAGCTAAAATAGCAAAAAAAAAAAAAAAAATATGAGATAATGAAAAAAATCAGAGCAACTATGATGATAATAATAATAATAATAATAATATTCAAATGATAATAATAAAAAAAATGAGCTATAATAAATGAGTTTGAAAATAATAAAAATTATAATAATAAAACAAAAACCCAAGCACTACATCATCAAAAATACTGGCAACAAAAACCCTTATATGGACTATACGCACAAAGAATTAGAAACGCTTATATTGATATAGTAAAGATGAATTGATGGCTGAAAAGTGCTGAACTGAAGGCAGAGACAGAGGGGTTAATAATAGCAGCACAGGGCCAGAGCCAACCAACGAGAAAGTATCAAGCATACATTATAAAAAAAAACGGATCAAACAATATGTAAATGGTGTGAACAAAAAGCTAAATCAATTGATCCCTTAGTGTCTGGTTGTCTAATCTTAATACCAATAGAATATAAAGAAAACAAGTGACAGAAACATAAGGAGTTCCTATTCTCTGGGACTTTGCTATCCAAACTGATAAAAAAAAAAAAAAGAGCAATAGACCAGATATAGTGGTTAAGAATGATAAAGGAAAAACATCCCTTCTAATTAATATGTTAGTACTGTGGGGGTTGTATGTATTTCGGTTATTTCAATAGATGTGCATTCATACTTTACGGGTATTGCTCTCTAAATTATTCCCACCACAAATACAACACAAAACTTTACAATCGCCTGAAAGAAAGGGAATAGAACACAACGAACATTAAACAACAAACAATTTAATATGCATATAACAGAATATGAAAACAAATAAAATACATGATGTGTAAATGGCCTTTTGGAAAATAAAGTTTGGCAAGAAGAAAATAAATTTGTTTAAAGATGTGTGTATGTTAACGGAGTCCGTAAATAAGTCGTTCTTACTTACATTAAGTTCATGTCTTGTTTTATGATTGTGGCGACAGCGTGTCGCGTTGATGAAAGAAAGTTTGTCGGGTTTTTCTTTTGAATGTAATTCGCGGCCATCTGAAGATAGGTCATGAACTTTAGTTGAGGAAGGAAAGGAATTTGCTGGACATAGTATCGGCTACTGCTTTACTGGCTTAGTGGCTTGTGTTTTAGTCTTAGTCTTCGTCTTGGTTTGTGTGTATGGCTCCCTAACTCGGTGTTATTTATATCCTACAGGTGGATCAAAGAATTGTCCTAAAATTTTGGCGCGTAGACATTTATTGACCAATCAGATTTGTATTTTACTATTTTATTTTAGAGCCTAAAATATTTTCTGTTAGTTGACTTCCGATCCTATTTTTCAAGAATGTTCTATTCTATGTTTTTAGCTGATTGGTTGAAAAATATAAAAATGTAACTTAAATGCTAATGCGGTTTTGATCCTAAATTTCTAGAATGTTCTTAAGTATGTTTTTATTGCTTATTTTAAGATTAGAAAAAATGTGTATCCCATAGTACTAACACATAACATAATAAAGAATACAATAAAAAAAGTAAATACAAGGACCAAGAAATAGAAATTGAAAATATGTGCTACCTTAAAACTACCACAGTACCAGTAATAGTGGGAGTACTGGGTATGATCAAAAAAGGAACTGATAAACACATCAACAAGATATCTAGATGAAATACAAAAAATTGCACTTTGTGGAACAGCTCATCTCCTTAGGAGAGTACTATCAATGTGACTGAAAAGAAACACCAAAAAAAAAAAAAAAAAAAAAAA
The DNA here is from genome assembly GCA_963585895.1 of Sepioteuthis lessoniana. NCBI lineage: Eukaryota > Metazoa > Mollusca > Cephalopoda > Myopsida > Loliginidae > Sepioteuthis > Sepioteuthis lessoniana. The sequence continues at coordinate 12,685,656 of OY757934.1, read as the reverse complement.
GAGTAGGAAAAAAAAACAAATACATATAATCCCTACCTTCCTTCACCGTAGGTCTGGAGTAAAGACCTATTGAATGATTGTAAGAAACTGAAAATTAAATAATAATAATAAAAATCTGAACTATAATAATGGAGGAAAAAACCTACAATTACAAAAAAATCTGAGCTATGATTTAAAAAATTTTGATCTGTTATAATAATAATAGTAATAATAATTATTATTATCATTTAAACAATATTAATGAAAAAAAAAAAAGCTATAATAAAGAAAAAAAAAACTATAATAAAAAATACCTGAGTATAATAATAATACTAAACCATTGGCCTAATGAGTAGAGTGTTTGCCAATGGACTTGGAGACCAGGGTTCAATCTCAGGGCGAGTCATACCTAAGTCTCTAAAAATGGTATTTGATGGTGCCGTGCTTAACACTTAGCATTATAAGGTATGGATCAAGGGTAAAGTGGAGCAATCAAGGGAAAGGAGTAGAGCCCTTCCCTACATCTCGGTGTTGTAGCTATTGAAAAGGGAGCCTTCAGGTCACCCTCGACTAAGGACTAATAATAATTAAACGTCTGAGTGGTAATAATAAAAAAATCAAACATCAGTGCTTAGAAAAAAAAAAAAATCATTTTATCTTTTAATAGTCTACTAAAATCCTCATCATAATATTTTTTTTTTTTCAAGTATATCAACAAAAAAGCAAAGAAAAAACAATGATTCATCTTCCGGTGGTCACGTGACTTACCAATGCCGTATCTTTGAGTCGAAACTTCTTGGCTTCTCGGCTTCGTGCAAATTTGCATCCATTGAAATACATACTCCAGGAACAGCCAAAAGAGAAAGATGCTCCTCGTTTTTTCATATCAACACCCTGGCAGGCACAAGTTTTCCTGAGGACAAAAACGAAAAAAAAAAAAAATATATACCTTCAATTAAAAATAACTTTGTAAACAAGTTGCGGTAAGGAGTGAATAAATCACTTATTAAAAAAAAAAAAAAAAATGTCAGCCTGCAGAAGACACATGTTGACAAAGTTTCACATCTTGTCTGGTAGACTGTAAATAACAAACTATGTTTTATCTCATACCCTGGACTGAAAACAGTAATTACCATAATTATATGTGTATAACCCCCACTACCCAAGTTTTTAAGCCTAAAAACCAGAGGTGCATATTATAATTATAACTAAAAATTAACTTTTTCTCCCTAGACACGTGTTGTGTCATATTCAGAACTGCGTGACTGAAAATAAGTAATAAGGTTCAAACTAATGTGTAACAAACACTTCTGTTTTTTATCGTTACAGAGAAATAACCACTAGAATTAGTGTTTATTTATAATCTGTTTCTTCTATTGTAAACTTATTTTTGCTGAAAGTGTGTTACATTTTTGTGTGAACATATCCTTGCTTTTGCCCTCAATACTGTATAAGTTTTGTATTCCAAAATATTATATGAATCATATAAACTCTTATTTTTAGTTGAGACAAATCAGATAAAAAGTGAAAAAAACCCATAAAATTTAGCTGCTACAAGTTCAAAAAATTCAGTGCGCATTATACACGAAAGATGTTTTTTCCAGAATTTCATTGCCAAAATTTAGAGATGCATATTTTATTTATATATATTATAAAATAGAGCGATCCATTGGCCGAGGGAATAGTGTGTTCACCAATGGCTTACGAGGCTGGGGTTCAATCCCAGGTTGTGTCATACCAAAGACTTAAAAAGAATGGTACTTGATTCCACCTTGCTTAACATTCAGCATTATAAGGTACAGATCAAGGGTAAAGTGGTGCAATTCAGGTAAATAAGTAGTGCCCTCCCCTATACCTCAGTGTAGTAGCTATTGAAAAGGGAGCCTTTGGGTCACCCTCAACTATGGTCGCTAACTTTACTAATTATATATATATATATATATATATATATATATATATATATATATATATATATATATATATATTATGCACAATTAATTACAATAATCAAAAGATACCAAAATCAATAGATACCATCAGCCACCAAAGTGGTTATGAAACTGGTCAGCCATATTGCCCATGCAAATGGAAGAAGGGTTCAGTGTTTTGAAAAAAGCAGGGTTTTCATGAGTTTACACACATAATTTAGTCATGAAATATATAGTGGCACAAAAAATACTAAGAGTATTTATTAGAAATTCATGTAGAATTATTTTACTATAGAAATCCATTATGAAAAAGAAAGAAATCTTGGTAAAACTCTATACGTGTATTTGTTTAAGTTCACTGGGAAAAGTTTTTTAGTAATTTTTTGTGATTTGAACTAATTAGACTCTTAGCAATTTTTTTTATGAGAGCAATCAGATATCCATATGATTGACAAACTGTCAATAGCTGTCTTTGCTGACATTGCTTTCTGTAGATGAGATATTGCAACCAAGTTATGTGAGTAAAAAAAATGCATTTTATAAGGATAGGGGGTGGGGTCCCTTTTGCATTTTAATTCAATGTAGAATAATCCCCCATTTCTAGAAAAGTTAGTGTTGGAAAAGACAAATAACCAGACAGGTCGAATTATTTAGAATTCTTTTTGATTACTGATTTGGTTTAGTTTTATGGTATATCAACCATTGTAGGTTATCTAATGCCAAATACTTTTTATACATATATATTAGATATATAAGATTAGGTTTAGTTGGGTTTTATGGTATATCAACCATTGTTGGTTATTTAATGCCAAATCCTTTTTATACATATATAAGTAAAGTTGGTGACCTTAGTTGACGGCGACCTGAAGGCTCCCTTTTCAATAGCTACTACACCGAGGTGTAGAGGAGGACACTACTCCATTCCCTGGATTGCTCCATTCTACCCTTGATCCTTACCTTATAATGCTGTGTGCTAAGCAAGGAGGCACCGAGTACCATTTTTTGAGTCTTTGGTATGACTTGACCTGGGATTGAACCTCGATCGCCCGGGCTATTGAACATTCTACTCATTTGGCCAATGGCTGGTTTTAGTGGAAATCAACGATTGTAGGTAATTTAATTCCAAATCCTTTTTATACATGTATATTAAATATATGATTTCTAAACACATTTTGTTGATAACATTTTTTTAAACACGCCTGAACTCATTAATTTCACACAGTTAAAAGGTTTCAGTTATTTCTATCTAATATGAATAATTCTATTTATTATTAATGATTTGTTTGCACATAGTTAAACGTTTTCAAGTGTTGCTATTTATCACTACCAATTCAATTAACATCAGTCATTTGTTTACACACAATTAAATGATCAAGCAGTTCTATTTCAAACAATTCAATTTAGCATAAATCATTTGTTTGCTATCAATTTAAATGTCAAACAGTCCTATTTGACCCATAGGTAGGACCCTTATCAGGTGCTACCACTCCGGGCCAGAGTGAACCAGGGAACGATGGCAATGAAGGGGTACTCCACATTCCCCAAAGCTCCAGCATTACTGAAGGTTTGGTTTGGTTTCTTTGTTTAATGGCATATCAACCTTTGTAGGTTATTTAATGCCAAATCTATTCTCCTAGAAGAACAGTAGTGGTACTATTTAACCCATAGCTGGGAGGATAAGTGGGTTCATACCTTTCCCAAGGGTATTTGCCCAAAAGTGAATGTAATAGCGTGACTGGAGTACGAACTTGCTTACTACAATTCCGCAGTCCATCGCTTTAACCATTACACCACGAGGACACCCCTAGCATTACTGAACCCTTGCCATCAGATTGTTTAGTGTCATATATCTAGGACACTCATTGGGGGTGTCTTACCTCTCTACAGAGAAGCAGTTGGCAAATAGATATAAGAAAGGATATGAATAAGTTAAAATATATAATAATGGAAAACTAACTCCAACAATAGTAAGTAAGTAAAGTTGGCGACCGTAGTTGAGGGCCATCAGAACACTCCAGGACATTCATTGCCCCCCCCCACCAATGAGTGTCCTGGAGTGTTCTGATGGCCCTCTGCAGAGATATAAGTCAGTATATTCTATAGCCCCAGCCAACTGGGTCATTTACTTCTGGGGAAGGGATTCTTTTTTCAATACTTGTTCTGGAAATCGGTGAAAAAAACAAAATTACTATGAAATTCTTATCCCAGTGAACTTGAACGAGTGTATCGGGAGAACGATATGAAAATCTTTTTTTAAATTCATTATGTCTCTGAGAATGTAACAAATAGCTGTCAACTTACTGCTCATTGTATCCACAACGTCGATCTGTTTCCAAACCAAATTCTGTGAGGGTGGGGACCAAGTAAGAATACATATCATCAGCCACAGATTTGGGAATTCCTTCCCAGGCAACAATGCAAATCACGATATAAGCTGTTGGACAAAAGTGTCCACGTCGCTGTCGGACAAGGCACAGTAGTTTCTCTTCGACTCCAGCCCGACGGATGATCTACAGAAAAAAAAAAAAAAAAAAAAAAAAAAAGAGAAATTTCAGAATAAACTTTTAAAGAATTTAACAAATATCTAACCCCTTTGCCGTATCAGTGGGACCCAAAATAGATGAAATGCATACAAAGTTGTTAATGAGCTATTTGTTGAATATCAAGAAAAGGTTTTTTGCTAAAGATTTTCTGAATTTTAAGCGAGGAGTAATTTAGGCCCCACTCACACATCTCCATTCAAGAACTCCAGTTACGTGGCTGCCAGGCCTTGATTGATTGATTTTAACAGCATGCTAAATGTGACACGATGGAAATTTGGTGTGGTCGCATTTAGGTTTAGATTTTTGTGTGTATACGTATATGTGTGGTTGTGAGTTGACCATGGTTGTATATGTATGTATGTATATATGTATGTGTGTGTGTGTGTGGGGGGGCTATACATATCCACATGTGTGTGCAAGCATTTGTTGAGTTTATGTGTTTTGACTATATATATATAATCATGGTAGACATATGGGTGGGTTTGTATTGGTGTATATATATATATATATATATATATATATATATATAAAATCATGGTAGACATAAGGGTGGGTGTGTATATATATATATATATATATATATATATATATATAGTAGTTTGTATTGAGGCATGTTAATCTATTTTCTATCATGAAACCTGTTAGATGTTGTCCATTCCTATTTGACGTGTTATGTAGGCTGTATTTGTTGTTTCTGTTTTTCCCTATTTGGGCATTCATATCTCCACCAATGACTAACAGGTTGTGTTTCGGAATGCTACGTACTAGAGAGGATAGCTCATTGTAGAAGGTGACTAGTTCAGTTTCTTCACTAACATCGATAGAGCTGTAACAGGAGATGAGCAACATGCTCTTGGGTTGCCATATTGGGCATATTTATTTCATATGAATGTACAAAATGTTTGGTCCTTGGTTATTTGGTTTCAGGGGATATCAACTCTTGTGGGTTATTTTGTGTTTATGCTTGGAGGGAATATCACCGGAAAAACGTAAGGGTGAGAGAGTCTCATGACACATGTGCAACAAGCCTTCTCAGGGCGTGATTTTCTTCCTTTTTGGTTTGAGACGTGAAAAGGAGAAGACATGGAGAGACAGCGAGGAAGGATTCATGGTAACCTTGGGATGTAGTAGCTGCCGAATTGAAAACGCAATTTTTCTCCTGCTGCACTCGTTTAAACGTGAGTAGTCGTTCACCTTATATTTTTCTTGTTTGGCCATTCAAGTTTATAGGGTAGCGGCTGTGTGTTTTGTTATTCCCATGGTGAAAGAAGCGTGCGAAGATCCCACCCAAGTTTCGAGGTTTGAAGGAAGAACTAAAATTACTTGCTGTATTGTTGCCTACCTTCGTTTTATTAAATTCGCTATACTTCTGTAAATAAGCAATGAAAAAAGAAATAAATTCACTACAATTTAATGCCAAATCTGCTGTGTATGTTTGTTGGTGTATATATATATATAATTCATAATTGAATAATTGGTAGATAACTATATTTTTAACCAATGTTTAAAGGCACTAAATCTGGTGAGTATGGGAGGAAGCATTTAAGTTGTCCACCTGAATGAGGCGATTGTCTCCCTTATCCTGATGCTTGTGTGTCATCATACATTGTCATGTAACCGTGAGTTTTTGAAACTGACAGAGGCAATTTAATATCCAAAAAAAGGGATGAAAGTTAATATGGATTTTATTAGCCTACAGAAAATACACTCTGAGTGTATAAAACCTTTTGAATGGGATGTGTAGAAAGAAATGTATTGTTTATTTTATCATTAACATTTCTGCTATGGAATCAGTGTTGATGTACCAAGATCAAAAAGATCTTGTCAAACATCGGAATTGTTCAGCGACAGATGAAAATTGTTATTGTTGTTAGAATATTTTAAAATTCAGTTGATGGAAAAAAATGCTGTCATGTCAAAGGTCATTTCAATAAAAGGAATTTCTATTTCATTTGAACGTGAAAACAAAATGTTTTCACGTTCAAAGCTAACTAATCAAATGAATTCTGAAGCTAAATTTAGTTTAGCACTGTGTAAAAATTTACTACGAGAGACGACTTTTGTAATAATCCCCAACACACTCCTGATCTAGTTATGAGAATACATAAATTAAAACTTCAAGAGAAATGAGACAGATTAATTGAGAGAGACCAAATTTGATTGAGGCAGACAGACGAGAGGTGGCTTTCCTCGATTCTGGCCTACTGGTCTCGTATCTTACTGCCGAGTGGAAGATAAGCTATATAAAGCTATATCTGTTGGTCTCCAAGAGAATTGTACTATGTAAAAAGTTGATGAATGACAATTTCTATAATATACACTAAACGCCAATATTATCACAAAGCTGCTGGTTTGTTTATGGTCACAGATTTTCTTTATTTTTTTTCTTATGTAACTGGACGGAGGCAACTGCTTAATTGCTAGAATAGTTAAAGGTTAATTCACTGTCCAGATCTTAAATCACAAAGTAGGTAGATAGCAGATTGGTTCTTGTTGTTCAAAGAATTTCCTGGCACAGTCAGATAAGGACTCGACTCCAAGAATAGTGTTATATTTTGACCCTCGCCCCGGCCCAAAAATGCTATTCCAAGGTGATACACCGGAAGGAAGTGACACATTCCAATGGCCAGTAATCAAAAGAGATCGCATGGGCGGATTAAGGCTTATGATATGGGACAAGGTGAAGGTCCCATTGTGCCACTACAGTGATGCACTGGAAGAGAGTAACCTCTGAACTGCATGACAGTTATTTCCGCTTGATGACGATTAAACATTCGATTTCAAAGATCCAGTGGGCAATCGTGTGGGCATTGAATTATAATATAATTGAGTTGAGTTGGGTGCCAAAGCAGTTGCCAGCTGACTTCCAGAGAGTTAGAGACGAGATGTGGTAAGGAAAGCCACACCAGGCCGATGGGGCTTGAAGCCCTGATGAACTGGGGTCCAGAGAAGATGCTGATAAGATCCAGTAAAGAAAGCCAGCATCCAGCAGTGGACCCTAAGACCTCTGGTTGAGCATCTAAGAGAACAAGAAAGACACAACGTGACGGTCATAAGTAGTGGAGGTCAAAATATGAAGTTTATGTTCGGTCTCCAGCACCCTCTCACATGCAAACCTTGAACAACCCTTTCGAACCCTTGAAATAAAGTGAGAGGTGAATATTTTTTAAAAGAAGTCTTCCTGCTTCGTTTCCTTCTTGCGTCTTCCATCCTTCATGCGTCTTAATTATGGTGTCGTTGTGATGCTGCATGAACATGTAAATGACTATATAACAATAGCCCCCATGTTTGGCAAGGTGACCCCCCACTCCATTGTGTTATATTTGGTGCTGTTTGAACCAGCTTATGATCTGACCAGTCACATTTGGTTTGGACAAGCCCCCACCAGGTTACAGTCATGTAAAGGGAGGACATTATCAATTGGACCTTCAGACTATCATCTCTTTGGTTCCCTGAAAGAGTTTAAGAGGCTAACACAATGGCAGTGATAAAGAGGCTCAAAGAACAGTCAACAGAAATTTATGAGGCAAGGATAAATGCTCTCATTTGAAGGTGGAACATTGCTATTGAGAGAAATGGTGACTATGTTGAGCAGTAGGGATGTGATCCACAGAGGACAAGTTTCATTCTGATGTATGATACATGATCTTGTATTGGTAATTATTCCTGTACTGAAGAAAAAAAAGCATTATTTTTTTGACTCACTGTTGTACATCAGTAAGTAAGTAAAGTTGTCTCCCTTTAGTCGAGAGCGACCAGAAGGCTCCCTTTCCAATAACTACTACACTGAGGTGTAGGGAAGGGTGCTACTCCTTTCCCTACATTGCTCCACTTTACCTTTGATATGTACCTTATATTGCTGAGTGTTAAGCAAGGAGGTATCAAGTACCATTTTTAAAGTCTTTGGTATGACGCTACTTGGGACTGAACCCAGGTCCCCCGGACTATTGGCGAGGCTTATTTATATTTTAAACATTATTTACTATATATTTCACATAAACACCAGGTATTGTAAGACCAAAGTTATGTAACAGACAAATTCACACAGACCTATATATGCACACAGACAGACAAACGCACACACAGACCCATATATGCAGACAGACAAACAGAACTTACATGATGATCAAGAATTTTTGGGGCATTATGGTGTATTAATAAATTTCACTCATGATAAACAGATATAAAATTATTAACAGTCAAGATTTAGCTGTTAAGTTGAAACAAAAATATGTTCTTTAAAAAACCGAGTAAAACACATTTGATATTTTCAAAGATTTTTTCCTTATAATTCCAGACAGAAATCTATTTGTCCTGTTGTCCTGTTATTCAAAGTATTTCATTTCTTTTTTGGTTTGGTTTTATGGCATAGTAACCATTGTAGGTTATCAATGCCAAACCAATTTTTATTTATATAAACAATTCTATTTCAAACTATTCAGTTTAGCATAAGTATGCAGTTTAATTCTATCTGACCAATAGATAGGATCCTTTCAGGTGCTACCACTCCAGGCTAGAGTGGACCTGGGAGCAATGGCTCCGCATTCCCCAAAGCTCCAGCATTACTGGAACCTCACCATCAGATAGTTTAGTGTCATATCCAGGACACTCGTTGAGTGGAGGGTCTTACCTCTCTGCAGAGAAGCAGTCGGTGTATTTTATAGCCTCAGCTGACTGCGTAAGTTAGTTTTTGGGGCTGATTTTTATGGGCCCAAAATAATAGTCACATTATTTTTTTCTTTATATTAGATTATTATGGACACAATCAGTAAAATTAATCTAAATCAACATTCTAAGGCATGAAAATAAAACAATTAAAATGATTCTTCCAAACTATTTTAGTCAGGATGTTGCATCCTATCAAATACAAGGACAAATGACTTGTGCTAAGCAAGTTTCTATTGTTTTGAAATTGATGGACTTCAAAGAATAACCCTTTGGGCAGAACCTGAAAAGTTGATCAGGAGATATATATATATATATTTTTTTTTTTCCTAATTTGAAAATTTGGATCTCTCTTACCCATTTTGCAATCGGACATCCTTGCGTACTTTTGCCTTCTTTTCCCGAATAAATTATTTTTTCCACTCTGACAGCTTTCCCTGTTAATCCGCTTCTGAAATTAAAAAAAATCAAAAGACAATGTGAATTAAAATGGTTGGTTTGGTTTTATGGCATAACAACCATTGGAGGTTATTTAATGCCAAATCCTCTATATACATATATATGATTTGTAAATACATAGTTTGTATGGTTTGGTTTGGTTTGGTTTCTTTGTTTAATGGCATATCAACCTTGGTAGGTTATTTAATACCAAAGCCATTCTCCTAGAAGAATATTAGTGGTACTATTTAACCCATAGCTGGGAGGATAAGGGGGTTCTATACCTTTCTCAAGGGTATTTGCCCGAAAGTAAATGTAATAGTGCGACTGGAGTATGTACTCGCTTACTACGATTCCGCAGTCCATTGATTTAACCATCACATAATAAAGTCACCCCCGCATAGTTGGTAGATAACATCCTTTGATGAACCTGAGCTCATTTGTTTGCATGCAGTTAAGAGATTATATACATGATTTGTAAGTTAACAGTTTGTTGGTAATCTTATTTTCAAATGAGTTTTAGTTAATTTGTTTTCGTACAAGTATTACTGTTGGTTGCGTACCATTAAATTGTTCCAAATATTCCAACATGAATAGTTCTATCTGGTATTAATCATTTTTTTGAAATCACTTAAATGGTTTCAAATATTTATATAGTAATACTGAATAAACGTAAGGAAAGACAAGACACATATAAAAACATTTGATAAATACATAATATACGATATCACTGATGTTTAAATGAAATTTCAGTTATACATACCAATACTTGGAACCATTTAACTTTGCTGACTTAAGCTAAATTGATTTGTTAGGAATAGAACTGTTTGATCATTTAACAATGTGTATTTGCAAAATGTGTTTATTTGATATATATGTAAATCCAGGATTTGGCATTAAATGACCAACAACAGTCAATATGTCATAAAAACCAAATCAATCAGATCTATTTCTATTAATTTTTCTTAATACTCATTTGAACAATTGGATTTCTTCTGACAAGAATTGCCCAGTCAGCTGGGGCTGTAGAATACACCGACTGCTTCTCTGCAGAGGGGTAAGACCCCCCCCCAACGAGTGTCCTGATATGACACTAAACAATCTGATGGTGAGGTTTCCGTGATGCTGGAGCTTTGGAGAATGCAGAGCACCCCTTCATTGCCATTGCTCCCAGGTCCACTCTGGCCCGGAGTGGTAGCACCTGATAGGGCCCTATCTATGGGTTAAATAGAACTAACAGCATTCTTATGCTAAACTGAATTGTTTGAGTAAACTGAATAGCTTGAAATAGAAATGTTTTTGACAATTAAACTGTACTTACATTTAAACTGCGTGCTTATGCTTAACTGAATTGTTTGAAATAGAACTGTTTTTCGACATTAAAATTGTGTTTACACTTAACTGAATTGTTACATATAACTTCTTGAATAGTTTCAAATAAATGTTTTTGACAATTAAACTGTACTTATGCTAAACTGAATTGTTTTAAAAAGAACAGATTTATATAAAAATGAATTTGGTGTTAAATAACCTACAAAGGTTGATATGCCTTAAAACCCAACAAACCAAACCAAAATATACGAGGGTAGGTTGAAAAGTTCATTGGCTGAAAAGTTTATATGATTACGTCCTGTCTACTATTGATTGCCTTTTGACCAATGGGATTCAAGCACTGCGACCCAATAGAAGAAGTGTAGAGACCACAAAGAGGACAATGTTATTAAACCTCACTGGGTCACATTCCATGAGAGTATCGTGGTCAGTCAAACAAAACTTTCAGCTGACTTTTGTTCATACAAATAGTATTAAAAGAATACACAACATAAATAGTTTTATTTGCATATAGTTAAATTGTTTCAAGTATTGCTATGTAACACTAACAATTCAATCTAGGCACACAGTTAAAGAGTTTCATCATCATCATCATGTAGTGCCGTTAGCATGGATATCCCTGACCCTCTTTTGCCACTTCCCCCTATCGTTCATCACCTCTGGCAGGTCTTCAGGGCTACATCCCGTATCATCACATAGCTGCTGTATATATGTTTGAGCTGGTCGTCCTGCTTTTGCTCAGCCATATGTGGGGGTCCATAGGAATACATCCCTTATGAGCTCGTCCCTGCTTCTCCAGCAGTGTCCTGCATGTCTGGTTCGTCTAACTTGGATAGTTTTCGTGATGGGAGGCAGGTGGCCGTATAGTTGGTGCCTTGTGGGGTGTTTCAAATCGACACTAATTATTCTAGTCAACATGACTCATTCATTTGCACACAATCAAATGGTTCCAAGCATTGCTATTTATCACTAACATTTCAATTAGACAGTTAAATGGTCACACAGTTCTATTTCTAACAATTTGATTTAACAGCAGTCATTTGTTTGCACACAGTTAAATGGTTAACAGTTCTATTAGACCTAGAGATAGGACACTACCATTCTGGGGTCAGAGTGGACCTTGGAGCAATGGCAATAAAGGGGTACTCTGCATTCTCGAGGGCTGGAGCCTTGCCATCAGATTGTTTCGTTTTTTGATCATGCCTTAGACCAGTTTGCTGTTAAAACATTTTTTTATAAGACTATGTAGTAATTACAGATTCACCAGAGAGCTTTTTGTATTCATTTCATGTTCTATCATAATTACAGTAATGATTTTCTATCCAAAACAGCATCATTCTGACATAACCTAAAATTAACATGAAAAGCTCTCTATGTAGCAATTACAGATTCATCAGTTTTCAAAAATATTTCAGCAGCAAATGCATAGTGTTCACTGCTACAACCAATAATTATAACTGATTTTTTTTTCTGAATTTAAAAAAATGGTTAGACATTAGCTAGATGGAGCTACCATTAGCACTTGCTTAAATTCACTTGCACCACACAAAGAAGAAAAAGGAAAAGAAACCGTATTCATCATCAGATTTTAAAGTTGAAAATGCAGGAGATATTTCTGCTGTGCCTAGCATTATCTATTATCAACTGTTTCTCAGAATTTTGTTATCAAAAGTTAGGAGTGTGTATTATACATGATTAGATATAATACATGACTAATTATAGTGAGTGTGTGCGCAAACACACATATATATATATATAATCCTTGAAGCAATAACTATTGTTATATACAAGCGTGTGGTTGCAAGAAAAATAAGACGGACAAGAAGATTTAGTCTATTTCGTTTATTGAATAAATAAAAAAAACAAGCGAATGGAATATCTAGTTGGCTGACAGGTGCTTATCTGGTTGGCAGCGAGTGGTTGCTTTGATCTGGTCTGACGGTGTTGTCGGGTGATGTGCTCAGCCAGGTATTCCTCCGCTTGCCCTATTTATATGTTCCTGACTTCAAACACCGGCTCCAGAAAATACTATTTGTGGAAAAAAATGATTGGTTGAAAAATTGACCTGAGAATTTTCAGGGGATTTTGAATAGACTATGTGCGGACCCTAGGCGCAGAATCATGATTTTCTGTTTGACACTGGCCATTGTTGGGTTAACATCTGGTAGATGTTATTTTCTTCAGCAGTGTCGATGTCTTTCGGTCTGTGCTTTGTGTATTTTAGTAGTTAGGTGTATGAAGAGTTAAGTGAGTGAATCAGAAGAGATTTGATGTATTTTACTATAACACTATAAAAAATAAAATAAAACACTATAAATAAAATAGCATTCACCACAAGTATAAAGATATTAAATATATTCAATAACTAACCACCCATCCAAATAGAATGAACCAACCCCAAACAAATATAAATAAAACTCTGAGCTACAAACAATCTAACACAATTTCCGAAGCTGACCAGTAAAATGGTTGAAAGCACTCAGGCTAATATAGGTTTGGCTTGGTTTCTTTGTTTCATAGCACATCAACCTTGGTTGGTTATTTAATGCCAAATCCACCCTTCTAGAAGAACAGTAGTGGTACTATTTATCCCATAGCTGGGAAGAAAAGGGGATTCATACCTTTTCCAAAGTGAATGTAATAGCATGACTGGTGTTCAAACTCGCTGACTATGATTCAGCAATCCAGTGCTTTACACCACAAGGACACCGCCCACTAATATAGGGTACTTTCTTCACCAATTTGACCCAGACATAAGACTAGTGAGAAGACTTAAACGTCTTCACTTGTAGATTTTAAAAAAGAAAGATTCCATGGTATTCAACCAAACCTGTTTACCCACACCCACACACTCACACACAAAGGTTGTTCAAAAAGTTCAAAGCCTTGTCCAGAAAGAAGAGCTATTGTTGAATATTACAGTTATGGCTACACACGACTCCTTCTTAAAAAACTAGTAAAACTAATTCAAATTTGTTTTAATTTCTGTGGAGGTGATGCCTATACAAAGGTAAAAGGTGTGTGAAAAATCTAAAATCTAGGCAAGGCTTAGAACTTTTTGAATTACCCGCATATATAAATATATGATAATAGCTCTGGGGTAAGACAACCAACTAACGTAAAGTCAGCCAGGTTTCGAATGCAGCTTGAAGCATTTTCCGTGTCTATCCACACTGAAGAGTTATGATACAGCAAAAGTGTCTGTGAATGACATATGTTCCCTGGGAGACTGTGTCTCCTAAGAAAATAGTGTGTATGTTGGTCTTACCACCACAACTCTTTCCAGACGACTTACAATGCACGTTAATGACTCTAGCTCCATAGCCTTACATTTTAAAACCCATTCTATTCCTAAATCCAAGTTTTGAAAAATTTTAGTTGAAAACACCTCTATAATTGTGCATGAAATTGATAAGCTACGACTACAAATCCTAGAAGCCCTACAACTTAAAAACAAAAAACCTAAAATCAATAGAATTCATTTTGAAAATAGTGACAATGCTTTGAAATGTTTTTAGTATTTTTTATCCTGTATTCCTTGATAGTAATCTATTTCTGTTGATAGTGTTTCCTTTTTGAATACCTCAGTTACCGTGTTTTTATCCAACTCTGCGTTCTCATATTTTTGGTATGTTATAAAAACTTTCAAAACTCATTTTTAAAAAGACAACACACCTTACACAAGCAACCAACTCCTGATGATGGCCTAAGAAGGGTCCAAAAGTGCTTCGGACAATTTTGGGAAAATCATGTACCAATTCCCACCTGAAACTAAGACACTTATCAGGAAACTCGAAAGGATCTTAAATAAATTATACAAACAAAATTTGTCTTTACTATTCAATGAAACATGCTTAGATGAATGACTGCTGCCTAACTACACACACACGCATATATATATATATATATATATTGGCCAAAGGAAAACCTGAAACTCCCTTTTCAATAGCTAATACATTGCGATGTTGGGGAGGGCACTACTCCTTTCTCTAGATTCTTTCACTTACCCTTGATCTGTATCTTATAATGCTTTATCAAGTACAATTTTTTGAGTTTTTGGTATGTCTCGACCAGGGATTGAACCCCAATCTCCTGGACCATTGGCAAACACTAAATGTTTCAAACATCTATTGAAATTCAATGGAAATTATGTTACTATAGAAATTCATTGAAAATTTTTTTTACTATATAGATACAGTACCATATTTACCAACCACTCCGCTCGGGCAGGATATGACACAAGGTCAATTTTTAAGTGGAGTTTAACAGGTTTGAATTCAGAGTTTTCCTTCTCCTAGACTAGTTGCCTCACCAAGGCTGAAGAACCCAGTCATCCCTACTATTTACTATTGAAACTATATAGATGCATTACAATTATTTATTCAACAAATATATTAAAACTCTTACTCGGTCTAATGTTGGCATATATAGTGACAGAAAATCTGAAAAAAAAAAGCATTAATGTTTACTAATCATAGCTAATTGTTCATAGATATTGTCCTCTGTCCATGGTTACATACTAAAGAGAACTGATCACAGTGGAATTACATAGGGTACCAGCAAGAATCAAACTCAGGAACAATGGTTTGTTAGTATCACACGATACATGTAAATTTAGCAGGCAGGAGAAATTTAGTGCTGAAAATTATTATTAAATGAGAATGCATTCTGACATTAAACTGCACCTGATGGTGAGGCTCCAGTTCTGCAGATCTGAGGAATACAGAGTACCCCTTCATTACAATTACTCACAGGTCCACTCTGACCTGTTAGAGTCTCATCTCTGAGTCAAATAGATCTGTTTGGAAATTATTTGTATTTAAAAGGAATACTTGATCCTATACAACTGTAAATAATTTGTATTAAAAATAGTTCCTTGAAGCAATAAGTTTTACAAAAGAATTATTATTTGTTACTTGAAACCATAGAACTTTGTGCAAACAAATGGCAATTATCAAATAGAAATAATTACTTGAAACCAGTTAATCCTACACAAATTATTAGTATTAGATAGGTTTGGTTTCATTGTTTTAATGGGATATTAAATTTCATAACTTATTCATTTTTGTAGACGAACAGCTGTTAGGGGAGGGTCATACCTATCCCAAAGGTATTAGTCCGAAAGTGAATATTATAGTGTGATTGCAGTTCAAACTCAATTGCTTCAAAGCCAGTCCAGGACCGTTACTGTAGAAGAGAAATGGACTTACCCCTGGAAAAATGTGCTCGTGTGTGCCTGGCATACAAAGATGAAAATGGCCGCTCCAACATCGTGGATCCTTACGAGACTGACAAGCCTTGATAAGGACACGTGCAAAGCCCTAAGCCTATAAAAAGAGCTTGGGTGACAGAGACAGGGACGGTATTCGTAGCGAACTCAAGCGTTGCCGTTGATGAGATACTTTATATCAAGGTGATTGGAAGAGACATTTCAAGAGGGCGTTTTTCTAAGCTAGAGACGTTTGTGGTGAGACTGTTGATGGTAATTGAAGATAGAAATTGCGCTGGACGGTGATACACGGAAAGTGTCCCTTGGAAGAGAAAGTCCTGGATTAAACTTTCTGACCCCTAATTACTACAATTACATCACAAGGACTTCCGCTAGCATTAGATTGAAATTCTTGAAACCATGAAACTGTTTGCAAATTATTTGTATGAGATTGGAATAATTGAAGCCATGTGTCCAAAAAAATCATTATTATTAAGAAAGAAATGTTACTTGAAACCATATAATTGTGAGCAAATTATTTGTATTACATAAAAATACTTGAAACAATATAATAAATTATCAATATTGGATAGGAATACTTGACACCATATAATTGTGTCTAAAGAAACCATTATTCTTATTATAATCATTTGGTTTGGTTTTATGGCATATCAGCCATTGTAGCTTAATACCAAATCCATTTTTTGGGGGTGTCCTCATGGTGTAATGGTTAAAGAGAAGGACTGCGGAATCATAGTAAGCGAGTTCGTACTCCAGTCACGCTATTACGTTTACTTTCGAGCAAATACCCTTGGGAAAGGTATGAACCCCCTTATTCTCCCAGCTATGGGTTAAATAGCACCACTACTGTTCTTCTAGGAGAATAGCTTTGGCATTAAATAACCTACAAAGGTTGATATGCCATTAAACAAAGAAACCAAACCAAACCAAATCCATTTTATACATATAAACTGTTCTATTTCAAACAATTCAGTCTAGCATAAGTAAACAGTTTAGTTCTATTTGACCCTTAGATAGGACCATATCAGGTGCTACCACTCCTGGCCATAGGGGATATGCCAGTGATGGCAATGAAGGGTACTCCACATTCCCCAAAGCCCCAGCATTACCGGAGCCTTGCCATCAGATTGTTTAGTGTCATATCCAGGATACTCGTTGGAGGAGTCTTACCTCTCTGCAGAGATGCAGTCAGTGTATTTTGTAGTTCCAACCGACTGGGCCATAAACATAATTAAAAAGGAATAGTAACTTGAAACCAGATAAATGTGTGCAAATTATTTGTATTAGATGGGAATACTTGAAACTATATAACTGTCTGCAAATTATTTGTATTAGACAGGAATACTTGAAACCATATAAATGAGTGCAAATTATTTGTATTAGATAGGAATACTTGAAACCAGATAACTGTGTGCAAATAATCTGTACTAGATAAGAATACTCAACACCATGTAAATACGTTCAAATGAATAATCATTATTATTAAAAAGGAATAGTTATTTGAAATTATATCTGCAAGAATTATTGATATTAGATAGGAATACTTGAAACCATAAAACAGTGCAAATTACTTGAAGCTATGTTTATGAATGATCATTATCTTAAGTAATTTAAAAACTGTGATTGCTTACAAAAAACTTCCAAAATTTGTTATGAAATAACCCAACAAGAACTGTCATGTTATAAAACCAACCAACTAACCAACCAACCAACCAACCAACCCAAAAACGTTATTAAAGACAGTAAATTAAATAATTTACATATGTACTGACTCATTGGCCTAGTGGGTAGAGTGTTTGTCAGGTCCGGGAGACCTAGGTTCAATCTCAGGTCGAGTCATACCAAAGACTTTAAAAATGGTACTTGATGCCTCCTTGCTTAGCACTCAGCAATATAAGGTACATATCTAGGGTAAAGTGGAGCAATCTAGGGAAAGGAGTAGTGCCTTCCCCTACACCTTGGTGTAGTAGCTATTGAAAAGGGAGCCCTCTGGTCGCCCTCGACTATGGTTGCCAACTTTACATTTTTTTTACATCTGTTCAATTACTACCAAGGCTACCAGAGTTTTCCCCCTTGACACAACAAAATGTACTGGTCATCTACAACATAATGTAATGGACTTACGATCAAATCAAAAATAAGGAGAAAATTAAACTGTTACCCAGCCTGAAAAGCATCACAGACCTTTAAAGAGTGCAAGGAATTAACACCTGCATCTTTCTGATCTCACATCACCAGGGAGAGATGCACTAAAAAAAAAGAATTGGAGCACAGGTGGACTGAAAATCACCAAAAGATCATGCAAACGATCAATGACCTGTACAACTGCTATTATCAAACATATGGAAATCTGATCTCTCTGATAAAATAGAAGCAGAATTCTTCCAAGCTGTATTGCCCAGAATAGGCAATACTGTAGAATACACTAACTGCACCTCTGCCAAGGGGTAACCCCCCACAACGAGTGACCTAGATATGACACTAAATAATCTGATGGTGAGGTTCCAGCAGTGCTGGAGCTTTGGGGAATGCGGAGTACCCCTTCATTGCCATCGCTCCCAGGTCCACTGGCCCGGAGTGGTAGCACCTGATAGGGCCTTATCTATGGGTTAAATAGAACTAACAGCATACTTATGCTAAACTGAATAGCTTGAAATAGAAATGATTTTGACAATTAAACCATACTTACATTTAAACTGCGTACATATGCTTAACTGAATTATTTGAAATAGAACTGTTTTTCAACATTAAAACTGTATTTACACTTAACTGAATTGTTACGTATAACTGCTTGAATAGTTTGAAATGGAAATATTTTTGACAATTAAACTGTGTACTTATGCTAAACTGAATTGTTTGAAATAGAACAGATTATTTACATAAAAATGGATTTGGCATTAAATAACCTACAAAGGTTGATATGCCATAAAACCCAACAAACCAAACCAAACCAATCCAAGCTGTAGCAGGTCAGTACTACTGTATAGTTGAACCACCTAAACTTTAACAAAACACCAGGAGAAAAAGCTATATGGGAATTACACATGGCTGCTTTGTGCTTTTTTGATAAAATCCTAGAAGCAACACCTGAGAAAACAGCAGTTGTACCGTCACTTACCTCCTATCTCACAAACCATCCAAGTAATATGAGCTAGACATTCTGGTTACTGGTGGTTAAGTAAGGAAGAACGCCTAAGTGATGTTTTCTTCTTATGGACTTCTACATATGGACTCACCAGTGTTGAACTTACATTTATCACCTCTATGCAAACACTGGGTACCGTCTACAGGACTTCCAAGAAGTGATGGACAGTGGGGATGGATATGAAGTTAAATAGAATAAAATTATTTTGGGGCTCATAAAAAACAAAAAGTCATTCTGACAGTTTGTCATTAAACTTTTACACAAAACTTTAATCAAAATTGTTTGGTTTGGTATCTTTGTTTAATGGTACATCAACCTTCCTGGGTTATCTAAAACTAAAGCCATCCTTGTAGAAGAACAGCAGTGGTACTATTTACCCATAACTGGAAAGATAAACGGGGGTCATACCTTTACTAAGAGGATTAGTCAGAAAGTGAATGTAATAACATGCCTAGAGTTTCAACTCACACACTCTGATGTCACAGCCAAGCATGTTAGCCCCAACACAACAGGAAATTGCAAATCCTGTCCAAAGCTCTTAGCGCTAATGTCCACCTTGCCAGAGGGACTTAAGACACACTGGCTGTATTTCCTAAGACCCCTTCCAAAAAGGAGTGGCCTGAGTATGACACTAAACTAAATCTGATAGTGAGGATCCAGTTCTGCTGATTGCCCAGTCTGCTGGAGCTGTAGAATATACCGACTGATTCTCGGCAGAGAGGTGAGACCCCTGCCACCCAATGAGCGTCCTGGAAATGACACTAAACTATCTGATGGTGAGGTTCCAGTAATGCTGGAGCTTTGGGGAATGCGGGGTACCCCATTTTTGCCATTGCTCCCAGGTCCACTCTGGCCCAGAGTGCTAGCACCTGATAGGGTCAAATAGAATTACACAGCATACTTAAGCTAAACTGAATTGCTTGAAATAGAACTGTTTTTGACATTTTAAACTGTGTACTTATACTAGACTGAATTGTTTGAAATGAAACTGTTTATTTGTATAAAAATAGATTTGGCATTAAATGACCAACAAATGTTGATGCACCATGAAACCCAAACAAACCAAACCAAACCAAATTATGCCAAACTGAATTGTCTGAAAAAACTGCTTTTGACATTTAAACTGCGTACTTATGTTTGACTGAAATTGTTTAAAATAGAACTGTTTTTACATTTAACTGTGTAAGCAAAAAACGGTACTTACGCTAAACTGAATTGTTTGAAATAGAACTGTTTGTATGTATAAAAATGGATTTGTCGTTAAATAACTTACAATGGTTGATATGCCATAAAATCCAACCAACCAACCAGTTCTGCAGAGTGTGCTGTACCTCTTCATAACCAGTACTCCCAGGTCCACTCTGATCCAAAGTGGTAGTACCTGTAAGGGTTCCATCTATGGGTCAAATTGAACTGTTCAATCATTTTCTATACCTGAAACCATTTAGCTGTATGCAACGTAATGATTAATATTAAATTGAATTATTAAAACTGGGCCATTGGTCTAATGAGTAGAGTGTTCGCCAATGGTCCAGGAGACAGGAGTTCAATCTCCAGGTCAAGTCATACCAAAGACTCAAAAAATGGTACTTGATACCACCTTGCATTACAAGGTAAAGATCAAGTGTAAAGCAGAGCAATCCAAGGGAATGGAGTAGCGCCCTCCCCTACACCACAGTGCAGTAGCTATTGAAAAGGGAGCCTTAAGATCACCCTCAACTAAGGTCGCCAACTTTACTTACTATTAGTATTGAATAGTAATGCTTGGAAACATTTAACTCTATACGAATAGAATTTTTAGTGTTTGCCATACTTAAAACCATTAAAATTGAATTATTAATGTTTGATAGATCTGTTACAAGATTATTTGAATTTGATGGGACAAAGTACAAAACAGAAAAATTTACTTAAAAAAATGTTAATAAGAATGCACAACAAATGAAATTCCCTAACCTTTATGTGTCAACTAACCCTAAACAGGTTTATATGCTGTAAGAAATAGAACAGAAATTAGAAATTGTTAGAAATAGAACTGTTTATATGTATAAAAATGGATTTTGGATTAAATAACCCACAATGGTTGATGTGCCATAAAACTAAACCAATCCAAATCCTATATATTTAATATATATGTATAAAAAGGATTTTGCATTAAATAACCCACAATGGTTGATGCGCCATAAAACTAAACCAATCCAAATCCTATACATTTAATATATATGTATAAAAAGGATTTTGCATTAAATAACCCACAATGGTTGATGTGCCATAAAACTAAACCAATCCAAATCCTATATATTTAATATATATGTATAAAAAGAATTTTGCATTAAATAACCCACAATGGTTGATGTGCCATAAAACAAAACCAATCCAAATCCTATACATTTGATATATATGTATAAAAAGGATTTTACATTAAATAACCCACAATGGTTGAAGCGCCATAAAACTAAACCAATCCAAATCCTATAGATTTGATATATATGTATAAAAAGGATTTTGCATTAAATAACCCACAATGGTTGATATGCCATAAAACCAAACCAAACCAAATCCTATATATTTAATATATATGTATAAAAAGGATTTTGCATTAAATAACCCACAATGGTTGATGTGCCATAAAACAAAACCAATCCAAATCCTATACATTTGATATATATGTATAAAGAGGATTTGGCATTAAATAACCTACAATGGTTGATATGCCATAAAACCCAACCAACCAAATCCTATATATATAATATATATGTATAAATAGAATTTTGCATTAAATAACCTACAATGGTTGATATGCCATAAAACCAAACCAAACCAAATCAATAAGAATAATCCTATGTCAATAATTACAGCTTCAAGAAAATATTCTTCACACAAATAACTTGCACAGTTATATAGTTTCAAATAGTCCTATCCCATCTTATACAATAGAATATGAACACTTTTCAAATAGGTTTATTTGACCCATAAATGGAACCCAAACAGGTGCCCTCATTCTGGGTCAGAGTGGACCTGGGAGTAATGGAGATAAAAAGAGTGACTCCAGAATTGGAGCCTCACAAATAGATTCAGTTTAGTATCATACCCAGGACTCCCTTTCTTGAGGAGGGTGATCTTACACCTCAACAAGAGATGTAGTCAGTGTATTCTAAGCCTCAATGATAGGGCAAGGCTCAGTAAATGATTATTTTAAAAGTCTATTGTTGATATAAAACTGGAAATCAACTCATCATTTTCTTCTGCTATAAAAAGAATAAAAAGAAGCTAGGATAAAGAAAGTGACTATAAAAAAAATAAAAAATAACACTCATGATGTAAACAAGATTTACTTTGTAGGAGAGACAACAGCAGCAGCAGCTGCAGTAGTAGTAGTAGTTTGAGCACTTGTTAATTGACCAAGGTTAGGATAGCGAGACACCCTTTCCTTTAGCTTTCCTCTGTGACCCAGACAGATATAGGGAGTCTCCTTGGCATAATAGCTAACACATGGGACTATGACATTGTAGTGAAAGAGTTTGACATTCAGTCACGCTATTACATTCATTTTCGGACAAATACCCTTAGGGAAAGGTATGAACCGCCTTATCCCCCCCAGCTATGGATTAAATATTACCACTACTGTCTTTCTACAAGGATGGCTTTGGCAGTAAATAACCCAGAAAGGTTGATATGTCATTAAAACAAAGAAATCATATCAAAACTTTATGATTCACAATATTTTCTTCTTTAAGTGGGTTTCTTTATACAAATATACATTATTTGATATTAAGAGGGGGATCAGTTTTCTATTATAATTAAGTACTAAAATGATCCCCCACTTTAGAATATCTTGATAATACACAAATAAACCCTCTTATCACCCCGAGCTTATAGGTTAGATAATATCACTATTGTTCTTCTATAAGGATTAAATAATCCAGAAAAGTTTATATGCCATTAAATAGAAAAACCAAAGCAAACTGGAAAGAACCAGGCCATTGGCCTAGCGAGTAGAATGTTCACCAATTGGTCCATGAGGTTGGGGTTTAATCCCAGGTCGAGTCAAACCAAAGATTCAAATAATGGTACTTAATTCCGCTTTGCTTAAAACTCAGCATTATAAGGTAATGATCAAGGGTAAAGTGGAGCAATCCAGGGAATGGAGTAGCACCCTCCCCTACACCTTGGTGTAGTAGCTGTTGAAAAGGGATCCTTTGGGTTACCCTTATAGGATTTACACTCCTATATTTTTAAAATGGCTGTGATACAAGAAAATTCTAGAAAATAGGATACTAATTCACTTGTTCTCCTAACAAAGATAGTGGATGTGGGTAAACTAATTAGTTTTGAGAATCTATTGGTCAGGAAAGTCATGTGATTTATGCTCCTAACTATGTCCACACTTTTGATTTTGTCCCATACAAAATAAATGGTGTGTTTGGAGCCGATCACATGATAAGGATTAGCCATATATACTCTCAACTTCAAATAACTCATTCTCTTACATTTTGACTTCAAGAGACGGCTTGGTTTGCCAGCTAGTCACACATACCTCAATACACGTAACATGCGTGTGTATATACTCTGCGACCTTTTTCTTTCCTGTTCTGTCTTTTGGGCTGGACTTGTTCCAGTCTCGTGCATGGCCTCAAACATTTCATCAAATCCCGAAAGAGACAAACAACCAACATGGGAGAAAACACGTCCTTCTAGAATACATTGCTATATTTCTGTGTATTGATACCTCGCATGAAATACTTAGTCAACATACAATTATAGTCTACAGGACACTTTTATTATTTAATCTTTCACCATAATATTCATGTTAGTTACATACACACACGCGCATGCACCCACAGAGGAATTTTAACAAACTATATAAGAATATTCGTAATGTTTTGTAATATTTCTTTTTTATGTACTTGTTGATATATAAATTTATTTTTGTTTGTATTGTTTTGTTTTGAATATTCTTTTGTCTGCGGCGAATATATCATTTTCTTTTCAATAATGATGCACCATAAATTGTGGGAGCAACGTTATTCAACAAATAACCCCACACCCTCGACTAAGGTCGCCAACTTTACTTTTTAGTAGTGGAACCTCACCACAGGATATACTTTTGTGTCTTACTAGGATAACAATCGTTTGGTAGAATATAGCCTGCCACATTACATTAAAAAAAAACATCTTTGGTGATATTATTTTCTAGTCTGGTTTGGTTTCTTTGTTTAATGGCATATCAAGCTTTGTGGGTTATTTAATGCCATCCTTGTATATATTTACCCAACTCCTCTGCTCGGGCAGGATATGACACAAGGTCAATTTTTTTAAGCACAGTTTAATGGGTTTGAATTCAGAGTTTTCCTTCTCCTAGACTAGTTGCCTCACCAAGGCTGAAGAACCTAGTCTGTCCTACTATTTACCCATAGCTGGAGGGAGAATAATTGGATTCATATCTTTCCCAAGGGTATTATGTGAAATGCAATCAGTCTCGTCCAAGATTTGAACTCGTGTCACTGTGTCCATTTCCTATAACGATAACCATTACACCATGGGCACCATCCTTGTAGAAAAACAGCAGTGATACTATTTAACACATTTACTTCATTTATTATTATTATTATTATTATTATTATTATTATTATTATTATACTTACCTCTCTTCCATCAGTTTTTTAATTTCCTCTAAACAAGAGCCAGTCCCTAAGTGCGTATAATATGGACCTTCAATAGCTTCACTCGGAACATCTGAAAGAAAGAAAAAAAAATCATGAGATCCAAGTGACTTTCCTCAAAAATATACACACACACACAAATTATGATCAAAATAGCTTTCCCTGCAAATACAATAAAAAAAAAATTCCCACAGAGACTTTCACTGCATATATAACTTAGATTTTTATTTTCTTCTTCCTGCCCATACGGCTGGCGCTGTAGAATATATCAACTGCATCTCTACAGAGGAGTAAGACCCCCTCCAATGAGTGTCCTGGATGCAACACTAAACTACACCTGATGGTGAGGCTCTATTCCTGAACCTTGGAAGAATGTGGAGTACCCCTTCATTGCCATTACTCCTAGGTTTACTCAAACCTGGGGTGGTATTAGGCTCCAATCAACGGGTTAAATAGAACTATTTAATTACTTACTATACTTGAAACTATCTAATTATGTGCAAATAGAATTATTAGTGTTAGATAGCAATACTTGAAACAATTATACAAATTCACTTGTTTTGAGAATCTATTAAAACAATAAAACAATAAAAAGCAATATTTAATTGTGTGTAAACAAAGGAGCTTGGTTCATTTAAAAATAATGTAACCTGCTAACTATTTGCATACAAATAATATATATATATATATATATATATATATATATATATATATATTTACCAACCCCTCTGCTCGGGCAGGATATGACACAAGGTCAATTTTTAAGTGGAGTTTAACAGGTTTGAATTCAGAGTTTTCCTTCTCCTAGACTAGTTGTCTCACCAAGACTGAAGAACCTACTCTGTCCTACTATTTACCCAAAGCTGGAGGGAGAATAATTGGATTCATACCTTTCCCAAAGGTATTAGTGCTATGTAAAATGCAATCAGTCTCGTCCAGGATTTGAACTCGTGTCGCCGTGTTCATTTCCTACGACGATAACCATTACACCATGGGCACCTTATATATATATATATAAACAGAATTTGGCATTAAATGAATTGCAAGGGTTGATATACCATAAAACATAACCAAACCAAAGCTTTTTTTCTTTTTTGAGTTTATATAAATTTTTCTTCCTTGAAAATACACGAGTCTGAGTAACAAATGAAATAATAATATCAAGTATTAAAATCCCTTCAAGTAAGAGAGTTATGGTTTGATGACAAAAAAACTTTTTCCAAGATCACAGAATTTATAAATTAAGTACCCAATGTAATTATAATCTCATAACGTACAAGTTCAGCTTCACTTATCTGGCAAACTTGGGGTCAGATATATGTTGGAACAGCATATTTTTTGAACAAGTCAATTTTAAAGAAAAAAGTTAAAAAAAAAAAAAAGCTATGATGAAATAAGGTTTGATTTAATTTATTTGTTTAATGGTATATCAATCTTTGTGGGTTATTTAATGCTGAAGCCCATCTTTGTAGAAAAACAGTCGTAAGTAAGTAAGTAAAAAGTAAAGTTGGCAACCTTAGTCAAGGGTGACCTGAGGGCTCCCTTTTCAATAGCTACTACACCAAGGTGTAGGGGAAGGTGCTACTCCATTCCCTGGATTGCTCCACTTTACCCTCGATCCTTACCTCATAATGTTGAATGTTAAGCAAGGCGGAATCAAGTAACATTTTTTGAGTTTTTGGTATGACTCGACCTGGGATTGAACCCCAGTCTCCTAGACCATTGACGAACACTCTACTCATTAAACCAATGGCCCAGATACTATTAAACTCATATTTGGTAGAAAGCCATTCATGAAGAAAAACCACAGTAGTATTAACCCACAGCTGTGTGCGTGTGTGTGTGGGGGGATAAAGATGTTCATACTGTTCTTAATGATATTTGTCCGAAAGTGATTGTAATAGCCTAACTGGAGTTTGAACTTGCTTACTATGATGTTGTAGTTCTGTACATTAGCCACTATGCCATGGGGATATCACTCATGATAAAATAATGAATATACTTTTGGGCCAAATTTAACTTTATTGCATTATCCACCATTTACATTTCAAAGTAAGGGTCCTGCATACCCTTCACACACACACACACACACACAAAAAAAGGGATGTGCTGGGCATGACACTTAACTGCATCCAATGGTGAAGCTGCGTTTCTCTTGTTATTGTTTCATACATTAATAGTGTTATGAAGCAAAAAAAGGGAAGACTTGTTTGAATCTTGGGAGACTAATCTCCTCTACAATTTTCCCTGGGAAGAGAAGAAGAAAAGATGAATTCATGTTTATGATGGCTTTAAAGTGAAGTGAAATGCAAACGGACTAGTCCAGGACTTGAACTTGGATCACTGGGGTCTTCACAGATAATTAACTCCAATAGGACATTCTGGAATTAAACATGACTAAACAAAACCTATCTTGTATATATAAGTAAAGTTAGCGACCATAGTTGAGGGTGACCCGAAGGGTCCCTTTTCAATAGCTACAACACCATGGCATAGGGGAGGGTGCTACTCCATTCCAGGGATTGCTCCATTTTACCCTTGATCCTTACCTTATAATACTGAGTGCTAAGCAAGGCAGAATCAAGTACCATTTTTTGAGTCTTTGGTATGACACAACCTGGGATTGAACCCTGTCTCCTGGACCATTGGTGAACACTCTACTCACTAGACCAATGGCCTGGTTATATATATATATATATATATATATATGGGAATATACTTATATGTTTACATGTGTGCACACACAGACACACACAAATAGATACTTATGCATACAAATCTGCTGAGACTAGACGTTTTACATGGACAATTAAGTCCAATGGAACATTTAGGAACACAAATGCAGGAATTGAAGAAGATGACATCCTAACAAAACAATCATTGCTATGAAACAACAATCAACACTTAACTTAACCATTCAAAATCTTCTGAAGAGATGCTAAGTCTGAAACATGAGTATACAAAATAATAAAAGCCTAAATACCAAATTTGAAATCATCCGCAGACCTAAAAATTAGATTTTATATATATATATATATATATATATATATATATACACACACACACACACACACACACACGCACACACAGATAGATAGCTTGCTAGATTGATACACATACACCCCCCCACTTTATATATATATATATATATATATATATATATATATATATACACACACACATGAGGATCATTAAATAAGTTTCCAGACTTTTTTCATATGGGCACTTTTATTGATAGTACACACATGAAACTCTAGTCCCCTTCGAAGTAATCTCCTCCGGCTGCAATGGACTTGTTGTGCCGTTCCAACAACTTCTGGAAGGCCCCATGGAAGTCCTCTTCTGTGAGTGTTTCAATGACCTTCATCACAGCCTCTTTCATCTTCTTAATTGTCTCATAACGACAGCCTCTGAGCTTAGGGAATAACCAAAAGTCACAGGGAGCAAGGTCTGTAATATAAGGACGGTGGGGAACTGTCTTGATGCCCATCTTGGTCAAATAGTCTGTTACAAGGATGGAGTTGTGCACTGGTGCATTGTCCTGGTGGAAATGCCACTGACCAGATTTGAAGAGTGCTGGCCTCTTCCCTAGGAATCTCTTGCTGAACTCCCTTAAAACCGTAACATAGTATTCCTTGTTGACTGTCTGTCCAGTGGGAACCCAGTGCATGTAGATTATGCCAGTGCTGTCAAAAAAGGGATCATCAAAGGTTCGTGGGTGGATTTTCTCTGTGTGGCCTTCTTGGTTCTTTGAGAGCCAGCATGCTTCCACTGGGAATCCTGTCTCTTGGTCTCTAGGTCATAGCAGTAGATCCAGCTTTCATCACATGGCATTATTTCCAAGTTTAAACAGAATTTTATTGCATATCGTTCTTCTAAAGTCCAGATTGCATTTTTGAAATTCACCAACTGTGAAAATCAGGCTTTAGTAGGGTATATTTCAATTGCAGCTGTAGCTGTTAATTTAAACCTGAAATCATAAAAATAGGTCAGTCA
>OY757934.1:12597583-12655083 GCA_963585895.1 Sepioteuthis lessoniana | reverse complement strand
AAAAACATTGAGGAAAAGAATGTGTTTGATATAATTTAGAGACTAATCATAACTTTAAAGATTCTAAAATGTTAATTAGTGTACATCACAAAAAAAAAAAAAAAGGAAGATTATTGAATCTAACATTATTTCTAACTACAATACTATTAAACAAAGACCAGTTGTTTTTCAACTTATCTTTCTTTATTTTATCTAATTAGTGCTAAAATATTACAAGAATCCTTTTTTAAATTAGTTAGATTTCATTAATTATTCTTTTTATTTATACTAACTTTCAATGTTTTACAATAACACTTCTTATGTTAATAAACAGCTACATAAAAAGGAAAAAGAAGAAAATGAAATAAAAAGAGCAAAGAAAGGGAATACATACATACATACATATAAAGAAAAATTGAAAAACAAAGTCATCCAAAGTGAAGAATTTAATGGGAATGAAAGTTGATGCTAAAACGTTTCAGTTTTAATAAACCATCAGGACTTAAAAAAGATGTTATCAAGTGTTGTTAGATCACCGATGGATCTATATCCATATATATATATATATATTAGTGAATATGTTACATTTTAATAAAGAAAAAAACTGTTTTTATTAGTTTATTGCTACGTTTCAGCCGAATTTCACCTCTGGCCTTCTTCAGGTGATTTTTACTGCGACCTCAGATAGGAATGATGAGTCTTGTAACCGTATTCCCAGTAATTACTGCCTTCCAGAGTTGTTGTCTATCGCACCACGTTTTTGACCAAGTAAACCTTTGGCTGGCTTGGGTAGGATTTGAAACTGCTATCTTCTGACAATGCTCACCGGGTACCGTAGAGACTGGTGCGATAGACAAAACGTGGTGCGATAGACAACAACTATGAAAGGCAGTAATTACTGGGAATACGGTTACAAGACTCATCATTCCTATCCGAGGTCACGGTAAAAATCACCTGAAGAAGGCCAGAGGTGAAATTTGGCCGAAACGTACTGAAAGAAGAAACAACATAAAAAAAAAAAAACTACCAAGATGAGGACAAAAAGTCCGTAATAAATAAAAATTAATTCTCAGATTAAGAAGCCTCATCTCAAAATGATTCCAATTAAAAGACAATTATAATTCTTCCTAGATTATAATTACCATTATAATATAATTGAGTTGGGTTTTATGGCATATCAACCATTATAAGTTATTTAATGGTGAATCCTTTTTATACATATATATATTAAATATATGATTTGGTGTGGTTTGGTATATCAATCATTGTAGGTCATTTAATCCTAAATCTTCTTTATACACCTATGTTAAATATAATTTGTAAACACATTTTGTAAATAATATTCTTAAAGAAAGCCGAGCTTTTTTTTTTTTTTTTTTTTTTTTTACACACAGTTAAATTGTTTCAAGTATTGCTATATAACAGTCACAATTTAACATCAGTCATTTGTTTGCACAAAGTTTGTTCTATTTGACCCAGAGATAGGACCCTATCAGGTGCTATCACTCCGGGTCAGCGTGGACCTGGGAGCAATGACGATGAAGAGGTACTCTACATTCCTCAAGGCTCCAGCATTACTGTAGCCTCACCATCAGATTGTTTAATGTTATATCCAGGACACCTGTTGTGGGAGTGAGAGAAGAGGAGGTTACCCCTCTGCAGAGACATGGACAATGTATTCTACTGCCCCAGTGTCATACTCCCATTCAACAAGGTTTTAATTAATTAATCTTGCAATAATACTTAATTCCATTTAATCTTTTTTTTTTCATAATAAGTTTTCAAAATTTCCTAGCACAATTATATACATTTGGAAGCAACGATTAAACACTATAACAATTTGAGTTGAAGGGGAGACGGTAACTAGCAAAGTAAACACTGTGTGCCCTAGAGATACTAGGACAAATGAGTTTAACAAGGTGCATTAATAACATTCTTAACTAATAAGACTAACGACTTTATGTAATATAAATGTTTCATTATTTGAAGTGGAGGTGGTTACAGCAGTTTCTTCTGCTTGGTCTAGAGGTAGTAAAGTTGGCGACCGTAGTCAAGGGTCCCTTTTCGATAACCACTACACTGAGATGTAGGGGAGGGCACTACTCCTTTCCTAGGATTGGCCCACTTTACCCTTGATACGTACCTTATAATGCTGAGTGTTAAGTAAGGAGCCACCAAGTACCATTTTTTGAGTCTTTGCTATGACTCGACCTGGGATTGAACTCAGATCTCCCGGGCCATTGTCAAACACTCTAACCATCATACCAACGTCCTATTAATGAAAAATTCAGTATATATATATATATATCCCTGTATGTGACATAAAGCCAATATTAAGTGGGCTTGTTTTGGTTTTATGGCATATTAACTATTGCAGGTTATTTAATGCCAAACCCATTTTTATGCATGTAAACAGTTCTATTTCAGACAATACAGTTTAGTTCTATTTGGTCCATCCCTATCAAGTGCTACCACTTCAGGACAGAGTGGACCTGGGAGCAATGGCAATAAAGGGATACTCTACACTCCCCAAAGCTCCAGCATTACTGGTGCCTTACCATCAGATTGTTTAGTGTAATATCCAGGACACTCATTGAGGGAGTCTTACCCCTCTTCTGCAGAGAAGCAGTCGGTGTATTCTACAGCCCCAAATTTTAAGTGGAGTTTAACAATTTATAAGAAAGTTTTCCTTCTCTTAGACCAGTTGCCATACCAAGGTTGAAGATCCAGTCTGCCTTTCTATTTCCCCATAGCTGGGAGGAGAATAGTTGGTTTCATGCCTTTCCCAAGGATATTAGTGCTATCTAAAATGTAAACAGCTTCATCCAGGTTTGAACCCTATTCGGCGCATCCATTTCCTCTGAGAGTAACCATTACACCACAAATGCCTCCTCTCTTTCTCTCATATATTTATTTGCCCTGTTAAAATTGATTTTGTGTTGGATCCAGTGGTTGGTAAATATATATATATATATATATATATATGTACATGGTGTCATGTTGGATTTTTCATTAACAGTGGAATACTCCTTCATTGCCATCACTCCCAGGTTCACTCTGGCTTGGAGTAGTAGCACCTGATAGGGTCTTATTTATGGGTCAAATAGAACTAAACTGTGCACTTATACTAAACTGAATTGTTTGAAATAGAACTGTTTTGACATTTAAACTGAGTACTTCTGCTAAACTGAATTGTTTGAAATGGATCTGTTTTTGATACTGAAGCTCTACTTACATTAAAAAGAATTGTTTTGACATTTAACTGTGTGTAAACAAAATCTATACTTATACTAAACAGAATTCTTTGAATTAGAACTGTTTGACTAAACTGAATAGTTTGAAAAAAAAATGTTTTTGACAATTAAACTGTGTACTTATGCTAAACTGAATTGTTTGAAAAACAACTGTTTATTTGTGTAAAAATGGATTTGGCATTAAATAACCTACAAAGGTTGATATGCCGTAAAATCTAAACAAACAAATATAAATATATACCATTCTTGAGATGATTGAATGACTGTAATGAAAAACCCCTAACTTTTTGCTATGCTAGCCTACGAAAATATTTCTTTGGCATTCAGTGACAAAGAGAAAATATTTAAACACTGATTTATACTTTCAAAACTCAGTTTAATAATATAAATAAACAATGTTGTCTAGACTTTGATGTAGCCTAATGTGTTCACTTGGATATTCCAAATATACTAAAACCCCCACTACCAGGGTGTAAGATTTAAGATGTCACATTGTTCCAAAGACAAGAGAATATTTGGTGGAGACACCCAGCTCCCTTGTCGGGAACATCCCACATGACAGTCAATTTAAGAATTTCTTGAATGACTTGAAAATTTCCCTTTGTTTTACAGAAGCAAAAAAATGTTTTTTTTTCTTTTGTTTTTAAACTGAAAAACCTTCCTTGCTTAATCGATCTTTTATTGTTTCTTATACTAAATTTAAAAAAAAAACCCAAAAAACACAGAGACAAGAATTTCAAGATAAAATTGACCAAAATGAAAATTATTTTCTAAATATCTTAATTGTGTTTTTAATTATGTTACTAACAAACAAACAAACAAACATTTTGATTTGGTTTGGTTGTGTTTTATGGTATATCAAACCTTCTGGATTGTAATGCCAAATCCTGTTTACACACACACACACACACACACAATTTGTAAGTTAATAGTTTGCAGGCAACATCATTTTTAAATGAGTCTGAGTGCATTGGTTTGCACACAATTAAATGGTTACAAATGTTGCTATCAAACACAAATAGTTTTATTTGCACACAGTTAAATGGTTTCAAGTATTGCTAAGTAACACAGTTCTATTTAATATCAGTTATTTATTTGCACATAGTTAAATGGTTAAACAGATTAGACATCCAGGTGGTGTAATGGTTAGCAAGCTGGACAAGCAAACCTTCACAAGTGAGTTTGAGTCTTATTCAGTGCTCCATTCATATGGCCTTGTGCCACATCTGAGCAAAAAGACTACTAAATTACCTAAATGGTTAAACAAATTTATTTGACCAATAAATGAGACTCTAACAAGTACAACCACTCTGAGTTAGAGTGGACCTGAGAGTAATGGCAATGAAGAGTTACTGTACATTCCCCATAAGTCTAGCATAACTGGAGCTTCACCATCAGATGGTTTAGCATCATTTCAAGACACTAGTTTTCTTAAACCTCTGCTGAGATGCAGTTGGTGTATTCTTTAGTTAATACATTCCATATATATCATAATTTTATACTTTCTCTTTTAGTCTTTCTTTTTCTTTTTCTTATTCTTCTTCCTTTTGATTCAAAATCTTTCTTGATAAACAAATGGAACATAAATTCTACACAATATTTCTAATAAGTCAAATGATATAATTTAAAAACAAATAAATGCTGATTCACTAATTTAACGGCCAGCTTTTTCTTGTTATACAAATTTTCCCGTGTTTTTTTATTTATTTTGCACTTTTAAACATCCATCATTGATTTAACATCACTAATATCATCCCTCACAGTCTGGATGATGGTTCATTAGAACTAAAACGCTATAGTGTCGACTTTGCTTCTCAATAAATCACAACTTCTACTTGGATTATCTTGTTATCAAGTATTGCTATCTAATACTAATAATTCTATTCAACATTATTCATTCGTCTACACATAGATCATCATCATCATCATGCTTTGCCGCTAGCACAGATATCCTTGACCCTCTCTCGCCACTTCTCCCTATCGTTCATCGCCTCTGGCAGGTCTTCAAGGCTACATCCCGTATCATCACATAGCTGCTGTATGTATGTTTGAGCTGGTCGTCCTGCTTTTGCTCGGCCATATGTGGGGTTCCATAGGAGTACATCCCTTATGAGCTTGTCCCTGCTTCTCCAGCAGTGTCCTGCATGTCTGGTTCGTCTAACTTTGATAGTTTTCGTGATAGGAGGCAGGTGGCGTATAGTTGGTGCCTTGTGGGGTGTTGCCGCCAGGACTTGTTCAATATTGCTCTCAACATTCTTGTGTAATTGCCACCCAGCTTCTTCTCCAGCCATTTAGTTAACGTCCAAGTAGTGCATCCATACAGCAGTATTGATATGACCGCTGCCTGGAAGAAACTGTGTTTCATTTTATCGGTCAGGTCAGATCTCCATATGATTGATAGCCTATCAATAGCTGTCCATGCCTTCGTTAGCTGCGTGTCAATGTCTTTTTCGGTTGATGAAACACTGCTTCCTAGGTAGGTGAATTTGTCTACCAGTTTCAGAGAGGTTCTGTCTAGTGTGGAAATCTTGCCTGTTTGATTATAGCACAAATATTCAGTTTTGTGTGCATTGACATGGAGGCCAATGCCTGCGGCGGTTCGTTCCAAACTATGCAGAAGTGTTTCGGCCTGGTTGGGTGTACTCGTCAGTATCACTATGTCATTGGTGTAGTTGGTGTTGGTAATTGTTTTTGCAGGATACCTTCTGCTTCTTTTCTTTGTCAGCTCGAAGCCGTTTTTTCTGATTTTATCAATCGATGTTCTAAGCACGTAGTCTAGACAGATGATAAAGACGTATGGGGCTAACGTGTCCCCTAGTAGTACTCCTGCTACAATGTCAAAGTATTCTGTCTCCATCCAGTGAACTTACTTTCATTTTGGTGTTTTTGGAGAGAATCGTTATTGCTGCTACAGTTTCTTTTGGTAGACCATATACTAGTAGGATTTGTTCCATCTTCCCTCTGTGAATGGAATCGAAGGCCTTGGTAAAGTCAACAACCCATCACGAATAGCCGACACTTCTCTAATGCCCACGCAATTGCTGCTGCCTCACCCTCGATAGGTGTGTATCTGCGCTCGGCATCAATGCAGAATCTGCAGCTGGCAAATATAAGGTGCCAGCCTTCAGAGCAGCAAACTAGAGCTTTGTCAGTCGTGCACATGAAATATTTTTGAAGTAGTAGGAAGCCCATTCCCTCTTTGCTCCAATCTGGGGTGAGGCAGGTTACTCAATTTTTTCCGAATGTCGAGATAACTTTTTTGACTAAGTCGACTATGACTTTTTCGAATGCTCGAATGCATCAAAATGTGAGTCTCGTTTGACGAGATCACGAAATGGGAGCATAACTGGACCTAGTGAATACACCCAAGTGACTTGATTAACTAGCCCGAACCATGATCTGGCATCGGTTAGTGTTCTTGGAATTGGGAAGCTTAATATTGCTTCGAGCATGGATTTAGAAGGGGCGTCATTTGGAGGCCTCCAAATTGCACCGTGTCTTGGCAAAATTGGAATTTTTCTCTGTTGAGCACGATTCCAGTTTTTTTCGCAATGAAGGAGAAAATCGAAGGTGTGAAAGAAGGCCCCTTTGACGTTAGAGTCGTAGAGTAGGGTATTGTCCACGATCTTTACTTTGCGGTGAACGTCTTTTATTACCTCATCGTACCTTCGGGTGTAGGCATCGCCAGATGCAAGGTAGCCTTATGGCATCTGTAGGTACATGAATCTTCCCCATTCCGTAATGAAGGTAGTGAGTGGCTGGGACTCCTTGTCTAGAGGAACAGAGTGGTACCCGTCAACAGCATCCAATACGGTTTTCTTTTGATTAGGTAGTGCGAGCTGGAACGGTGACCCTGTGTGGTGTGTCTCATGTTTGCACTGTGAATTTAAGTGTTGGTAATCTATTGTTATTCATGGCTTGCCATTTTTTTGGCAGTAATTACCTTAGTGCTACACCAATCTGTGGGCATGCCGATGGTTACTGGGGTTATGATACCCCTTTTCACGTCTTCCCAAAGGGCCTGTCTCACTGTTTCTTTGAAGTGATATGGCACAAGGATTGGGTTATGTCTGGCTTTGGGGACTGCTCCTTCTTTCAGGTGGATATGAGCATCGGGGCCAGACATTGGTGGGAATTCCCTGTTCGTCCTGAAAGATGTACTGGCAAAGTGCTGTAAGAGCCATTCCTTGAGCCTAGGAATGTTTTGTTCTGTTGGGGGAAAAGGTAGTTTTTTGGGACGCGTTGGTAGCGGATCCTTGACCTTATGTTTGGAGCTAGTATCCAATTCCTGGTGAATGCTTGCTGATGGTAGATATTGCATTGCCATATATCTGCTTGGGGTGACGTCGTGACTGCTGGGTTGGGGAAGTCTTTGGGCAATATTCCTATGTTAATGCAGGCTGCTTTGCTGAAATACAGCCTTTGGATTTTTTTGCATATGTACAGGGCTTGCTTGGTTATCTTACCCTGGACATTGAATTCCATGGGAAGCCAGCCTTGACACATGAGTGTAAAGCCTCCCACAGCTCGAACGGCTTTCCTAGATGGGATGGGGTTGTTTGTAGATAGTCCCATATTCCTGAGATGCTTAAGTCCTCTGAGGCATATGGTAGCTCCACTGTCGGGGAAGATCGCCATCTTAGCTTGCCTGGGATCTGGCTTTGGCGAGAATGGGATGACGTATACCTCTATCTCCATTATTTGGCTTGTATCCTTAGCCGTGTATGTATCCATCATCTGGTTAAAGGTGATATGAGCAATGAGTGTGTCCACGGCAGCCTCATTAGCCTCCGGGCCCTTCCTAACGACTTGTGCCACTTTCTTTACCTGGCATGCCCTTGATAGCTGGTTAGGCTTTCTGCAATTACAACAGGCCTGTCCCCATTTTAGCTGGCAAGACCCAGTCCCTGGGGTGCCATGCAGGTGGCTGCCACAACCCCTACAGATCTGGAGGTTTGGTTTAACCTCGTAATTGGGATAGGCGTTGGTACGGGCGTCCCGTTTGTCGGCCTGTGGCATGACCCTCTGTCTGCGGTATGTTGATAGCCGGGCAGAGGTTGTGTCAGAAGCACCAGCCATTGAAGTTTGGTCTCACAATGCTGATTCAAATGCCTCAGCATGGCAGAGATTTTGTTCAAGAGTTTTGAGGGTTCCAGCTTTGGCCAATAGGTCGGCCTGGAGTGCGTCATTTGCTACTCCTCGGATGATCTGATCCCTAATGTATATATCAGACAGATCATGCTCGCACGTGGGGTATGAGAAGCAACAGTCAACAGCTACAGCTCTAAGGCGGACAAGGTAGTTCTGTATTGGCTCACCCTCGTCCTGAGACATGGAGGCAAAAGCAAGGTGATGGACAATAGGGTTTGATTTCTGGGTGACCAATGCTTCTACCATATCAAGAAGCTTATCTGGATCAGTGGTGAAGAAGTTGGGATGGGTGTTGATTATGGCGTTTTGCACAGCTTCGTCAGCACAATTATATAGGTGGATATTGAACTGAGAGCTGGGCATATTTGTCATCTTGGTGAAAACATCTCAGTCAATTTGGAATTTTCGAAATTGTTGTGGGGTCATCTCAATATTGAGATTGGGGGGCTTGGCTGCCAGTGCTTGGATGAGAGTTGACTGAGCATTCTATTTCAAACCACTCATTTTTGTCAAACAGTTCTAATTCAGTTTCGTATAAGTAGAGGTTTTGTTTACAAACAGTCAAAACAGTTCTATCTTAAACAAATCAGTTTAGTGTAAATACAGTTTCAACGTCAAAAAACAGTTCCATTTCAAATAATTCAGTTTAGAATAAGCATGCAGCTTAAATGTAAGTACAGTTTAATTGTCAAAAACTTTTCTATTTCAAGCTATTCAATTTGGCATTAGCATACGGTTAATTCTATTTAACCCATAGATAGGGCCCTATCAGGTGCTACCACGCCGGGCCAGAGTGGACCTGGGAGCAATGGCAATGAAGGGGTGCTCTGCATTCTCCAAAGCTCCAGCATCACGGGAACCTCACCATCAGATTGTTTAGTGTCATATCAGGACACTCATTGGGGGGGGGGGGGGCTACCCCGCGGCAGAGGTGCAGTTGGTGTATTCTACAGCCCCAACTGACTGGGCAATACACAGAGTTAAATGTTTTATTTCAGATAATTCAGTTTAGCATAAGTACACAGTTTAAATGTCAAAACAGTTCTATTGTAAACAATTCAGTTTAGCATGAATACATTGTTTAAATGCAAAAAAATCAGTATAGTGAAGGAAGCCCGGTTTAGTTCTATTTAACCCATAGATCGGACCCTTAACAGGTGCTCCCACTCCAGGCCAGAGTGGACCTGGGAGTGATGGCAATAAAGGGGTACTCTGCATTCCCCAAAGCTCCAGTATTACAGGAACCTCACCATCAGATTGTTTAGTGTCATATGCAAGACACTTGTTGCTGGGGGTCTTACCCCTCTGCAGAGAAGCAGTCGGTGTATTCTACAGCCCCAGCTGACTGGGCAATTCTTGTCAGAAGAAATCCAATTGTTCAAATGAGTATTAAGAAAAATTAATAGAAATAGATCTGATTGATTTGGTTTTTATGACATATTGACTGTTGTTGGTCATTTAATGCCAAATCCTGGATTTACATATATATCAAATAAACACATTTTGCAAATACACATTGTTAAATGATCAAACAGTTCTATTCCTAACAAATCAATTTAGCTTAAGTCAGCAAAGTTAAATGGTTCCAAGTATTGGTATGTATAACTGAAATTTCATTTAAACATCAGTAATATTTACGCAAAGTTAAATTTATACACAGTTAAATGATCAAACAGTTCTATTTGACCCAAAGATAGGACTCTATCAGGTGCTACCACTTTGAGACATAGTGGACCCGGGAGAAATGCCAATAAAGGGTACTACACATTCCCTAAAGCTCCAGCATTACTGGAGCCTCACCAACAGATTGTTTAATGTTATATCTGGGACGTTCATAGGTGGTGGTGGTGGTGGGGGGGTCTTACCTCTCAGCAGAGACGCAGTTGGTGTATTCTACAGTCCCAGCTGACTGGGCCACAGGACACTCATTGGGTGGGGGTTACCCCTCTGCAGAGATGCAGTCGGTTTATTCTACAGTGTAAGCCGACTGGGCTGGAATAGATTTGAGGTTGGGAAATGCACTGGGTAGGATTGAACTCAAAAAATAACCAAGTAAAATCAAGTAAAAGTCAGTAAAACAGAAATTCACTCCTCTCACACATCTACCAACTCTGTTCTGGATTTTGGATTTATTCTTTATCAGGTGTGACAGGAAAACATTATCATTTTCTCCAAAATATATTGGCATCAGAAAAAAAAACTAACAAAAGTGGTATGAAGAGTCAATGTTTTACTAAAAAGATAACAATCAGGGAATTGTAGGTAAATCACAAGAAGAAAAGATATCAGAATTTGTATTTTATTTAGGCTGAGAAAATAGGGATGGAAAATTATTGCTTTGTTAAAAAAAGACTTAATAAATTTAGGGGCTTGAGCTTGCTAATATTGGCTGGTGATGGCTAGCCACTTGGTGAGCCAATACCCAACTGATATCAGAATTTGTATTTTATTTAGGCTGAGAAAATAGGGATGGAAAATTATTGCTTTGTTAAAAAAAGACTTAATAAATTTAGGGGCTTGAGCTTGCTAATATTGGCTGGTGATGGCTAGCCACTTGGTGAGCCAATACCCAACTGATATCAGAATTTGTATTTCATTTAGGCTGAGAAAATAGGGATGGAAAATTATTGCTTTGTTAAAAAAAAGACTTAATAAATTTAGGGGCTTGAGCTTGCTAATATTGGCTGGTGATGGCTAGCCACTTGGTGAGATATCAGAATTTGTATTTTATTTAGGCTGAGAAAATAGGGACTTGGTGAGATATCAGAATTTGTATTTTATTTAGGCTGAGAAAATAGAGACTTGGTGAGATATCAGAATTTGTATTTTATTTAGGCTGAGAAAATAGGGACTTGGTGAGATATCAGAATTTGTATTTTATTTAGGCTGAGAAAATAGGGATGGAAAATTATTGCTTTGTTAAAAAAAGACTTAATAAATTTAGGGGCTTGAGCTTGCTAATATTGGATGGTGATGGCTAGCCACTTGGTGAGATATCAGAATTTGTATTTTATTTAGGCTGAGAAAATAGGGACTTGGTGAGATATCAGAATTTGTATTTCATTTAGGCTGAGAAAATAGGGACTTGGTGAGATATCAGAATTTGTATTTCATTTAGGCTGAGAAAATAGGGACTTGGTGAGATATCAGAATTTGTATTTTATTTAGGCTGAGAAAATAGAGACTTGGTGAGATATCAGAATTTGTATTTCATTTAGGCTGAGAAAATAGGGACTTGGTGAGATATCAGAATTTGTATTTTATTTAGGCTGAGAAAATAGGGACTTGGTGAGATATCAGAATTTGTATTTTATTGAGGCTGAGAAAATAGGGACTTGGTGAGATATCAGAATTTGTATTTTATTTAGGCTGAGAAAATAGGGACTTGGTGAGATATCAGAATTTGTATTTTATTCAGGCTGAGAAAATAGGGATGGAAAATTATTGCTTTGTTAAAAAAAGACTTAATAAATTTAGGGGCTTGAAGTTGCTAATATTGGCTGGTGATGGCTAGCCACTTGGTGAGATATCAGAATTTGTATTTTATTTAGACTGAGAAAATAGGGACTGTGAATCTTTGTCTTCTTAAAAAGATAATTATGAATAATCTTGGGAATTGAGAATGACGTATAAGGAGTTGAGTTAAGTTGATTGAGAGCAGTTGAGAGGAAGAAGTGGGAAGAGACAGGGAATCACCTTCCAGCAAAGAGACACTTGAAAAATGTGATGACTTCTCACTGTCTTTTCACTTCGTTACTTACCAACCATCAGACGTAGTTGCTAAGAAATCAAGTCGACCACTGTGCTAAATCTAAGCTATTGTTTTTTGTATTTAGGGCACCTCACTTAATGTAATGGTTAATGAGCTAGTCTAGCAGACAATTACAAGCATGTTAAATTTCCCCTGGTGCCCCACACTTCCAAACTTGTGCCAAATCTAAGCTATGTAGACTTGTTTTTAGGGCACCTCACTTTGTGTAATGGTTAATGAGCTCTTTGGCAGACTATTACATGCAAGTTCATTTCTCACTAGGTGCCCCACACTTCCACCTTGTGCCAAATCTAAGCTATATATACTTGTTTTTAGGGCACTTAATGAACTTGGCTGGCAGAATACTGGGTATGCTATAAGTCTTGCCTTGTAAATTCACTTCTTACTGCCAACAAGACAGGAAAAAAAATTAGTTGAATGAAATTAGAATAAAATAAATTTTATAAAAAAACATGGATCAACTTACATCCAGGTCCTAAACATCCACAGGGAGGGATTTCCATTTTCCTATTCGCCTTCAAACGTTTAAACAA
This sequence comes from Sepioteuthis lessoniana, assembly GCA_963585895.1. Lineage (NCBI taxonomy): Eukaryota > Metazoa > Mollusca > Cephalopoda > Myopsida > Loliginidae > Sepioteuthis > Sepioteuthis lessoniana. The sequence continues at coordinate 12,642,394 of OY757934.1, read as the reverse complement.
GTCATCACTATCAGATTCTGCCTCTGCTTTTGAGCCATTTGAAAATGGATCCAATCCTGGCTCAGTTTTTATAACTGGCTTCCTATCAGGAGTTTTCCTTCCATCAGCAGAGTGAGGTGGAGGTGGGTGACTCTCATTACTAGCAGAGTGCTTATTATTAAAGATACGCTTTGTTGTCTCACTGAGTGCATTTGTTATCTGGTTCATCTTGTCCAACGGAATATTTGTATTTTTGGGACAGGAATTCAGAAAAGCACTTTGAAAATGAGTTTCATTAAATTCTGAATTTCTGATTTTAAATGTGCACTTGATCTCGTTTTTAGCATTGGTGGGATTCACTTCGATTTTGGGTGACCATGCCTTAAATTGCTTACTTTCGTTATGTGATGAGGGCGTATTTCTATGCAGCACCTTTTGGCGTTTGAAATTCGGGGGAATACTCGTTCCATTTTCCCCTAATTTAGGTTTTATATCAGCTTTCATGTTTGTTGTTGATTGATGACATGTGTCTGGCGAATGCAGTGGGCGTTTGCTTGATGCTTGAGGCATAGCCTGCGGCAGAAAATGACCAGGAGATGCCAAAGGTTGCCTCGGGAATTGATCTTTGTCTGAGGTCGCTAGCTGCGGATCCTGAAAAGCTGACTGACCAAAGGGGGCAGAAGATGAAGATGGTAACTGTGATGGCATTTGCACTTCTCCTGGATAAGTGCCAGTAACAACTTCCGTTTTTATACGAACCATAGGTTTCTCATCAGAGAAGGGCTGCCACAGTAGCTTTTTGCAACCACCCATTTGCTGTGACGCAAGGAGATCATGATTTTTAAGGGAATTGTTTTTTTGTTGGATAACCTCTGAATATGAGGGAGGAGCCGGGAAGGTTGGGGGGTGGTTTGAGTATCTATTGTAGGCGGATTCAGTGTTCAACTGAGACTGGTTGGACTGGGTACTTGAGCTGAACGTGGAGGTATTGGAGCTGCAGGTGTAGATACTTGAAGTATAAAGAGGAGCGACAAGATTTGGGGTAAAACAGACATGAGTCAGTTTCCGTTTGCTAGATGAGGACATTGAAGGATGTCTTTGATGCTGCAATTTTGTCAGATCCTCTGGAACATGAGACACAGTTCTACCAGCCTTAGTATTAACAGGGATTCCGAGTGATACCGTGGGTTTGTCAACTGTTACATTATTATTGCTGTGCGATGAAGGATTATGGTTTGTGTATGTCAAAGAATTGTTGGATGATGTCTTGGGAGCATTACTATAAGAGGATGCTTGGTAAAATGGCGGCATTTTATGATTGTAAGGGGAATCGTTTGAATGCATGAAACTTGTATTGGGAGGTGAGAAGCAAAAGGGAGAAGCACCTGAGTGAGTGATGGCAGCGTTTGTAGAAATGGAATTCCGTGGAGAAGGCTTACATTTTATGACTGATGGTAACGGATGATAGGAAGGTGAAACTAGAGGGGAAGATGCACTTGATGTTGTGCTGTTCTGACTGCACGAACCTCGGTGTAACAAGTGGTTGCTATTTTGAGATGTGAAAGCACTTTGAACTGTTTTTTGTCGACCTGCCATTGTAGAGGGAGTGGGGTGGTCAAGGTTTGACCGAGCACTATCAAGATTCCCTGACAGCTTACTGAAGTGAAGCTTGCATTTTGTATTACTGCATTTTTCTGAAGTGCCACCTGATTTCGTGCATTCATCACAGCAAAATGGTGATTTAGGCCCAGGTCGAGTGGAAACAGGAGCAGATGGTGGTCTCATGCTCTGGGCGGTATTTGAGCATGCATCCATAGGTGGCGCTGAATGAGCATCTGTTGGGTAGGGAGTGGCATCTTGCTTTGTGACGCTTCCACATGATAGTGAATCTTCCCCTAAAGATGAGCATACGATTGGTACTGGACTGGACAAAGACATACTGGGGGTTAAAAATGGAACTGAGGATGAAGTGGGCATGGATCTTATTCCCTCATATGACCAAGGTGTTGGAACAGATGAAAAGCCTTTGTCTGATTGATCAGGAAACCCGGTTTTTGTTTTATGAGCTAAGACTGTGGGGTTTGGCAAATCTGTTTTGAGTTTTCCAGCTGCATTGCCTAGAGGCTCTCTGACTGACACCTCAGAAAAATTAGCAACGGATTTTCTTGTTAGTTTTGTATTTGGAGGCCCCGGCATTGCATTGTTTGGCAGCTGTCTGCCATCCAAAAATGCAGCTTTCTTTGCAGACAAATTGTGCCCAGTGGAGATCTGAACCGAATCTGGATGGCCTGGATCAATGATCTTAGGATGGCTCGTTGCAGAACCGGAGAAAAACCCTATCTGTTCAGAATTACACTCACTTGAAACAGAACCAGGAGACATTAAAGAGCCATTCTTAATTAATTCCTTTTGCATGCTGTTATCTGTAAGGATGTGTTGTGGCCAGCTTTCCATTTGATTTCCCTGAACGTAAGAAAGTTCTGTGAGTGAGTGTCCCTGAGAATGTAAGGTCTTGAAATGATTCATCCAGAGAAATGGGGAATCAGGAAGAATGTCTTTGCTATCGGCATGTGCCGTTTTCATGTGGCTTGACAACTGATTCGGATACTGCAGCTTGATGGGGAAAGCTCCCTGAGTTGGTGATGTGAAATAATCATTATGTAAAAATTGGTTGTCTGGCATTCGGATGTTTGTCATACTGTCTTTTCCTTTGCTTGATTCAGGGTCCGTTGCTAATATATTAACCTGTAATAAAACAAAAAAATAAAAACATGATAAAATACAAACATCAACAAGTTTTCAATTAATTTTGGACAAAAAAAAAGACAGCTGACAAAAAAATTAAGTAAAACAATTTATGACATTCGGATAATTTATGAATACTGAATATTGTGGCAAGTAGAGATTAAACATTTGTTGGTATCATGGATAAAAGGCTGAACACAGAACGCTGTATCACTTATGGGGTGCATATTATACGGTATTAACCCCCCCCCCAAAAAAAAAACATGAAAAAAGCAGACATAAAGTTTATTATAAAAACAACTGATGTGGCTTATGACAAGTTAGGACAATTTATGACCCTTAATGTTTGAGAGGGTCTCCATTAACATTAGATGCAGTGAATTTTTTTTTTGCGGCCACAACTTTTTTTTAAAGATAATTCACAGTTTTCTCAGAATTTTTGAGGAAAACAATTGGTGAATTCAATTTCTTTGCAATATCCCTATTAATAGTCCACAATCGTTGAACACCACAATTTGACTGACTCAGATAACTACTTACAAGTCATTAGCAAAGGACTAATCACAAATTTGGATATTAAATCAAGAAAAAGAAAATTTAAAGAAATTTTTCAGTATTCTTAAGAATTTTCTTCTTAGAAAATTATGACTTTTTATGACAACTAATGGAACTTTGTTAGCAAATCAAGGAAAATAATCATTTCCTAAGTGTATCTAAGTCGTTGAATTTTTATCAAAATTTGTGGCAATCATAAGAAAAGGTTCATTTTTTTCATTGTCTTTTTTGTTCAATACTCTGCGTGTGAGAGAGAGAGAGAGAGAGAGTACACACACACACACACTCAAATACAGGGTGTTTTAAAAAACATGATATCATTTGAAATAGACAGGGTGCTTTGGTCATGTCATCCTGAATATATCAATGCAAATGTCTGAAAAAAGTTAATATTTAGTTATTGTGTATCACACACAGCCCTAGCGTTTAGGCTTAATAAATCTAAAAAATAAAGTGCATATTATACATGAATAAATACAGTATTCTTAATACAAATAATTTGCACAGTTTTATGGTTCGAAGAATTCCCTATCTAATACAAATTTATACACAATTACAAGAATCGACAGGCCTAAAAATGCAACCAACCAACCAACCAACCACTTATCATACCAAATATTAATTCATACACTAGAGAATCTCTGTGATATAATGGTTAAAGTACTAGACTGCAGCATTAAAGTAAGCAAGTTCAAACCCCAGTTGTGCCGTTACATGCACTTTTGGATAAATACCCTTGAAAAAGGCATGAATCTCCGATGGGTTGAATAGTAGCTCTGCTGTTCTTTTACAAGGATGGCTTTGGCATTAAATAACACACAAAGGTTGATATGCCATCAAATCAAGAAAGCAATTTATACAGTTGATTCTGGAGTCAACTATTTTCATGTATTAATCATTATTAAATAGGTGTTATTACTTGAAAATATATAAGTCCTTGTAAATTATCATTTAATATGAATACTTGAGACCATATAGTAAAAGTTGGCGACTGTAGTCGAGGGCGACCAGAAGGCTCCCTTTTCAATAGCTTCTACACTGAGGTGTAGGGGAGGCCGCTACTCTTTTCTCTGGATTGCTCCACTTTATTTACCCTTATATTGCTGAGTGTTAAGCAAGGAGGTATCAAGTACCATTTTTAAAGTTTTTGATATGACACGACCTGGGATTGAACCCAGGGCACCTCAACCATTGTAGGTTATTTAATGCCATATCTATTTTTAATACATATAAACAGTTATATTTCAAACAATTCAGTTTAGCATAAGTAGATGGTTTAAATGTAAAAATTTTATCTATAGATAGAAACCTATCAGGTGCTACCATTCTGAGCCAAAGCAGACCTGGGAGTGATGGCAATGAAGGGGTACTCCACATTCACCAAAGCTCCAGCATTACTGGAGCCTCACTATCAGATTGTTTATTGTCATATCCGGGACACTTGTTGAGGGAGTCTTACCCCATCTGCAGAGATCCAGTTGGCATATTCTACAGCTCCAGCCCATTGGGCCAGCTATAATAGTTTGCGAAAGATTGTTATTAGTTATTGGAGACCATATATTTGCTTGGTAAAAAAAAGAAAGAAAGATTGACTAAATAATCCAGAATGGATTAACATTGTTTATTTGAAACCAGGCCATTGGCCTAATGAGTAGAGTGTTTGCCAATGGTCCAGGAGATTGGGGTTCAATCCCAGGTTGAGTCATACCAAAGACTTCAAGTTATCTATTCTTAATACAAATAACTATTAATAGCTCACAGTCATATGACTTCAAGTATTTGTACCTAATACTAATAATTTTCAAAATGATTTACTTGACCATAGATGGGACCAAACAGGTGCTATCATTCTGGGTCAGAGTGGACCTGGGAGTAATGGTTTGTTTGTTTGGGTTTTATGGCATATCAACCTTTGACGGTTACTTAATGCCAAATCTACTTTTATACAAATAAAAAGTTCTCTTTCAAATAATTCAGTTTAGCATAAGTACACAGTTTAATTGTCAAAAACATTTCTATTTCAAGCAATTTAGTTTAGTCAAACAGTTTTAATTTAAACAATTTTGTTTAGTATAAGTATAGTTTTAGTTTACACACAGTTACACGTCAAAACAGTTCTATTTCGAACAATTCAGTTTAGTGTAAGTACAGTTTCAATGTCAAAACAGTTCTATTTCAAGCAGTTCAGTTTAGCATAAATACACAGTTTAGATCTATTTGACCCATAGATAGGACCTTATCAGGTGTTACCACTCTGGGCCAGAATGGACTTGGGAGCGATGGTAATGAAGAGATATACTGCATTCCACAAAGGTACAGCATTACTGGAACCTCACCATCAGATTATTTAGCATCATATACAGGATACTCGTTGGGGGGGGGTCACCTCTCTGAAGAGGTGCAGTCAGTGTATTCTACAGCCCCAACCGACTGGGCAACGGGAGTAATGGAGATAAAAGAGTGTCTCCAGGACTGGAACCTCACCAATGGATTCAGTTTAGTATTATACCCAGGATCCCCTTTCTTGGGGTGGGGGATCTTACCTCTCTGCAAGAAACATATTCAGTGTATTCTAAGCCTCACTGATATGGCAAGGCTCAGTAAATGATTATTTTAAAAGTTTATTGTTGATATAAAACTGGAAATCAACTCATCGTTTTCTTCTGCTATAAAAAGAATAAAAAGAAGCTAGGGTAAAGAAAGTGACTTTTTTTTCTGATAAACAAAAAAAAAAATTTAAAAAAACCCACTCAAGATGTAAACAAGATTTACTTTGTATAAGAGACAACAGCAGCAGCAGCAGCAGTAGTAATAGTAGTTTGAGCACTTGTTAATTGACCAAGGTTAGGATAGCGAGACACCCCCCTCAGCTTTCCTCTGTGACCCAGACAGATATTTCTCTAACCTAGTAAGTGCAAAGGTATTCCTAGTGCAGCAGATATGACATTCACAAGAAGTTTAAAAGAACAAAAAAAAACCAACCACCAGAGCAGAAAAGAGAGCACTCACTATTATATATATATATATATATATAAAAAGAGTGGTTCCAGTTTCTGAAGTTGCTTTGCTAACCCTTTGTTTCTATTCATCTAAGTGAGCTGTATTTCAAATTTTATACTAATTGAAAAATATTAAGTGTTGCTACTTATCTATCATTTTCGTATGGTAAGTAGCTAAATCACATGCTCAAATAGTTACTAAACATAACATACTAAAAAGCCAGTAGGGCACCCATTGAGAATCTAACTCATAAGGGTTTGCTTGCCAAACTCACTAACCATTACACCATGCAAGGCACCCCTTAAAAAATAAATAGATAAAAAATACATGTGGGTTAAATTTGGAACGAGGCTGCAAGTATAAGGCACCTTGTTAGGATCAAATTTACTTCTCACCAGTAATTGTCATTCACTAAGCTTAACTTAGGTTTGGCACATAGCTGTGAATATGTGGCACCCAGTGAGGATCGAATTAACTTCTTAGTAATAATTGTTTTATAAGACCAGTTTGCTAAACATTGCAGCAGAATATAGAGATAAAAACTAAGTATAGCTTAGATTTTAAATGAAGTTGCTAGTATGAGACACAGTGAGGATTAAACTCTCTATTCAGTCATAGCAAGGCCATACTAACTAAAGACCTGGCCTCCATGCAACTCGAATCTTTGGATAATTAGTTCAAATCACAAAAGGAAAATCACTAAAAAAAATTTTTTTCCAGTTTTCCGTGTAGAATTCTACCAAATTTTCAATGGCTTAGACATGCATAATCAAGTAAGAAAAGTTGGCAATCGTAGTCAAGGGGGACCTGAAGGCTCCCTTTACATAAGTTACTACACTGAGGTGTGGAGAAGGATGTTACTCCTTTCCAAAAATTGCTTCATTTTACCCTTGATCTGTACCTTATAATGCAAAGAGGCACCAAGTACCATTTTTTGAGTATTTGGTATAACTCGACCCGGGATTGAACTCCAGTCTCCCATGCAAACACTCTACCCACTAGACCAATGGCCCGATAGTGATTATTTTTTTGTGATTATTGTTCCCTTAGTTGTAGGAAGAATTCTTTTAAAAGAAGAAAATTATCAGAAATTCCAAACAGTAGGAAATTTCTGAGAATTTGGCAAGTAAGCAGTTGTTAGGGTTTGAAAAAAAGGTTGTCACACACAATGATCATGGACTGTCACTTCACAATATTGCAAAGTAATTGAATTGCCATCATTCATCAATTGATGGTTTCTTTAAAAATTATAAGAAAAGTGGCAATTATCATAAAAAAGGTTATGGCCCTAAAAGAAAAACCACAGCATCTGAAAATACAAAAATTGTTTGAGCAGTAAAGTGGCAACACACCTCAACATCACAACAACTCAAAGTTGAAATTAAATGTTTCACCAAAAACTATTCAATACTGATTGTATGAATTTGGGTTTTCAAGCGTCTTTTAAATTTAAAAAGCATTTTTCAGTGAAAAGAATAATTTGTTGTAAACAAAATCAATTGTCATCAATCATCATGAATTGCCTCAAATTTTTTATGTCAACTTTCCCTTTTTTTTTTATAATATAGTACGTCTAGTTTTGTCAATTGTATTTAAAAAATAAACCCAGATTATCATAAACTAAACCTAGAATATCATAAGTATTATTAATCATTATCACACTTAACATGAACTTGAACATGAACACATAACATGAACTTAAAAAGTTTGGAGACAGATTTCTGAATATTACAAAATTTTCTTCAAAATTTGGGGAGTCTTTGTGGCATCTTGACTAATGTGCTAGACTGACATGTTAGTGAGGTTGAACTTCAGTCACACTATTACATTTACTTTCAGACTAATACCCTTTGGAAAGGTATGAACCTCCTTATCCCCACAAGGTATTGGTTAAATAGTACCACTACTGTTCTACGAGGATGGTTTTGGCCTTAAATAACCTATGAAAGTTGATCTGCCATCAAACAAAGAAACCAAACCAATTCTTCAAAATTGGCAAACCTCTTATGGATTGATACTGTGTTCAAGGCATTTTTAAGAATCAATTCACCACTCGACAATACAGGAGTACCCATGTCCTCAAAAATGTTCGATGATGGACAAAAGTACCCAGACTACATGAACATAGACTTTAGACAGTTTTTAAACTGCCTACCTTCGCATTTGAGACATCTCATTTGCCGAAAAGCTGAATAAAAAGCTGAATAAAAAGCTGAACACTGAATCATTTTCTGTCATTTTCAATAAAGTATACCTACAATACATTAGAAAGAAAAAATTAATTTTCATTTGACAAATGGATATACTACATTACCAATACATTTTTTGTCACTTCTTTCATCCTATATTAATTCTTTTTAAAATGATTTTTAAAACTTACAAAATCTTTTCTCTTGACAATGATCCAAATTGAGAACAATTAAAAAATAAAAGCCACAAAAGAAATTTTCTTATTTGTTGTATCATTTTTATATGTGTGGGTCATACAATAAATAAAAGGAATTAATAAAAAAAAACAACATTTTTTTCAGAATTCATCGCCAGATATGTAAACTCTTCGTTGTTTGGGGGCTTTCCCTGTGATGTAATGAAAGCGTTGGACTGTAGGATTGTAGTATGCGAGTTTGAACTCCAGTCGCACTATTACATTCACTTTCAAATAAATACCCTTGGGAAAGATATGAACACTCTTATCCTCGTAGCTTTGGGTTAAATTGTACCACTACTGTCTTTCTAGAAGGATGGATGTGGCATTAAATAACCTGAGAAGGTTGATATGCCATTAAACAAACACAAACAATTGACATTGTCTGGAATTGGTTCAGAGCAAAAATATTTTTAATTTCCCAAAAATATTTCTTTTGAGGTTATTTAAAATAGCAACAAATCAGAATGCTCCAAGGCTTGAACAGAGGTCTGTCATCAAATTTTCAGTAGCTGAGAAGTGGAAATCATGTGAAATTTACAGAAGAATGTTTGATGTGTACAAAGAAGCAGGTTTTAATAAAAAAAAAAAAATATTCATGAATGGGCTAAACATGGGTTTACCACAATACACCTGAGTTGAAAAAACAGTTCATGGAGTGGAAACTCACTTACTCTCTGGTAAAGAAAAAGTTCTGGATGCAGCATTCAGTAAAGAAGATAATGCTGACAGTGTTTTAGAACATTGAGGGACCCATCACTATTGATCTCCTTGAAAAAATTGCAACTGTAAACATTGTTTTTTATTGTCAACTACTAAGGCAAAATTCACCTTATTCATTGAATAAGTCTCACCTGTATGCAATTCAATTTTTTTTTAGTTAGGTTTGGTTTGGTTTGGTTTCTTTGTTTAATGGCATATCCACCTTTGTTGGTTATTTAATGCCAAAGCTATTCTCCTAGAGGAACAGTAGTGGTACTATTTAACCCATAGCTGGGAAGATAAGGGGGGTCATACTTTTCCCAAGGGTATTTGCCCGAAAGTGAACGTCATAGTGCGACTGGAGTACGAACTCGCTTACTACGATCCCGCAGTCCATTGCTTTAACCATTACACTACGAGGACACCCCCTTTTTTTAGTTACAGTGCTGTAGAGTTTGATTATAGATAATACCTGTTTTGGATATATAATATTTTATGAGAAATGATAAATTCCTGGCTGAGAAGAAAATTAACTTTTTATAAAAAAAGATTATTAGAGGCGTACTTATTTATGAGAGCTACTCTATATTTCATCACTGATATAGTATATATATATATATATATATATATATATATATATATATATATATATAGTGATGTTTAAAAAATGTATTATCGTTTAATAAAAGATCATCATATAAAGAAAAATAACAGAAAACAAAAACCAACAATTAAACGAATAATAAAATGTAAAAATGACAAAATAAATTTTAAACAATCAATAAAATTGGTGACCGTAGTTGAGGGCGACCTGAAGGCTCCCTTCTCAGTAGCTACTACACTGAGGTGTAGGGGAGGGCGCCACTCCATTCCCTGGATTACTCCACTTTACCGTTCCTTATAATGCTGAGTGTTAAACAAGGCATCATCAGGTACCATTTTTCGAGTCTTTGGTATGACTCGACCTGGTCTTCCTGACCATTGGCGAAAAAAATTAAAAATAAACTGAATTCTGATTAGCATGTTAAGAATTATGTGAAAGGAATGTTAATTAAAATCCGATTTGGTGCCGTTAAGACCAGGATATGACCCCAGGAAAATGGGAGATGGTGAAGTTAGAGTCATATGAACAAAAACAAACAACTAATAAAAAAGTAAAATTTATAAATTAAAAAAAGTAAATAATAAAGTAAACAAAAAAAAAAAATGTAAACTTTTATTTCACTTACCCAAATGTGTCACACTGAAAAAAAAACAAAACAAAATACATAAAACTAACCATACTGGCTCATATTATATATTATATTTACTACTCTTTAACAAGCTGCGGTTTGTTCCCTGACGACAGAAAGGATGTTGCAAAGGATCCAGAGACACAGCAGAATTACTTTACACAGATCAACACATTCTAAGGTTGTAAAATCGTTGTTGTTAAAAATAAAGAATCTAAAGTTGCCTTTTTTTATAGTTTACAAGTATTACTTATTTAAACTTGATACCCTTGTAGACTATTTAATAACAACTCTTGCTTATACATATTGTTGATGAATTGGCTGAATGCAGTCGAGGGTGACCAGTGGGCTCCATTTTCATTAGCTACTACACCAACATGTAGGGGAGGGTGCTACTCCTTACCCTGGATCTATATTTCATAATGGTGAGTGTTAAGCAAAGAGGCATCAAGTACCATTTTTTAAAAAAGTTTTTAGTATGACTCAACCTTGGATTGAACTCCAGTCTCCCAAACCATTAGGCAAACACTCTAACCATTATGCCAATAGTCTGGTCAATATTAAATATGTACAATTTGTAAATGAATAGTTTGTAAGTAACCCTTTTTAAATGAGCCAGAGATTATTTGTATGCAAACACTTAAATGATTTCAAGTTTGCAGTCTAACACCAACAGTTTTATTTGAAAACAGTCAAATGGTTCAAACTATTATTATGTAATACTAATAATTCAATTTAACAGTCATTTGCTGGCAAACAAATGGTTTTAAGTATAGAAAATTATTAAATATCTCTTTCTGTCCAATAGATAGGACCCTAACAGGTATTACTACTCTAGGTAAGAGTGGACTTGGGAGTAATTACAATAATGGAGTACCCCATATTCTCTAAAGCTCCAGAACTGGAGACTCACCTGCAGATCATTTAGTCATATCCAAGACAATTTTTGGAGGAGGGTTTTTAATCCCTTTGCAGAGATGCAGTTAACATATTCTACAGCCTCAGCCGACTGGGCTAATTACATACAGTTTGTAAGATAGTCGTTATTAAAAATAAAGGATGTAAAGTTACTTTAAAGTTTACTAGCAGTATTTTGCCATATCACATACACGTAAGATGGTTGTTATTAAAAATAAAGGATGTTGAGTCACTTTTTGTTAAAGTTTTCAGAAAATATAGCCATCAAATGAAACTTTTTTTTAAGAAGAAATGGATGGTGAATAAATTATAAATAGGGTGTTTATAATTCATCTTTGCATTGATTTCTTTTAAAAAAACGTTTCATCTGAAATTATTAGTAATGAAATTAAAGTAAGAAAATAAGATTTAAATTGTTTATGATTATATATATATTTTTTTTATTTTCATCATACAACGTGTGAAAGCACGTGCAATACCCTAGCCTCATCAGTCGCCAACCAGGGTGATAACACAGTTTCGGTAGCTGAAGGCGGCCAAAACAAGATTATATATTCTATTTTAATACCAAGTCTATAGTTGTTTAATGGCCCAGTTAGCTGGTGTTACAGAATTACACCAACTGCATCTCTGCAGATGGGTAAGACTCCCCCAACGAGTGTCCTGATATGATTAAACAATCCGATGGTGAGGCTTTAGTAATGCGGGAGCTCTGGGGAATGTGTAGTACCCCTTAATTGCCATCACTCTCAGGTCCACTTTGGACTTGAGTGGTAGTTCTATAAGACCTATGGGTTTTATAGAACTAAACTGCGTAATTACGCTTATCTAAATGGAATTGTTTGAAATTAACTGTTTTTACATTCGACTGTATGTAACCAAAAAACTGTACTTATGCTGAACTGAATTGTTTGAAATAGAACTGTTTGATCATTTAGTTAATTGTAAATAAATGACTGCTGTTTAATTGAATTATTAGTGATACATATCAATACTTGGAATCATTTAACTTTGTTGACAGGCTAAAATGAATTATTTGAAATAGAACTGTTTTCACATTTAACTGTGTAAACAAAAAACTTTATTTAAACCAATGATTAACTCTGTGTAAACAAAAGACTGTATTTATGCTAAACTGAATTGTTTGAAATTACATGAAACTATTTTACTGTGAGAAAAAAAAATGAGCTTAGGCTTGTTTAAAAATATTATCTTCAAAATGTGTTTAGAAATCATATATTTAATATATGTATAAAAAGGATTTAGCATTGAATAACCGACAAGGATTGATATGCCATAAAATCAAATTAAACCAAACCAAACTATAATTCTGATGGGGTGAAAGAAAAACAGATGATACAATTTGCAAATAAAAAAATAATACCTAAACAGATCTCTGAAAAAAAAAAAAAATTCCATAGAAAAAAGAAAAGACAAAAACATTTGTACTGCTTGAAAATAATCAACCAATATCGCAATGCGTAGTCAAAAGAAAAAACACAGACAATAATTACATTAAGTAGAGCGAAATGCGAATACCTACAGAATCAGAAGTAATCTACCTAGGTGAAATTACTAGGTAGATTACTACTGACTCTGTAGGTAGGTATATATATATATATATATATATATATATATATATATATACAATGAACAATGTTATTTCTTCTCTTTGTTATTCTTGATCCATAATTCCTTTAAGTGCTCCTTGCCAAGGATCTGTGTAATGATGCCTTATCTAAGAAAGTGGACTACTATTAAATCTAAAACTACTAGTGTAATAAAATACTACAGAAATTAAAATGAAAGAAATATTTGTCAAAAATTAATACCTGATAATGCTTATTACATTTATTCCTTTCGTCTATTCTTGTGCTTTACTTGTATCAAATAACCAGAAATTTGAATGCTGATTTTCAAGGTTGGCAGACACTCCCCACTTCAAAAGAAAACAGCAACACAATCCTCTCAGCTATATTCTGAGTATTTTCCCTTTTTCCTTAACAAGCTAGTCTTCCCTGGTCTCATAAAATTTTTGTTTTGTTGGTAATGGGGCTGCTACTCATGCAGTGCGTCTTGAGCAGGAATAGCCTCACGAAGCCCATCCATCTCCAGGTCTTGGGACTCCCCATAACATAATGGCTAAAGTGCTGGACTGAGGGCTTGAAGTAAGTGAGTTCAAACTTCAGTTGCACTATTACATTCACTTTTGCAAAAATATCCCAGGGAAAGGCATGAACCCCCTAATCCCCCAGCAATGAGTTAAATAGTTCCACTACTGTTCTTCTACAAGGACAGCTTTAGCATTAAATAAACCACAAAGGTTGATATGCCATTAAACAAAGAAACTAACCACCTTTCTAGGTCTATAACTGGTTTAAATATAGTTTTCCTTTTCCAAGACTAGTTGCCATGCCAAAGTTAAAGAGCCCAGTATGACCTATTTACACGCAGCTGGGGGTGATGGCGTAGAATAGATTCATGCCTTTCCTAAGGTTAATCAGTTGGGTTTTATGGTATATCAATCACTGTAGGTTATTTAATGCCAAATCCTCTTTATACATATCTATCAAATATATATGATTTGGTTTGGTTGGGTTTTATGGCATATCAACCATTGTAGGTTATTTGATGCCAAATCCTCTTTATACATATATATTAAATATATATGATTTGGTTTGTCTGGGTTTTATGGCATATCAACCATTGTAGGTTATTTAATGCCAAATCCTCTTTATTCCTTTCATCTATTCAATATATTAAATATCAAACATTAAATATATATGATTTGTAAACACATTTTCTAGATAACATCTTTAAATGAACCTGAGCTCATTTTTTTTGCACACAGTTAAATGGTTATACATGTGATTTGTAAATGAATAGTTTATAGGTAATTTTATTTTTAAATGAGTTAGAAGTAATTTGTACACAAGTATTGCTGTTATTTCTACACAGTTAAATGGTTTCAATTATTGCTAACACTTATAATTCTCTACAAAATTGATCATTTGTTTGCAGACAGTGAGGTGGTTACAAATATTGCTATTTAACAGTTATCATTCAATTTAATACTATTCAATCATTTTCACACAGTTAAATGGTTCCAAGTATTGCTATGTATCACTTACAATTCAATTAGTCATTTGTTTAAACACAATTAAATGATCAAACAGTTCTATTTCAAACAATTCAGTTTAGCATAAGCCAACAAAGATAAATGGTTTCAAGTATTGCTATGTATCACAAACAATTCAATTAACATCCGCCATTTGTTTAAACACAATTAAATGATCAAACAGTTCTATTTCAAACAATTCAGTTTAGCATAAGCCAACAAAGATAAATGGTTCCAAGTATTGCTATGTATTACAAACAATTCAATTAACATCAGCCATTTGTTTACACACAATTAAATGATCAAACAGTTCTATTTCTAACAATTCAATTTAGAATGTCATTCATTTGCACTCAGTTTAAATGTCAAAGTTCTATTTGATGTATAGATAGGACCCTATTAGGTACTACCACTCCAGGTCAGAGTGGATGAGGGAGCAATGGCAATGAAAGAGTACTCTATATTCCCCAAAGCTACAGGACTGGAGCCTTGCCATCAGAAAGTTTAATGTCATAACCAGGACACTTGTTGGAGTGAGGGTCTTACATCTCTACAGAGATGCAGTTGGTGTATTCTACAGCTCCAGCTGACTTGGGTCTTTCCTAAGGGTTATTAATGCAAACAGTCTCATCCAAGATTTGGATTCAAGTTGCCAGGTCCTTTTTTTTTTTTTTTTTTTTTTTTTACAATGATAACCAATATTCCAAGAGTTCCTCTGAAATATCATACAGCACATTTGAAAATATGCAAGTTTTAAGATTTTATTTTGGCTATTTTAAATATCTTTTAAAAAGTGCTAATTTATTGTGTGAATCAAAAACGAAAATGAAAATATATGAAAAATAATTTTAAAATGGAAATAAGGAAAAAATATTACTGAATGCATATTGGGTTAGCGAGAAAAGTTATTTTTACTTGATAAACTGAACAGACTTAATACAAACACCTCATAACAGTTGACATTCTTCGGGGCAGTTAGCATGAGTCTGTAAAAAAATAAACAAATGAAAGTTTTGCAAAAAAAGCAATTAAAACAGTCCATACGTGTAAGAATTCTGGCAGTAATTAGTCTGAAAAAAAAAAAAATCAGAAAAAGAAAGAAAGAAAATCTTTTCAGTTAAGTCAAAAATAGCTTTAATGAAATAAGATATTAGGCTTAAGTCTCTAAAATTACACCATGAACTGTCATATGCGACAATGGCCTAGTGGATATATACATTGGTTAAGTATGGCAATTTGCTTGTTGATTGTGAGTTCACTCCCTGTGTTGGGTAGTGGAAGCTGTATACTTTAAGATTAACAGAAATTACTTCATGAAAGGGGAAGTAACTACCATAGGATAAACCTAAGAGAAAACTTTCCCTGTTCTCATGGATTTAAATAAAGGGTGTAGTACAAAATTCTAAAAACACTTCAAGTCATTAAAGGGGAACATGTTTAATTGTATAACTCAAGGGCAGCTAGATAACTATGTTCACCAAATTTCTTGTGTTTATTTATGACCCTAAAGCTTATTTTTAGCCTATTAGTTTTTGAAAATTTCGAGAATTTTATTTTTAGCAAAGATTGATTGATTGATTGATTGATTTTAACGGCATATCAACCAATTTAGGGGTATTTTATGCTTAGCGGTAGGAGAATCACAAACATTGTAGATCCATATTTACATTTTTGAATAGTTGTTTCTTAAGAGTTTAAAATCTTTTTTTTTCTTGCATGTAGTCCTATCGAATATGAATAATTTTCAAACAGTTCTATTTGATCCATAGATGGGACCCTCAGAAGTATTTCCATTCCAAGTCAAAGTGGACCTGGGAGTAATGGCAATAAAAGTGTACTTCATACTCCCCAGTTCTCACCATCAGATGCAGTGTAGTGTTGTACACCCCTTTTCTTGGTGGGGTTGGGGGTGTCTTATACTTCTGCTACAGGGGATACAGTCAGTATATATCTTAAGCTCTACTGACAGAGCAAAGGCCAGCTAGAGAGCTATGGTCACCAAATTCCTGGGCTTTCTAAGTGAAGTCTGTTTTTAGCACATTAGTTTTTAAAAATTTTTTAAATTTGGGGTTCAACTTACAATGTAAGTATAATACTAAATCACACCCTTAATATATGTCCATGAAATTAGCTAAACTAAATCTTTATATTTTTGTTCAAATGTATAAAGTAGACATTTGAGGTAAGCATTTCCCAATGAAAACAATTAATTGGGACTTATCCAGATGTTGAAAGAAAATTAAGGCTTAAACCCCCTAACCCAACAACTTGTGTTTATATTTGTTATAGGAGCAATGACCTTTCGGGGAGAAATAAACATTAACCTTTTTGTGGCATTTATTAATCAATAAATCCTCACAAAAATATTGTTTGGTGTCATACTTATGTTTATTGCTGTAATGAAAAGTGGGAGGGATGAATTCACGATCAGTTTTTATAAATTAAATTGCTGCATATAGGACAGTTTCTAGTGAAAAACTCATCTCAAAGTTGGTGAAAGATTAAAGTTTTCAAAGCTAAACAATGGTAGGAAACAATGATAGTCTCAGATTTCCAATAATGAAAAAAATTCTTGTCAAATAACGAAATAACTGACAAGGCTTTATCTGAAACAGGGATCCCAACTTTTTCAACCTGAGGGTCACAAAGCTTAACCCAGAAGGGTCACGAACCAAGATCTTAAAAAAACCAAAACCTCTGCTATATTCATAAGGTAGCAATCATAATTTATTAATGAGGTATCTGATGTTGTTTGCAATCACAATAAGATGTTTGGTTTAGTTTAGTGCCATATCAACCATTGTAGGTTATTTAATGCCAAATCCTTTTTATGCATGTATATTAAATATATCATTTCTTAACTCAGTTTGTAGATAACATTTCTAAATGAGCCTGAGTTTATTTTTTTTTTTTTTACACACAGTTAAATGGTTTCACTTATTTCTATCTAATATGAATAATCTTATTTACTATTAATCATTTGTCTGCACACAGTTTAATGTTTTCAAGTATTGCTATGTATTACTGACAATTCAATTAAATATCAGTCATTTGTTTACACACAGTTAAATGATCAAACAATTCAATTTAGCATAAGTACCCAGTTTAAATGTCAAACATATTTGATCCATAGGACCCTATCAGGTGCTACCACTCCAGACCAGAATGGACCTGGTAGTGATAGCAATGAAGGGGTACTGCGTATTCCCCAAAGCTCTAGCATAACTGGAGTCTCACCATCAGATTGTTTAGTGTCATATCCAGGATACTTGTTGGTGGAGTCTTACCCCTCTGCAGAGATACAGTCGGTGTATTCTGCAGCCCCCGCTGACTGAGCCAGATAAAAAAAATGTGATATCAGGGTTGAATGAACAGATTGACGGAAGGGGCACATCAGATAAGTGATGATTTGACAGTTGCAAATGCAATCGGCTCTTGGTATGCTTTATTTTAGAAAATGATGTTCACAACAGTATGTAGTGATTAACATGCTTACTGCAGTGTAAGTAAGTAAAGTAGGCGACCATAGTCGAGGGTGACCCGAAGGCTCCCTTTTCGATAGCTTACTACACCAAGGTGTAGGGGAGGGCGCTACTCCTTTCCCTGGATTGCTCCACTTTACCCTTGATCCGTAGCTTATAATGCTGAGTGTTAAGCAAGGAGGCATCAAGTACCATTTTTTGAGTCTTTGGTATGACTCGACCTGGGATTGAACCCAGGTCTCCCGGGCGATTGAGGAAATGGACACAACAATACGAGTTCAAATCCTGGATTAGGCTGATTGCATTTCACATAGCATTAATAACCTTGGAAAAGGTATGAATTGAATTATTCTCCCTCCAGCTATGGGTAAATAGTAGGGCGGACTGGGTTCTTCAGCCTTGGTGAAGCAACCAGTATAACCAGTAAAACTTTGCTTAAAAGTTGATCTCGTGTCATATCCTGCAGAGGGTTGGTTGTTTCGTTTTATGGTGTATCAACTTTTTGGGGTCATTTAATGCCAAATTACATTTCAAACAATTCAGTTTAGTATAAGTATAGTTTTTGTTTTTGTTTACAAACAGTTAAATGTCAAAACAGTTCTATTTCAAACAATTCAGTTTAGCATGAATACAGTTTAGTTCTATTTGACCCATAGATAAGACTATCAGGTGCTACCACTCCATTCCAGAGTGAACCTGGGAGTGATGGCAATTAAGGGGTACTCTACATTCCCCAAATTTCCAGCATTACTGCAACCTCCCCATTAGATTGTTTAGTGTCAAATGCAGGACACTCCTTGGAGGACCTCTCTGCAAAGATTCAGTCATTGTATTCTACAGCCCCAGTCGACTGGGAAACTGTACAGAGGGTTTAGTTAATACATACGACTCATGTGTGGGTAATAGGGTTGAGGAATCCTCTAGATGGAAGCATGATATTCTTATAAAAATCAAGGTTTAGTTTCTTTATTTAATGGTATATCAACCTTTATGGGTTATTTAAAGCCAAAGCCATCATTGTAGAACAACAGGAATACAATTTAAACCATGGATGGAGGGGTAAAAGGGTTCATATCTTTCCTAAGGGTATTAGACCAAAAGTGAACTGGAGTTCAAACTTGTTTATTTCGAGGCTGCAGTCCAGTATATAAAATGTAATATGCCTTTTTGCAGAGGAATAAGATCACTAAAGAGATGTTCTGGGTGATGAACTAAACTGTATCTGATGGTGAGACTTTAGTTTTGGAGCTCTGAGGAGTGTGGGGTGTCCTTTGTCCACCTTTTGTCCAACCTGATCCGGTGTGGTAGTATCTATTAAGAGTTCCATCTACAGATCAAATAGATCTTTTTGGAACTTATTGCTATTGGATAGGAATACTTGAAACCATCTAACTGTGCATTCAGATGATTATTATTAAATAGGTATAGTTACTTGAAACCATATAATTGTGTGAGAAAAAACGAACATCGGCATTAAATAACTAAGCAAAGACTGACATGCAGTAAAGCCAACCGATAGTAAATTATAATTAAAAATCAACCAACAAAAATCATCATCAAACTGCAACAAGACACTAAAAAAATGGTGATATAATAATAAGTTTTATAATAACAGCCCATAGTATGTGGCCTGAAATATTTAAATGTATTTGAAAATATTTTAAAATCTCGTCACTATGCCATTTCTTTTATACACAATGGCAGAAGAAAAGCACATAAAATACATTCTAACAAAGCCCCCCACCAAGTAAGAGATAATCCTAAATAAAGAGATAATCCTAGTTGAACGGAATTCAATACATAGATAATTTTCACCCTCAAAGTCAAGATTATTGTAAACTGGTGCATAGAAGTCGATCTGCCATATAAGTCAACCAAAATTTTTAGCTCAAAATTCAGGGTTAGACTAACACCTACTGTATAGGTCTCACCCCACAAACATACTTTTGGCTACTGATAGGCTGAGTAACCTTTACTTGAAATGTTGTACCATATAAGTATAGTAATAATGTCAAGGTGTGTATATACAATAAACTACCATTATGTCTTATTAAATTGTCATTACTCCGCTAGCGTATCGTGTATATAATTTCTCTGAAATTAGAATTAGATTAGTCATGTATGAAACATGCAAATCTTACACATTCGAGCTCATATTTATATGAATTCATGCTCTATTGCACAATAATGAAATTGTGCAGATAAACAATAAATCATAGTTGTCTGACTGGCTGGTTGGTTGCTGTGAAGTTCTGCTTTGTATTTATTGTGCATCAGATGTTGGAAATGGTGCATAATAAAGCGTTCCCAATGGCCCGAGAGACCTGGGTACAATCCCAGGTCAAGTCATACTAAAGACTCAAAAAAATGGTACTTGATGCCTCCTTGCTGAACACTCAGCATTATAAGGTAAGGATCAAGGGTAAAGTTGAGCAATCCAGGGAAAGGAGTACCGCCCTCCCCTACACCTCGGTATAGAAGGGAGCCTTTGGGTTGCCCTCGACTACAGACGCCAACTTTACTTACTTTTATAATACTTGATTTGTATTAGTTTTACTATCTTATATCAATCTCTCTGTATCCGTGGTGTAATGGTTATTGTCATAGGAAATGGACATGGCGACTCGAGTTCAAATCCTGGACGAGACTGATTGCATTTCACATAGCACTAATACCCTTGGGAAAGGTATGAATCCAATTATTCTCTCTCTAGCTATGGGTAAATAGTAGGGCAGACTAGGTTCTTAAACCTTGTTGAGGCAACTAGTCTAGGAGAAGGAAAACTCTGAATTCAAACCTGTTAAACTTTGCTTAAAAATTGACCTTGTGTCATATCCTACCCGAGCAGAGGGGTTGGTAAATATGGATATCAATCTCTATGTTAACATGTTAAATATGTTCACAAGTTTAAGTGAGAAATGTTTATGGCAGTCTGCTGGAGTTACAGTAAGATTGTTAGAAATATCATTCCACTGGTTGACCACATTTTGTTAAGGGTTTGGATTTCAGCCCTCTCATATAAGTCAACCTCTAGTTTTAAAGAGATTTCTTTCAGACTTAAAAAGGAGGATTTGAATACAGCAGTTTACAATACACATTGTCAACATGGAGTTGTCAGTTGGTCCCTATCATTCATCGCTCCTGGAAGGTTTTCTAGACAGCACCCAGTATCCACACAAAGCTAATGTGTGCAAGTCTTTATCGGTTGGTCAACACTTGTGTATCTATGTGTAGGAATACATAAAAGAACATTGCTTGCAAGTTCATCTTTACTTCACTGCCAGTCCCCACATCTTGTTGTCTTACTTGGATGGTTTGTGTGATAGGAGGTAGGTGGCTGTACAACTGCTGTTTTCTTAGGTGTTACTTCCAGGATTTGTTCAAAACCTTTAACATTTTTATGTAGTGTAACATAGCCATACATGAATATGTGAAATGTACATAGAATGTTCGTAACATACATACATACATAGAACATAGGAATCCCGAAACACGAAAAACACTTACGACTCCTTAGTTCAAGTACAAAACTTTTTATTACCTTTGAGTTTAAAGATTTTTTGACATAAAGAGAGAGGCACAATCTTTCTATGTTGGCTTTTCCATCTGCCCCCGCCCCCAACACGTGTGGCACCTGCCACAAGGCCACTGGCCTGGCTTCGGTGAGCTAGCTAAAGTCACCCTTCTTCTTCAGACAGCAAGACTCAACTCAACTAACTTTTTTCCAAAATCCCTGAAATCCTCCGCGCGCGCTTCCAATGCATGACGTCATTCACATCTCCTGGTCAAATTTTCTGTCTCGGATTTTTATCTGGTCCTCCCTGCGCGCGTGTCAACACCTGTGCTCAAGTTTGCACCTAATTAACCCATGTGCTGAGCCGAAAGGTTCTCAGCCTAACTAAACCCAAAGGCAAGCTATATAAAACGAAATCCCTCAGCCATTATATTACAGTAGTTCTCATGTAGCTTTTTCTTCATATGCGCTTCATCAGCATCCAGGTGGTGCATCCGTACAGTAGTACTCACACAGCCACAGCTTGGAAGAAATCCTGTTTTATTTTATCAGAGATAATATACTGCGGGTGAAGTTTGTGAACTGGTCAACTAATTTTAGAGGCTTGCAACTTCGAGTAACTCCTTTTTGTTTACAATATATGAATTCTTTTATTTGAGTTCACAAAGAGACTGATGCCTCCAGCAGTTGCATTTTGGCTTCGACAGAGGTATTTATGAGAAGTGCTAGATCATCTGCATAATCTGTATCTGTCAAAGTTTCTGCAAGATATCACTTGCTTCTTGTCTTTTTGAGTGTGAAACCATTTCCTTTTATTAGATATATTGACGTTTATAGTATGTTATCGAGGCAGATTATAAACATATACAACACTAATGTATTTCCTTGCAAGACTCTTGCGGCGATGTCGAGGAAGTTGGTGTCAAGATTAGATGAACAAACTATGTTTTTAGATAAGGCATTCAAGGTCGTCACAAGCACATTCAAAAGAATGAGGAACATTATCAAGAATGCAAACAAAACTATTTCCTAGATATTTATACAATTCCCTCAAAGAATTGTAAAAATGTTTATGTTGGTGAAACTTCAAGAAATCTTATAAAATCACTGATATAAACAGTCATAATTTTAAAAGAAGAGATAATTTAAATTCTCTTGTAACATACAAGTTTCAAGCAGACGATGATTTTAATTCAAAAGATTTGGGTTATTTGTTTGACTTGAATCAGTATAAGGCAATTAAAATATTACAGCTTGTATCTAGTTTGTACATTTTTTAAAAGGTATGATCCCCTTAATCCCCCAACTATGGTTTGGTTTTATGGCATATCAAACATTGTGGGTTATTTAATGCCAAACCCTGTTTTTCTATATATATTGAATATATCACTCGTAAACTTATTTTGTAAATACACAATGTTAAATATAAAAATAGTTCTATTTCTAACAATTCAGTTTAGCATAAGTCCAAGTTAAATGGTTCCAAGTATTGCAATGTATCACAAAAAAATTGATTAAACATCAATCATTTGTTTACACACAATTAAGTGATCAAACAGTTCTATTTCAAACAATTAAATTTAGCATAAGTCATTTGTTTGCACTTAGTTTAAATGTCAAAAATAGTTCTATTTGACCCACAGATGGGACTCTTTAGATGCTACCACTTCAGGTTAGAATGGATCTGGGAACAATGGCAATGCAGGAGTGCTCTGCATTCCCCAAAGCTCCAGTCTTACTAGAGCCTCACCATCAGATTGTTTAGGGAAGTCTTACCCCTCTGCAGAGATGAAGTTGGTATATTCTACAGCCCCAGTCATCTAGCTTCCCAAATATGGGTTAGATAGTACCACTACTGTTCTTCTACAAGGATAGCTTTGGTATTAAATAACCCATGAACATTGATATGCCATTAAACAAAGAAACTAAAACCTACATTTTGTAAAAAAGCAGTAAACAAATTGGCTTCATTTTTTTTTTACTTAAGCATTTTTCAGCAAAAATAGTCAAGTTGAGATTATAGTATTTCAACAGGCATTCCTTTACTTATCCTTCCCCACCCGACACTTTTGGCACCCAGCCATGAGTGTTCCAACTATGTGCATCGGTATTTGAAACCAGAATGTTATCTTGATGGTTTATTGTTTCATGACAACAGCCAATATTATCCCTCACTGACTCATGACTGAAATGCTTAGATAAACCACATACAAAATATGGAAGATCACAAATACTTTGGTAGGTTGGTTGTGTTTTATGGCATATCAACCTTTATAGGTCATTTAATACCAAATCCTCTTTATACATATATATTAAATATATAGGATTTGATTTTGTAGGGTTTAGTGGCATATCAACCTTTGTAGGTCATTCAATGCAAAATCCTCTTTATACATATACACATGATTTGTAAGCAAATAGTTTGAAGATCACAATGTTCAAATGAGCCAGGGCTCATTTGTTGGCACACAGTTAAATGGTTTTAAGTATTGTTATGTAATACTAATAATTTCATTTAACAGTCATTTGTTTGCACACAAATAGTCTCAAGTATTGTAAATAATCAAAAAGTTCTATTTGACCCATAGATTTGACCCTAACAGGTACTACCATTCTTGGCCTGAGTGGACCTGGGAGTAATGAATAATGAAGAGGGACTCCACATTTTCCAAAACTAGAGCCTCAACATTAAATGTAGGACACTTGTTGAAGTGGGAAGGTCTTACTCCACTGCAGAGATTCAGTCAGCATATCCTACAGCTCCAATACAAAGGTAGACCATATACCCCAAGAGTATTCAAGTTATTTGTATTACATAGGAATACTTGAAATGTTTGTAGTGTAATAGTTATCATCATATAAGATGGACACAGCAACCCAAGTTTGCATTTGACGTAGCAAAAGACTTGCATCCAACTATTCTCCCTCTAACTATGGGTAAATCGTTGGGCAGACTGGGCTTTATAAGCTTGGTATGGCAGCCAGTCTTGGAGAAGGAAACTCTGAATTCAAACCTGTTAAACTCCTCTTAAAAATTGACCTTATGTGATATCCTGCTCATGTGGAGGGGTTGGTGAATACATATAATTATTTGGCATGATCATTAGACTGTTTGCCAATGGCCTGAGCGACCTGGGTTCAATCCCAGGTCGAGTCATACCAAAGACTAAAAGAAATGGTACTTGATGCCACCTTACTTGACACTCAGCATTATAAGGCATGTATCAAGGGTAAGTGGAATATTCCAGGGAATGGAGTAGCGCCCTCTCCTACACCTTGGTGTAAAAGCTATTGAAAAAGAAGCTTTCTGGTCACCCTTGACTAAGGTTGCCAACTTTACTTACTTACAATTAGTTTAATCAGGCCATTGGCATAATGGTTAGAGTGTTCGCCAATGGTCTGGGAGACCAGGGTTCAATCCCAGGTTGAGTCATACCAAAGACTCAAAAAAAGGTACTTCATGCCGCCTTGCATTATAAGGTACATATCAAGGGTAAAGTGGAGCAATCCAGGAAATGGAGTAGTGCCCTCCCCTACACTTTGGTGTAGTAGCTATTGAAAAGGGAGCCTTCGAGTCACCCTCGACTAAGGTTACTAACAACTATTAGTTTAGGTATTTCCTGGTATATAAAATATATTGTTTACAAAAGGTATTTGGGAGACTACTGCTCAGTGGATATCTTCCAAGCTCTTTAGCTAATTAAAATTTCAGTAAATAAGTTTCCAGTCATGATACCAGTGAATGGGTTTTGTTTTGTTTGGTTTGATGGCATATCAACCATTGTATATTATTTAATGTCAAACAGTTCTATTTCTATCAATTCAAATTTGCATAAGTCATTTGTTTGCACTCAGTTCAAATGTCAAACAGTTCTATTTGACCCATAGATTAGACCCTATCAGGTGCTACCACTCCAGGCCAGAGTGGACCTGGGAACAATGGCAATGAAGGAGTATTCCATATTCCCCAAAGCTCCAGCTTTACTGGAACCTCACCATCAGATTGTTTAGTGTCATATTTAGGACACTTTTTGGGAGGTCCTACTCATCTACAGAGATGCAGTCGGTGTATTCTACAGCCACAGGTGACGGGGTTGCCAGTAAATGGGACCACGAGTGATATTAGCATAGAATTATTTTAAAGCTAAATGTGTGTCTTATATGCCGGGAAAATATAGTACATGAATCATATGATTTCTTGGAAAAAAAAAAAAAAAAAGAAAAGAAAAGAAAAAAAAATCCCTGACAATTAAATAACCCAAGAATTCATGTAAAAAAAACAAAAAAAAAAAAAACAAGTAAAATCTTTATCTCAAAAATTCTGATAAAGATTTTTTTTCAAGTGGCATATGGAGCTTTTCGGAATGTAGTAGCAAGATAATCTCACAGCAGAGTAATTTTTTTCCCCAACAAATAGCATCATAGCCCTGTCGGTGAGGTTTAGAATATGCAAACTACATCTTCTACATTGGTTGGTTGGTTTTTATGGAGTATCAACCCTTTTTGGGTCATTTAAGGCCAAATTAAATTTTCAACAATTCAGTTTAGTACAAGTATAGTTTTTGTTTACATATGGTTAAATGTCAAAACTTCTATCTCAAACGATTCACTTTAGCGTAGGTATACAGTTTCATTGTCAAACACAGTCCTATTTCAAGCAATTCAGTTTGCAAATGTTCAGACAGATCTATTTCAAACAGTTCAGTTTAGCATAAGTACACAGTTTAGTTCTATTTGACCCATAGATAGGTCCCTATCAGATGCTACCACTCTGGGTAAAAGTGGACTTGGGAGCGATGGCAATGAAGGGGTACTCTGCATTCTCCAGCATTACTGTAACATCACCATCAGATTGTTTAATGTCATATCCAGGACACTTGTTGAGGTCTTATCCCTCTGCAGAGAAGCAGTTGGTGTATTCTAAAGCTCCAGCTGACTGGGCAATCCTCTACATAGGTATAAGCCTCTCCGCAAGGGGGTGTCCTGGATATAACATTAAACTGAACCTGGTAGTGAGGCTCCAGTCTGGAAGCTCCACTGACAGCAGAGTATCTCTTTGTTATCATTACTCCCAGCTCCACTCTGACCTGGGGTTGTAGCACCTGTTAGGGTCTTGCCTATGAGTCAAGTAGGTCCGTTCAAAAATTATTCTTATTATTAGATAGGAATATATATACCAAGTGAGTACAAATATTATTATTAAATAGAATTATTAGTATTAGATAGGAATACTTGAAACATTTTCTATGCAAATTATTTGTCTTAAGAATAGTTAACTAAAGATTATTATTTTGCTCCTAGCAAGTTTTTTATGCCAGAGTTAGCTGATGGTCTTTCACTGGAGTCTGAGAGACAGCAAGTCTCCAGGACTTTTCTCTGTATTCTGGCCAGTCTTAACAATGCTGTAGTTTGGATAGCCTCCACTCCTCCTCTGATTTCTAACTCTTATAACCCCCTTACCAAGCCTTTAGGGACCATTCCAAGTGCACCAGTTATAATTGGTATCACTGTCACCATCATGTTTCATAGCTTTTTTAATTCACTGGCAAGGTTCAAGTACTTGTCTATCTTTTCATTTTTGATTTTCTTTCTGTGGTCTGCTGTGAAAGCAAAGTCCACTATTTGGCAGGTTCTTTTTTTTGTGTTAACCATATTTACCAACCCCTCTGTTCGGGCAGGATATGACACTAGCTCAATTTTTAAGTGGAGTTTAACAGGTTTGAATTCAGAGTTTTCCTTCTCCTAGACTAGTTGCCTCAACAAGGCTGAAGAACCTAGTCTGCCCTACTATTTACCCATAGCTGGAGGGAGAATAATTGGGTTCATACCTTTCCCAAGGGTATTAGTGCTAAGTGAAATGCAATCAGTCTCGTCCAGGATTTGAACTCGTGTTGCCGTGTCCATTTCCTACGACGATAACCATTACACCACGAGCACCTCCGTTAACTATCGCTATGTCTGTTTGTCTCGCTGGGATGTGGTGATCTGTTTCTATCTCTATAACCCAGAGAATTTTGTCCGTCTCATTCTCCAGGATGGATTCTGGTTTGTGCATAAACCATTTGGTGGTTGCTAAGTCAGACGGGGCTGTAGAATATACCAACTGCATCTCTGCAGAGGGGTAAGACCCCCTACCAATGAGTGTTCTGGATATGACATTAAACAATCTGATGGTGAGGTTCCAGTGATGCTGGAGTTTTGGGGAATGTAGAGTACCCTTTCATTGCCATTGCTCCCTGGTCCACTCTGGCCTGGAGTGGTAGCACATGACAGGGTCCTATCTATGGGTTAAATAGAAGTAAACTGTGTACTTATACTAAACTGAATTGTTTGAAATAGAACTATTAGAGTAAACTGAAAAGCTTGAAAGAGTAATGTTTTTGACAATCAAAATTTGTACTTATATTTAAACTGATACTTGTGCTGGGCTGAGTTGTTTGAAGTGGAACTGTTTTTGTATGCTAAAAGGAATTGTTTAAAATGGAACTGTTTTTGACATTGAAACTGTACTTATGCTAAACTGAATTGTTTTATATAGAACTGTTTTGGCATCTGTGTGTAAACAAAATCTATACTAATGCAAAACTGAATTGTTTGAATTAGAACTGTTTGACTAAATCAAATAGTTTGAAATAGAAATGTTTTTGACAATTAAAAAATAGATTTGGCATTAAATAACCTACAAGAGTTGATATGCCATAAAAAAGCAAGCCATTTGGTGGTATGGTCAAATTTCAGTTTCTTGCACAATTCTAAGTGGATGACCATTCCAACCTACTCATGTCTAGTCTTATATTCTTTTTCTACTAGTTTGCAGCATTTGCTTATAATGTGATTAATCATTTCGTCTCTCACTACATAACCAACACTTGCTATGTCTTGTCTATTTTTGCTTTAACATAGATGGTCTTTATGGCGTTGTTCTGTGCTGCTATGAGAAGAGATTACTATTCATATTTACTTGAAATCAAATAATTATTAATATTAGGAATAATTGTAACCCTACAACTGCGTGTAAATAAAGAGTTGTTATCATAGTGAAATGAAAAAATTATGATTCTAACAAAGCATTTATAAATGAATCAAATTTTGGCATTAAATAACCCATAAGGATTGATAAAACAAATGCCTCGGATTACTACAGTGTAACCCAGATATAAGAGAGTTACTGGGACCGGAGAATAAGTCTCTTATATACGGGTTTTTCTTATATCCAGGTCTGATTTATATACATTAACACAGGCTCTAATTTGGGACCAGAGAATATCTCTCTTATATCCGGGTTACACTGTATAAGAAAGTTTCTTTTTACTTAGTAGCAAACTGCAAGGGTTTTCAAAAAGTATGCAACAATCTTTGACAAGTACTTAAACAATTTTAAAGTTAGTATATAAGATGCAAGTTGCATCTATAAATTTTGAAAGTCATTTCTTTATTTCTTGGATTAATCTCTTTATATTTTTATAGTGGTAGCTACAGATCCGACTGTACACCTCATTAAAGCCTAGGAACTTCAAAGGGGCGTTCACATTTTGATAAAAACATAACTTTGTAAACATTTTGGTACACAGCATTGAACTTTGAGTCATTTGTACGAGGAATGTTAGAGGAAAAAACATTTTGCAGTTCTAAAGCAGACAAAAAATAATCTGACATTTCTGAACTGCATGTACACACAAAAAATCTGGCACTTCTGAACTACACACACACACACACACACACAATATTTGGCACTTCAGAACCAGGCAAAGAAAAGCAAAAGCTGACATTTCTGAACCAAATAAAGAAAAACAAAAATCTGGCACTTCTGAACCAAATAAAAACAAAAACTGGCATTTCTGAACCCCCCCCCCCAAAAAAAAAACCCCAAAAAATCTGGCACTTCTGAACCAGGTAAAAAAAAATCTGGTGATTCTGAACCAAATAAAGAAAAACAAAAACTGGCATTTCTG
The DNA here is from genome assembly GCA_963585895.1 of Sepioteuthis lessoniana. Classification (NCBI taxonomy): domain Eukaryota; kingdom Metazoa; phylum Mollusca; class Cephalopoda; order Myopsida; family Loliginidae; genus Sepioteuthis; species Sepioteuthis lessoniana. The sequence goes on along the minus strand of OY757934.1, from coordinate 12,612,772 downwards.
AACCAGGCAAAAACCCCAAAAAATCTGGCACTTCTGAACCAGGCAAAAAAATAAATAAATAAATAAATAAAAATCTGGCTTTTCTGAACCAAACAAAGAAAAACAAAAACTGGCATTTCTGAATCAAACAAAAAATTAAAAAAAAAACCTGGCACTTCTGAATCAGGTGAAAAAAAATTCTGGAATTTTTAAACTGGATAAAAAAAAATCTGGCACTTTTAAACCAGCCAAAAAAAAATCTGGCACTTTTGAATCAGACCAAAACATTTTCAGAAAACCTTCCTCTTCTCAAGCAAGGAGTCAGATTTGGAAAATACTGATTTTCTATGATTTGGCCAGGGGCGAGAATACTATTTCTAATATAAATACAATATTGAAATGATCTCTGACATTCTGATATATATGCACGAAAGTTATCTTGCCCTTGTTTTTTTTTTCCAATGACAGCATTTTGTGTTTAATGCATATTTTAAAAAAATATTTTACATTGGAGGTGCACTCAGAGCAACAGCTATCGTCTTAGGAAATGGAATCAGCAATGTGACTTTAAATCCTGGACAGAGCCATTTTTTTCAGATTAATGTCGTTTGAAAATGCATAACTTGATCTATCCTCACCCCTATTATATATAAATAGAAGAACAGTTTGGGTTCTCTAACCTTGGTGAGGCAACCAGTCTAATAGAAGGAAAGCTCTGAATTCAAACCAACAGTACTCTGCATTAAAAAAAAAATGACCTTGTGTTGCATTCTGCTCATGACTGAGAGGTTGGGTTTTGTGTTATATATATATATATATATATATATATATATATATATATATATATATATGTGTGGTGCATTCAATAAGTTTCCAGACTTTTTTTGTAGAGGCATTTAAAATTGTCGTAGACTCTTGAAAACTCAATATTTTATTGCTATACATCTTATGAGATCACTGACCAATTTTTATGATTTCAGGTTCAAATCAACAGCTACAGCAGCAATTGGAATACACCCTACTAAAGCCTTATTGTCATAGTTGGTGAATTTCAAAAATGCAATCTGAACGTGAGGACACTTTAGAAGAAAGGTATGCTATAAAACTCTGTTTTAAATTTTGAAAAAATGCCACAGAAACGTATGAAATGTTTCAGACTGCTTTTCGACCATCTTGCATGAATGGAGCATCAGTTTTTGAGTGGCATAAGAGATTCAAGGAAGGCAGGGAGTCCGTGAGGGATGATGAGAGGTGTGGGAGGGGTAAGGAAATCAATGCCCCAGAGTTGATTGGCCAAAGGATTAGGGTTATTATGTTGAGGTTTTAAGGGAGTTCAGGAAGAGATTCCGTCGGAAGAAGCGAGGACTCTTCAAATCGGGTCAGTGGCATTTCCGCCAGGACAATGCACCAGTCCACAACTCCATCCTTGTCACGGACTATTTGACCAAGATGGGCATCAAGACAGTTCCTCAGCCTCCATATAGTCCAGACCTTACTCTGTGACTTTTGGTTATTCCCTCAGCTCAGAGGCTGTCCTTATGAGACAATTGAGGAGATGAAAGAGGCTGTGATGAAGGTCATTGACACGCTCAGACAAGTGGACTTCCAGAAGTTGTTGGAACAGTACAACAAGTGCATTGCAGCTGGAGGAGATTACTTTGAAGGGGACTAGAGTTTCATGTGTGTACTATCAATAAAAGTGCCCATATGAAAAAAGTCTGGAAAAAGTTGTATATATATATATATATATATAAATGATTTTTTTCTTTCAACGTCTTAAAATGTCAACATTTTAAATGACGCCTAATAAGTCTTTTTAGGCATCTTTAAGAACAGAGTGTAACCGAAACGTCTGAGATGGAAATATCTGCAGTTGTAATGTCTAGTTACCATATAAATTCTTTCATCTTGTCATTAAGATTATGGTGGGTTAGGTTTTAATGGAATATTAACTCTTTTAGATTATTTAATGTTAAATTCTCTTTATAAATATATTCATTAGATATAATTCATAAACAAATAGTTTGTAGGAAACTTTTTAAAATGAGCCAGAGCTCATTTGTTTGCACACAGTTAAATGGTTTCAAGTAGTAGTAATCATTGATTTGAATTCTGTTGAATAGTTTCAAGTATTGCTATGTAACACTAACCGTTTAACATCAGTCATTTGTTTGCACACAGTTTAATTGTTATACGTATGATTTTTAAATGAATAGTTTACAGATTATTTCATATTTTAAAAAGTTAGAGCTAATCTAATTGCACACAATTAAATATAGCAATTCTTTGCAGGCAGTTAAATCGTTTCAAGTATTACTATTTAACACCAATAATTCTATTTAACATGATTCATTTAGTCGCACACAGTCAAATGATTCCAAACATTGCTATGTAATACCAATAATTCAGTATTTACACTGAGTGAAATGGTTTGAAGTATTGCTATCAAACCCTAAAAATTCAACTGAACCTTATTCATTGGTTTGCACATAATTGAAAGGGTAAAGATTGGTTTGGTTTTATGACATATCAACCATTGTAGGTTATTTAATGCCCAAACCCCTTTATATAAAATATAAAATATAAATATTAAATATATATACCACATCACTCAATACGTTCAAGGCCTAACATTTAGATGGAACCACTCATAAAAAATCCATGATTTTTATAAAGTACTAACCTTCAAATGGCATGTGTCAAAATTTGACCCTGATTGGATTATTAGTTTACAAATTACAGATATGGCCTAATGAGCAGAGTGTTCGCCAATGGTCCGGGAGACAAGGGTTCAATTCCAGGTCAAGTCATACCAAAGACTCAAAAAATGGTACTTGATGCTACCTTGCTTAGCACTCAGCAGTTATAAGGATCAAGGGTAAAGTGGAGCAATCCAGGAAAAGGAGTATCGTCCTCTCCTACATCTCGGTATAGTAGCTATTGCAAAGAGAGTCTTTGGGTCACCCTTGACTAAGGTCACCAATTTTACTTACTTACTGTTGCAAACTGGGCCATTGGCTGAATAAGTAGAGTGTTCACCTATGGTCCAGGACACCCGGATTCAGTCCCAGGTCGAGTCATACCAAAGACTCAAAAAAATGGTACTGCATGTCACCTTGCTTAACACTCTGCATTATAAGGTAAGGATCAAGGGTAATGTGAAGCAATCCGGGAAAAGGAGTAGTGCCCTCCCCTACACCTCGGTGTAGTAGCTATTGAAAAGGGAGCCTTCAGGTCACCCTCGACTTTAATGTTGCAAATTTTCAAAACAAGTGGACAAATCTAAATTTCGTGTGTTGTAAAAGCATTGTTTTCTGATGGGAAAAAATTCTGTTTAAACAAAGCAATAGTTTGATAAGTGTTATTCAGACTCTGCTCTGTCCAAAACAATGGTTAAGAGGTGATATGCTGACTTTAAATGCAGTCGTACAGACACAAATGATGCTGAATGCTCAGGTTGCCAAAATTTGGCAGCTGTTCTGGAAAACACCAAAAAACTCCACCAGCTCGTTTTGGCCAATCATAAATGGAAGTTACGTGAGGTGGCAGAGGATTTGAAGATATCAGAAGGTAGTGCATTCACCATTTTGCATAAACATTTGTCAATGAGAAAGCTGTCATCAAAGTGGGTGCTGTGTTTGCTCACAGTTGATCAAAACAACAACCCGTCGACTATTCAGAGCATTGTTTGCAACTATTTTGACACAACAAAAAGGAGTTTTTGTGTAAATATGTGACAATGGATCCACCACTTCACTCCCAAGTCAAATTAGTTGTCAACTGAGTGGACAGCAGCAGGTTAAAGTAGTCTAAAGCAACCAAAGACACAAACATCTGCAGGCAAGGTTTTAGCCTCCATATTTTGGGATGTGCAAGGTATTTTGTTCCTCAATTATCTTGAGGAATGAAGAACCATCAATAGCAAATATCATATAGCATTGTTGGTGCGTTTGAAGGAAGAAATTGACAAAAAATGACCACAAATGAAGAAGTACATGAATTGCGCTTCAAATTGCTTCTGCACCCACCCTATTCTCCAGATCTGCCCCCTCCCCCAGCGACTGCTGGCTGTTTGCACACCTCAAAAGAATGCTCCAGGGAAAGAGATCTGGCTTCAATGAAAAAGTGATATTGGAAACTGAGGCCAAAGACAAACCGTTCAACAAAAAAGGCATCAAATTGTTAGAGAAGCGTTGGAATCAGTGTACCACTCGAGAAGGAGACTATGTTGATAAATAAAGTCGAATTTTGCCGAAAAGTTTTTATTTCCTTAGTTAGGCCCAGGACTTATTGAATGATGTGTTGATATGGTTTGGTTGGGTTTTATGGCATATCAACCATTGTAGGTTATTTAATGCCAAATCCTCTTTATACATATAGATTAAATATATGTGATTTGGTTTGGTTTGGTTTTATGGCATATCAACCATTGTAGGTTACTTAATGCCAAATTCTGTTTTTACATATGTATTAAATATATGATTTGTTAACACATTTTTAGATATACACAGTTAAATGATCAAACGTTCTATTTCAAACAATTCAATTTATCATAAATCATTTGTTAGCACCCAGTTTAAATGTCAAACAGTTCTATTTGAGTCATAGATTGGACCCTGTCAGGTGCAAAAGTTCTGGGCCAGAGTGCACCTGGGAGTGATGGCAATGAAGGAGTACTCCGTATTCTCCAAAGTTCCAACATTATGGAAGCCTCATCATCAGATTGTTTAATATCATATCCAGGACACTCGTTGGTGTGGGGGGGTCTTATACTGTAAAGAGATGCAGTCAGTCTATTCTACACTCCCATCCAACTGGTTCAATGAGCAAAAAATTCTATTTGACCCATAGATGCGACCCTAACAGGTACTACCACTCCGGATCCGAGGGGGCCTCGGAGTTACAACAATGAAGAAGTACTCCACACTGTACCAGAGCTCCATATATTTGTCGCTGCCTCCCACCAGACACGACTTGACACAAGGTCAAAAGCCCGAAGGCCAATTAAAGTGGGGATAAAGGGGAGGGGAGGTCGGGAACGAGCCGAGACTCGAACCCTGCTTGTCAGTGCTGCTCATCGGCTCACTTAGTGCAATGTGAGCCTGATGAGGCAAGCAGTTTCACGAACCCAAATGTGGGTCCGGGCACGTATGCCAGTTAACGGCTTAAACTAGACGCTTGGTCTAGTGCCGTAGAAAGGGGACAAAAATGCAGCTCGCCCACCCGAAGGTTGCCCAGCCGAAGCTGGGGGCCTATTCGGCCCCGAGTCTGCTCTTGGTTTCGAGCACCCATCCGGCACGAATGCTAGACGGCCCAGCGCTCGTTGAAGGATGGGGGTGTTACCCTTCTGCAGAGGTGCAGTCGGTGTATTCTAGCCCGATAGGGTGGTTAAAATTATGCCCCTGAAGAACACGCTGTATAAAGTCACATTGTGGTTTGTATCCAAGAACATATCAAATTATATACTCTCTATACTCGTGTAATGAATGGCTTTTTAAGACCAAATTTTCACCTAAAAAACAAGAGATCTCTCATTACACGAGATATGTTTTAAAAGGTTGAAGCTTACCTTATTTCTCAGCTTAACCTTGCCATAACTTCAATCCAAAGTGTCCCTGCATAACCTATATCTAAACAAAGGGTTTTAGTTTAGATAAAAAAAGTTTTTACTTAACATTGTTTACTATTTAGAATACCTGTGCATATAATATATATAAATATTGTAAATAGTAAACCAAGTTACATAAAAACTTCATTATCTTCCAAGTAGACACCGTAGGCTACATCAAGGTCTAGACTACATCGCTTATTTACCATATTGCATTGATATTGATTGCATATAATAATTTTGAAAGTATAGATGAATCTTTGAATGTTTTCTCTTGATATCAATGGATGTTGAAGAAATATTTTTGTAGGCTTGCATGGGCAAAAGTTAGGGGTCGATCATTACTTTCAATATATGATAAAAACAACTTTTTTTTGCTTAAAAATTAGGGCTCGATCATTACACGAAATCGTTCGTTTACTGATTGAGCAATCAAATTTATTTTACACAAATAATTTTTAACAACAGATTTTTTATGATTTTTTCCACATAAACATTTTATCAAGATTTTTATAGCCCGTTTGTTTTCTGGTTTAAATAGCAAATAGGTCAACAAATAATGCATCAATTATTTTCACAGATTATAACCAGAAGTACAACATAACATTCATTTAGCGTCGACAGAGATTGAATGATATTCGTCATTTGTTGTATAAAAAACAAAGGCCTTTTTTTAAAAAGCCTATAAAATAAAATAGGTTAGAGCAGGGTATTTAATATGTTACATTTGTCAGCCTAATTGGATAAAGATCAAATTATGATAATCCATTGTTTCTACTTAAGAATTAAGTTTGGATTGACATTTTTCCTATTTGTAGAGTTGGCTAAATATCGATTAGCTCTTAAGTATACCAAACAAGAGGAAAAGAGAAAAACAATGAAAATGGAGAGAGAGAGAGAGGTTAGAGAGGATAAAGTGAGAGAAAGAGAAGATAAAAAGAAAGGAAAGAGGGTAGATAAAGAAAAGAGAAAAGATAAAGACAGAGTGAAGAGGAGGTAGAGAGAGAGGAAAGAAGGAAAATAAAGAGTTAAAAGAGAGAAGATATAAAAGGATAGGCAAAGAGAAAAGAGAGGAGATAAGAGAGAAAGAGAAATAAGACGGAGAGGAAATTGAGAAAGAGAAAGAAAAAGAGAGAGATGTAGAAGAGAGTAAAGGAGGAAAAAAAAGAGAGAGAGAGAGAGAAAAAAAAGGCCAAAGTATAAAGAAAAAAAGCAACAAAATTACAGAAAAGATTTTAATTCAATAACTTCATTTCCGTACGAGGGGTCATATCATATACTTGACATATTTTTGAAGGCCAAAAAAGAAAAAAAAAAAATGGTTTCATAAATGAAGTCAGAAACAGAGCAATTTTTTTGGAGGTGGGGCGGGGAGTAATTATTTGAAACTCAAGAACAAAAGAGAAATGTGACAATTCCAAAGAACCAATCAGTGCAATTCCAGAGAAAGGTATTATTCAATTATTATTTTAATACAAGAAATTGAAATGGCGAAACATAAGAAAATTCTCCCAGAAAACAATCAACTGTAAAAAAAAAAAAAAAAAAAAAAAAAAAAAAAAAAAGAAGGAAAGCGAGCTATTCATTGCCCTGAGAGGGTTAAAAATCTTATGGAAAGCTTAGTTAGGTGACCCCCCTCACCCTCAGGTTGAAAAGGATTGACTGCTTTTTTTTAATGGCATATCAACCTTCGCTGGTTATTTAATACCAAAGCCATCCTTGTAGAAGAATAGTAATGATACTATTTAACCCATAACTTGGAGGATAATAGGATTCGTACCTTTCCCAAGAGGATTAATCCAAAAGTGAACGTAATAGCACGACAGGAGTTCGAACTCGCTGACCACGAGGTCAGAGTCTAGCACGTTAGCAACAACCCCATGGAAACTTCCACCCCGAGAAAAGGATTATCTTTTATCTCATTGCCAGTCAATTCAGTTTTTTTTTTAGCAAAGGGGCGTTGGTGGCGTAACGATAATCGTCGTTCGAAGTGGACTCGGCTATCCGAGTTCAAATTTTGAGCGAGGCTGTATACATTTCACCAAGCACTAATACCTTTAGGAAAATGTTAGCCATTTCGCTAACCGCACCTCCCAAATAAGAGAAGTCCCAAAGTTTCAGTCATTTGTTTCCATCTTTATTTTATTTTTTTTAACTGAACAATTAGTTATTCCGAAAGTTACACACCGGCGATAGGCCATAAGTCGACACATAAGTATTAGGGGAAGGAAAAGACTAAAGAAACATGACTGATGGCTGAATTGTAGCTAGTTAAAGACATAACTTTGAGATTTAACTGTGATGAAAACAGTTTGAACCATATGACTGAAACTTACTCTAATTAGGATGCCGCAGTGTTTGTACGGTCTATCTCATAGAGAGGAGTACCCCCCCCCACAAAGGGGTGTCCTGGGTATGACACTGAACAACATCCGGCGGTGAGGCTCCAGTTTTGGAGCTCTGAGGAGTGTGATGTACCCCCTGATTATCATTATTCCCAGGTCCACTCTGACCCAGAGTGGTAGTATCTTTTACGATATCATCTATGAGTCAAATAAATGCTTGAAAATTATAAGTATTGGATAGGAATACTTGATCCCATACAACTGTGTGCAAATAAATTGTATTAATAATAATTACTTGAAATAACCGTGCAATTAAATCATTATTAAATAGAAATAGTTACTGGAAACCATAGAATTGTATATAGATTATTATTATTAGATAAGCATACTTGAAACCATACAACCATGTTCAAATTATTTGTATTAGATTGGAATACTTGATACCATACAACAGTATGCAAAAAGAAAAACCTCTTAAACAATTGCGTAAAAAATGTAAATACTAGTCAAAAGCTTTGCAATATTTTAGTAACATCCAGTAGCTTTGGATGTTTTTGTCAAAGTCGTGAACTTGACGAATTAAACTGGACTGTGAGATGCTGAGGTCGTCTGATACTCTCATCGGATTTGCCACCATGGCTTGGAGCACGGCCTTGGAGTCCACGATTTTTGGCCTTACCCGATACCATACAATGAACAACTGCGCTTTCACCTTTTATTCAGCAAATATTTTTGGTTGCTTCCGCGGCGTTACGGCCCGGTTCGAACTCGTGAAGTGTAAGTTCCCAACATAGACTACGTTTCACGTTCATCTGTACGGCTTTCAAATCACACGCAGGGAGACGCAATGCACAACGTGTCAGCGCACCAACTACCACGATACTACCAATCACAGAGGGTGCCTTTCACGGCTTGAACATCTTCGGTCATGTGATATACGCGCTGCAAACAAGCGGGTACCAAAATACTGCAAAGCTTTTGATTCACCTTGGAATAAATGTACAATGTTCGCGATTCCTTAGGCATATAATAACCCTAATCAAATCCATAGAAAATCAATCAAATAAACAATCCTATCAGGATGGTGAATGTAAATATTACTAAGGAAATGACATGGAGCGTTAAAGTCGCACATACACTTTAATGTGTTTATAATAAGGAAAAAATACAAAATTTAGTTTTTGATTTTTATTGATTAAACGATATAATTCCATAATTAAAAATCAATCAATTTGTGGAACTCTTCAAAGTTCTTCATAAGTAAGTACAAAAAGGATTCACCATGTTTAAATTCACAGATTCCATAGATAGAATTTGAATTTCATATTTTTTCGAAAATTATTGTTTTGTAGTTAGGCAGAAATTGTGAAAAAAAATCCTTAATTTTTTGGAGAACAAAAAAAAAAAAATCATGAAAATGTTTCAAACGAAGTGGTACCTTTTTTTAAATGTAAACCGAAAAAGAAATAAAAAATAAAAAATTTACATTTTCAATTCTTTTAAAAAAATTTTTTTTATTGTACCAACCAAAAATGCTACATTTCTAAAAGGTAAAAAAGAAAAAATATAGGCGAAAAAACTCAAAAACTGATTTTTAAAATGAATAATTTTCATATTTCTTTGAATAAAATACATAAATTTTTAATCAGTGTAACTCAAAATTAAAAAAAGAAAAACTATTGAATAAACGAAGACTTTTCATCTGAATTGTTACGCGAAATTTTCCACCTAAAAATAGGATCCATTTTAAATATTTAGTTTCTTTTTATTGTTACATTTTTATAAAATAAATCAAACAAATACATTTTTATCACTGTAACTCAACAGACAATTAAGTGAATATTAAATTTTTGTCATATTTTTTTTTAGAAAAAAGTCTTTAGAAAAATAAAATTATAATAAAGTTTCAAACCACTCACGGGTTTAGAATTACATTTTTTAAAATGATATTTCAAATGTAAACAAAAAAATTCCTAAAATTAAAAAGAAATATTGTAATTTTTAGATTTTTTATTTATCAAATTTTTAGAGGGTAAAAAAAAATGAATTAAAACTATGCTGCTTTTCCGAAAATCGTTAATTAAAATGTTTTTTCTGTAACTGAACACTAATTGTAAAAAAATAAAATTCATAGGAGACTAAATAGAAAAAAAATCATGAAAATATTTTAAACCTTTCGCCAGTATAGGGTTACATATTTATATATATAATTTTTAATGTAAACGCAAAAAAAAAAAAAAAAAGCAAAAAAAGCTAAAAACAGTTCATGAAATGAAAAATACTTTTCATTTGAATTGACGAAATCTTTCAACAACAAATAAGGACTTATTTTCGATTCTTAGCTTAATTCTCTTTCCATCTCACTCACTGGTGTTCATAAAATCCTTTTAGTCCAGCACATCTGCATATATATATATATATATATATATATATATATATATATATATATATATATATATATATATAAGGAAATGTCTGCAGTAATGTACAGATATATAATACTTATATTCACCACCAAATATGAGTAATTCCAAATCATTTCCATCATTTTTCTATCATTCAGGATTTTCGAACTATAGTCTTCATTTTTATTGTTATATTCACAACGTTTCAGCCGATATGTTCTCTAGCCAGTAGGCTCCCGAGTAACCCCACCCCGATGACCTTTCCTAACCAGCCGTTGGGTTACACGTTTGCTTTGGGATCGGTTGGTGTAGTGAGAGTCACAGTCGGTCGAGACTGCTTGAAACGACTACCGGGTAAGCCCAGCAGCCATGTCACGCGGGCGACACTGAACCACTCCTCAAGCCTCAGTGGGACGTCCTCCTGGCTCTAACCCTCCTTGGAGGGGCTGGGTTTATCGCCTGGGGCCTGAGGTGTCCATTTTTAGGGGAATGCCAACGGGACCTGAATCATTTTTGTGCTTGCCAAGTGTTTCCGAGCTACGGCCCTGCATCTAGACCCACCTAAATCTTGGCCTTGTGCCATACTCGCTCGTTTGGTGGGGCACTTGACAAATATCTGTAGGCTCCCGAGTTGGACAAGAAACACCCGAAGAAGGTCGGTGGACACATCGGCCGAAACGTAGTGAATATAACAATAAAGATGAAGACAATAGTTGGAAAACCCTAAATAATAAAAATCATCAAGGTTCGTCTCAGAAATTCAGACAACTAATATTCATTTTGTTTTAAATGAACAGTTAAATTTTAGTCACCAAAATAATATTCCTGCAACTGCCCGTAAGTCACCATCTTCTTTCGAAAGAGCGGGTTGGTGAAATGGAGGATGTTGAAGATGCAGTTTTGAAATTTAACTAAATTACATTTTAGCGTAATTTCTTTTTTTGTTATTTTTCGGACTGTTGTCCTCATCTTTATTGTTGTTAGTTGTAACACAACGTTTCGGACGCTGTATCCTCCGGCTTTCCTAAGTTGTCTCTTGTTTATCTGGGTATGGAAATGATTCAACCTGGGAAATCATTTTTAAAGTTTGACAGTTGATCAGACAAGGCGTTCAATAAATATGAAGATGTTATTCAAATCATTTCCATAGCCATATAAACAAGGGACATCTGAAGAAGGCCGGAGGATACAGCGACCGAAATGTTGTGTTACAACGAACAACAATAATGATAAGATCAACAGTCCGAAAAATAACACAATATTGCACATCAAGCCTCATCTTAAAAATTCAGACTAATTTCTTTTGTATTACGGCAGTGGGCTATTCTGGACAGCAATGGGCTATTTTGTTCACATTTTTCTTTTTTTTTTTTGCACCTGTAATTTTTTTTTCCCGCGTAAATTCAGTAATTGAAGCCGGAATAAAAAACATTAAAGTATAAAAGAAAAAAAAAAGCCTTTTATAATCATTCTCCATTGTTTAAAAAAAATTCTAAAATATAAACAAAATCATTATTTAAAAAAAAATATTTTCTGAATATTTAAAAAAAGTTTTTAAAAACTTTCCTAAAGAAAAAAAAATCAATCTTAAAAAAAGAAAAATCATTTAATTCTTCTAAAATATTATTTTATTATGTCATAAAAAAGAGTTTTAAGGAAAAACATTAATTAAAAAAAATATATTGTGGTGGTTATTGAGTCCTCGGGGTTCATGTGCTGGACTGCGAATTCGTAGTAAGCGAGTTCGAACTCTAGTCACGCTATTACAGTGGTTCCCAACATTTTATGATATATGTTATTCTTGATGCTGAAAAAGAGCCCTATTAATTTTTAGCTTCAATATATAATTATTATTCTTTTATCTTTTTTCTTTTACTCATTTGAGTTCTTTTTCCCAGCCGCGTTAGCTGATGGTTTTCCACAGGAGTCTCTTCAAGTTTCCAGGACTCTTCTCAGTATTCTGACCGATCTCAACAAAGCTGTAGTTCGGATGGTTTTCACTCGTTCTCTTATTTCGAAGTCCTCCTGTCCTTGTACCAATCCTTTGGTGACTGTTCTAAGAGCACCAATTAAAATTGGCATCACTGTCATTTTCATGTTCCATAGTTTTTTTAATTCTCTAGCAAGGTCTATTATTATCATCATCATTATTTATTTATTTATTTCATTCCTACCAAACTTTTCATTGAAGTCTGAGTGACAGCAAGTCTATTCGGGTCTCCAGTACTCTTCTGAGTATTGATCTTAACATTGCTGTGGTCAAGATGGCGTTGATTCTTCCGCTGATTTCCAATTCCGCCAGTTTTTTTTCCTCAAGCTGTTGGTGATCGTTCCAAGTGTACCAACTTCAACTGGTATCACTATCATCTTCCTGTTCCAGTTTGTTTTTCTTTTTTAGTTCTCAAGCAAGGTCCTAGAATATGTTTATCTTTTTGCTTTCTTTCTTTTTCTTTCTGTAGATCGACCGAACGGCAAAATCCACTAGATAACTTCTTTTTTTCCTTCTGGTAAATCAACACTAGGTCTGGTCTTCTAGGTAATCCATTTATATCCCACAATCCAAGAAAATTTTATGAATTTCATTCTCTAGGACAGATTCTGAATACTGAGAAGAGTCCTGGAGAATTAAGAAAACTTGTTGTCATTCAAACTCCAGTGAAAGTCCATCAGCTAACGCTGGTGTGAAAAAAATCGAAAGGAATAATAATAATAATAATAATAATAATACCTGGACGTGGCTAGGAAAAAGAAACTTTGAGAGAGATAAAGAATCTCTCCTAATAGCAGCACAAAACAACGCTAGAACCAATCATATCAAAGCGAGAATAGATAAGATGAAACAAAATAGCAAATGTTGGCTATGTGGTGATAGAGACGAAACTATCAATCACATAATAAGCGAATGCAGCAAATTAGCACAGAAGGAGTATAAGACTAGACACAACTGGGTGGGTAAGGTGATCCACTGGGAAATGTGCAAGAAATTTAAATTTGACCATACGAATAAATAGTATATGCACAACCCAGCAGTTGTCCTAGAGAATGACACACATAAACTTCTATGGGACTTTGACATACAGACGGATCACCTAAACTCGGCCAAAAGACCAGACCTTATAATAATCAACAACAAGAGAATTTGCAAAATTGTCGACTTTGCTGTCTCGGCTGACCACAGAATAAAACTAAAAGAATGTGAAAAGGATAAATACCTCGACTTTGCGAGGGAATTGAAAAAACTATGGAACATGAAAGTGATAATTGTACCAATCGTGATTGGTGCTTTTGGTACAGTAACTAAAGGATTATTAAAGGGACTGGAGGACTTGGAGGTTGGAGAAAGAATGGAGACCATCCAAACTAGAGAACTATTGAGAACGGCCAGAATACTGAGAAGAGTCCTGGAGACTTGAGGATTTGCTGTCACTCAGGCTCTAGTGAAAAACCATCAGGTAAAGCTGATGTGAAAAACTCAATGAGTAAACAATAATAATAATAATAATAATAGCAAGAATAGATAAGACACAACAAAATAGTAGATGTTGGTTATGTGAAGATAGAGACTAAACGATCAATCACATAAGCGATTGCAGCACATTAGCACAAAAAGAGTATAAAACCTGACACGACTGGGTGGGCAACGTGATCCACTGGGAATTGTGCAAAAAATTGAAGTATGACCATGCGAACAAATGGTATATGCACAACCCATAATACGTTCTGGAGAATGACACATACGAATCCTTCTGAGATTTTGAGATACAAACGGATCACCTAATCTCGGCCAGACGACCAAATCAATCATCAAAAAAAAAAAAAAAAAAAAAAAAAAAAAATGCAAAATTGTGGATTTTGCTGTCCTGGCAGATCACCGAGTAGAATTGAAAGAAAGTGAAAAGAAGGATAAGTACCAGGACTTTGCTAGGGAATTGAAAAACTGTGGAACATGAAAGTGATGGTTACACCAGTTTTAATTGGTGCTCTTGGTACAGTCACCAAAGGGTCGGTACAAGGACTGGAGGACTTTGAAATAAGAGGACGAGTGGAGACTATCCAAACTAAAGCATTGTTGAGATCGGCTAGAAAGAAGAGTCCTGGACACTCAAAAGAGAATAATAATAAACAACAGATCACCTAAATCTCAGCCAGACAACCAGACCTAGTGATAGTCAAAAAAAAAAAAAAAAAAAAAAAAAAAAAGAAAGAAAAAAAAAAGAGTAAACCTGTTGAATAGTGGTTTTTTACCGTTCCGGCTGACCATGGAGTAACACTGAAGGAAAACGAAAAGAGCTTTCAAGGGAACTGCAGAAAAAACAAACTATGGAACATGAAAGTGACGGTGATACCAATTGTAATTGGCGCGCTAGGTATAATCACCAAAGGATTGGTACAGGGCCTGGAGGACTTGGAAATAAGAGGAGTAGTGGAGACCATCTAAACTACAGTATTTTTGAGATCGGCCAGAATACTGAGAAGAGTCCTGGAGACTTGAGGAGACTTGCTGTCATTCAGACTCCCGTGGAAAACCATCAGCGAACGTTGGTGTGAAAAACTCTCAAAAGAGTAAAATAATAATCATATCACAGAAATTCGTCGCAATAATTCTTTGATTGATTGATTTATCAATCCATTTAAGGTTATTTTAAGCTTAGAAAATCGTGTTCATCGTAATTCATATTTACATTTTTGAATTGTTGTTTCTTAAGACTAATCCGACCTAATACAAGTAATTTTCAAAAAGATCTCTTTAACCCATAGCTGGGACCCTGACAGGTACTACCACTCTTAAGAGTAATTGCAATGATGGGACACTCCAGAACAAGAGTCTCACCATCAAATGCAGTTTAGTGTC
>OY757934.1:12592583-12595083 GCA_963585895.1 Sepioteuthis lessoniana | reverse complement strand
ACAATGTTATTTCACCCTAACACATCTCAGTGTATCGGAGCATCAAATATAGGTCCCTCCTTTAAAGCCGTCAAAACGTTTTTTCTTCTTTTTTCTCCACCCAAGGCCGTCGACCAAACGCCAGCAAAACGTTTTAAAATGCTAATAAAAATTTCATCACTCCAATCCAATTAGATGTGTACAACACTATTTTTATTTTTAAGATTAGCTTCGCCGATTTCTAGGGTTGAAACTTGACCTTTTTTTTCCCCTTTGAAAATTCTCTCTCAGCATCATCATTATTTCCATCAAACCCTACGCACGGATCTAAAGAATTAAATCCTAAAGCAAGCAAATAATATCTTTAAAATCGACGGTCGCATAACGGTTACAGCATGGCAACCGGAATCGGTGAGCTGGGTTCACTATCTGACAATTGTTTATAGCCACAGAACACTAATATCTTTAAATACGTAAATCTACTTTCTTGAATCCAAGGAGCCAACGAAGGACGATATCCGCTTCTAAGAAGAGAGGTAGAAGTACCCTAAAGAGAAGGAGCCCTGCCGGTGGGGTTTATAATTCGCTGACTTATCCTTGTAGAGAAGTAAGACCCCCTCCAAAAAGGAGGGGTTCTGTGTATGACACTAAACTATATTATGACGAGGCTCTAGTTCCGGAGATCAGGATGAGTAGTGTACCTCTTAATTGCCATTACTCCCAGGTTCACTCTGAACAGGAGCGGTGGTACTTATTGGTGGTGGGGGTAATATCACATCTCTTGGTCAAATAGATCAGTTCAGCAAGCATTATTATTCGAGGTGCAAAAAAAAAAAAAAAAATCTTAAGAAACAGCAACACAAAAAAATGAAAAAATGAACCTACAATGAACGCGGTTCCCTAACCTCTAAGCATTAAATAACCCTAGACGGTTTGACATACCATTAAAATCACTCTATCAACCAAAGGAATTGGGTCATCGTCTAAGGTGCCCACACCGCAAAAAATAAGTGCCAAAATAACTACTCATATTAGCATATAGCGCCCCCCATTAAACTCGACCTTTTGCCATAACTCAGAATGGTATGGGTGGATAAATAAATACCTTCCTTATGTCTTGTCTGAATCTTGTTGCTGGCATGTTAAGATGGAAAATAATTGAGCGAAACTATTATAAACAAATCTGAAAGAGTATGTTGCTTTGATCATTTTAAAAAATTGACTGAGTTTAATTGTGGCCGGAGGAACTGGCAGGTGGGGAGAGATCACTTAATGAAAATCAAACTCACGAATATTCATTATGCGAGACAAGATTGTTAACCACAACAACGAGACGCTCGATGTCATCACCACAGTCCAAATCCGTACATGTTTATTTTGTGGGTCCCAAGAAGAAGGCAGCTGACGTCATAGTTATATGTGATCTATCATACAAAGCCAGTGGTTCCTTGTTTTGTTTTTATTTTCGTAATTCGCTTGAATAAAAAAAACAAAAACAAAAAACAAAAAAAACGAAAAAACACCCCCCCCAAAAAAAACAAACGAAAAACCACAAACAAAACAAACAATTTGAAGAAAAAGGAAAAAGAAATTTACAGTTTTTTGTTGTCGATTGAATTTACAGTGAAAACGAAAAGAAAGTAATTGATTTCTGTTTTGCTTTCTTAAATTTCAACTGGTCTTTTTAAAAATCAAGTTTGAATAATAGTGGGTAAAGTGATCCACAAGTGATTGTGCAAAAAATCTAAATTTGATCACACAAACCAATGGAATATGCACAACCCAACACCTATCCTGAAGAATGACACGCACAAACTCCTCTGGGATTCTGATATACAAACGAATCACCGAATCGCAGCCTTAAAATCAGACCTTATAATAAGTAGTAAAAAAGTAAAGTTAGCGACCGTAGTCGAGGGCGACCCGAAGGCTCCCTTTTCAATAGCTACTACACTCAGCATTATAAAATACGTATCAAGGGTAAAGTGGAGCAATCAAGGGAAAGGAGTAGCGACTTCCTCCTTTCCCTGGATTGCTCCACTTTACCCTTGATACGTACTTTATAATGCTGAGTGTTAAGCAAAGAGGTCAACCAAAAAAAAAACTTGCAAAATTGTGGACTTCGCTGTCCCAGCTGACCACAGAGTAAAATCGACTGAAAGTGCAAAGAAGGATAAATACCTCGGCCTTGCTAGGGAATTGAAAAAAACAAACAAACTGGGGAACATGAAAGTGACGGGAATACCAATTGTAATAGGTGCTTTTGGTACAGTCACCAAAGGATTATTAAAGGGACTGGAGGACTTGAAAATAAATGACCAATGGAGACCATCCAAACTACAACATTACTGAGAACAGCCAGAATACTGAGAAGAGTCCTGGAGATTTGTGGAGACTTGATGTTACTCAAACTCCAGTAAAAGACCATCAGCGTTAGCTGATGTGAAAAACTCAAGGAGTAAAAAATAATAAGCAAAAATAGACAAGACAATAAAATAACAAGTGTAGGTTATGTGGTAAT
>OY757934.1:12512583-12587583 GCA_963585895.1 Sepioteuthis lessoniana | reverse complement strand
TTTTATTAGATAAGAATACTTGATATCATATAACTACAAAAATTCTTAAGAAAAAATGTAAATATGAAAGTACAATCAATGTCATTCCCTAACCTCTTAGTATTAAATAACCCTGGATGACTTGTCATGGCATAAAATCAATGAATCAATCATTCTTAATCATCTTATTTTAAAATACCTATTTGTATGGTACTTGATGCCTCTTTCTTAACATTCAGCATTATAAGAGAGGAATCAAGGGTAAGTGGAACAATCCTGGGAAAAGAGTAGCACCCATCAGCTATAATTCAGTGTAGTAACAACTGAAAAATGACCCTTGGGGTCACCCTCAACTACAGTCAGCTAATTTACTTATATATATATATATATATATATATATATATATATATATATATATATAAAGAGGTTTATGTTTCTTACTAGCTCACTTGGTAAGTTAATGGGGGACCAAATGTTGCAGTATTGTTAAATAGTGCTCAATATCAATGATAAAGCATTTACATAGAGAAATATATATATATATATATATATATATATATATATATATATATATATATCATGTTACACAGAGTTTGACAAATGCGCAATGCATAAAAATGCATGAAACCCAGGGTAACAGAAATTATCCTGTTATATATATATATATATATATATATATATATATATATATATATATACATATATACATATATATTGTTGTTATGTCCTAGGAAATGGCAAAAAATAAATAAGACAAACATACTTTGAGAGACAAAATATAGTCATATATTACACGAAACAAGTAATACAATGTCACTAGTGTAGCTATTTGTTACTAACTCCCAGAGTAGACTACAGTCAAATTTAATATGTTTATTAGAAGAGTCCATTGTATATTGAGAATAGGGATGATCCTACAACAATATATATATATATATATATATATATATATATATATATATATATATACATGTACATTTGTGTGTGTGCGTGTGTCCATATGTGAGCATATGTGCATAACAGTAATTAAAAAATGGCATGTCCCAATGACATTTTTATACGAGCAATGCATTTCAAATGCTCTAAATTGATGAATAAAGCAATTTCCAGTCTAATTTGTAAGTGAATGACAATTTTATAAGGTTTGTATTTGTACTGGATATCATATTTTTAACAATCTAGGTTCTCAATATAGCGGAAATAATTGTAAAATGCTCATCTCAAATCCTTTACTCTTTCCTAAATAGAAGCATTGATATCAACATGGCCTATGGGTTGTCTAGTTGACATTAAAAATCGAATGAAAATCAATTCAGTGATAGATTTGATGCAGGGGAAGTAACTCTGTAATGTGTGGATTATTGTCTTAAGATAGGAACTATTTCTCAATATAAAAGCAAATTTCTAGATCCGCTCCCAGACTTAATTATTTTTTCCTTGGCCCATGGCCCATTCTTTAGCAAAATATCATTTTTATATTGACAAATATGGGTAAATGTATGACTTCTATCCTATATCATAGCTGAAGATTTTTTTTCTTTTTTTTTTTTTTAAATGAGAATGGGATATTAAGTTTATTCAAGGTTGGCGATGGGAACGTAGCTTTTTAGTTGCCACTGCCTAAGTAGGTGAATTAGAAAGAAAGAAAGAAAGTAAGAAAGTTATACATCTGAGCAATTTCTGTCGGCGTTCTCATTTGAAAGACTTTTACTTATTAGGACTCTGTGTGTGTGTGTGTGTATATATATATATATATATATATACACAGATGACTTACAATGCACCTTAATGACTCCAGTTCCATAGCCTTACATCTTAAGAACCATTCTATTCCTAAATCCAAATTTCAAAAAATTTTAGTTGAAAACACCACTATAATAGCACTCAAATTTGATAAGCTATGACTATGAATCCTAGAAGCCCTACATATAAAAACCAAAAAAAAATTAAATCATTAGAATTAATTTTGAAAATTATAACAATGTTTTGAAGTGCTTTTAGTAATTATTATTTTTTTTTTTCCTGTATTACTTGATAGTATTCTATTTCTGTTGATAGTGTTCCCTTTTTAAATAGCATTCACTTTTTAAATAGCATTCCCTTTTAAATATATCAGTTACTCTGTTTTTATCCAACTCTGCATTCGCATATTTTTGTTATGTTATAAAATACTTTCAAAAACTTTCAAAACTCATTTTAAAAACAACACACCTTACACAAGCTATCGAAAAGGGAGCCTTCGAGTTACCCTTGACAATGGTCGCTAACTTAATTTACTTGTTTTTCACAAGAAATATGTGAAGAATACAGTCAAAACAATCATATAAATGCTAGGACTTGACATGACCAGAGTTGGAGTTGGCCTTTCTGACCACTCTGTCTAGTCTAGGAGAAACAAAGTGATACGTTGCAGGTCATGTGACCACTTCGGTTATAGGGTCAAGGACTGTTCACCCATTAGAATCATGTCTACAAGCATTATGGGTTGTCAGCCATGGCCAACAGGTAGCCTTGTTGGGGAGGGGTCTTACCCCTCTGCAGAGGTGCAGTGTATTCTACAGCCCCAGCTGACAATTAGGATAGCCAATTATCATAAAACTTTCATACGTGGGAACAAAAATGTTTGATAATGTGCTTATTACCAACTTTACTTGGGGGTGTCCTCGTGGTGTAATGGTTAAAGCGATGGACTGTGAAATCGTAGAAAGCGAGTTCGTACTCCAGTCGTGCTATTACATTCACTTTCAGGCAAATACCCTTGGGAAAGGTATCAACCCCCTTATCCTCCCAGCTATGGGTTAAATAGTACCACTACTCTTCTTCTAGAAAAATGGCTTTGGCATTAAATAACCTACAAAGGTTGATATGCCATTAAACAAAGAAACAAAACCAAACCAACTTTACTTCCTAACAGAAAATTATTATTATTTCATAGGAATACTTAAAACAATAAAACTGTGTGCAAATTATTTGTATTAAATAAGAATACTTGAATCTGTATGACTGTATGCAAATTATTTGTACCAGCTCGGAATATTTGAAACTGTTATGATTTCAAGATGAAAAAAAATGATGATATTTCATAATACAAATTTCAGCTGATGCCAAAAACGATGATATTTTATCATACTAAAAATGGGCTTTCAGCTGACACCAAGAAACAGTCTAGAATAGTAGGGGACCACTTCTCTTTTCCTCCTGACAGAGAATGAATAAGGAGTAAGAGACCAGTAGTAAAACCAGACATCGACCAGAAAAGACCGGATAATTTTTGTTTATGAAATTCAAAGCTTGACAAATTTGAATGCTTTTTTTCGACATAGAACTTCTTGGAACAAAGAATATAATATGCATGCATGCTACATTTAAATGTGTCTTCTTGTTGCATATCATACTGTTGAATGTTTGTTACTAACTTTATTTCAGTAAAAAATAAAACCTAACAAAATTATGTAAATTGGTTCAAACAAATGGTTATTATTTAATAGGGAATAGTTACTTCTATATAATTGTGTATAAAGATATTTTTTGAAGCTATAATTGTTTACAAATGATTATCATAATCAGTTACTTGAAATCATTGAATTACTTGCAAAAAAGACAGACTATGGCTTTAAATAACCCAACCAACCAATCAACTGATCAACCAAATGATAAAACCAACCAACAAACCAACCAACCACTAAACCAAACCACCACTCAATCAACCAACCAAACAATCATCTAATTAACTAAAACAACTAACCAACCAATAATTTTTCAAAAATTAGAAATTTTTCCAAATCATAATCTGGTTTAACAATATAAACACTGAAACCATTAAATTTTGCAACAAATGACTGAGTTTAGCATTAAATAACCCAGCAAGAGTTGACATGCAAGAAAACCAACCAACCTACCAACCAACCAACATTTTTTTTCCTACAATTGAAAAATATTTCCAGATCATTATCAGAAGAAGCTCATAGAGGGTGAAATGTCATATCATACAAACCCAATACCAATTATACTCACATATATGAAGTACTTTTTAAACAATTCATAAAAATAAACTCAGTGACACAATTTGAAATTGCAGGTAACTTTTATTTTATGATCGCAAATAAGAGCAATGAACTTAGTGTTTGTGGATATATATATTGAAAATAGCGTAGCAATATGTGTGCATCGTTTGGTACTTTGGCTGTTCATATGGATGGGATGATAAAATGGGATACTGACCTTTTTTTCTTTCCTTTTTTTCTGTCTGTGTGTCAAGCACTAGTAATTGGTGTCAGAGTTGAAAAAAGATCCTCGTAATGGCGTTCGACTGGCACACAGACCTACATTAACATCAATCAGCTGTCGTGGTTCGCAATGAATGGAATATTTCACCCAGGTCATCAAGAACGAAGCAATTTACAAGCAATACGCTTCTACATATTGAGTGAAAACAGGTAAAAAAGGAACTAAGAACTTGATTGTCTTGAATTGTCAGAATTTTCTTAGATTGTGATTGGGATGAAATCCTGACTAGTTTTTCTTTCATCTTATTTTTGTTGCTTGTTTACACCAAGCTGTAGATTGCCCAGTCGGCTGGGGCCATAGAATACTCTGACTTCACCTCTGCAGAGGGGTAAAAAAAAAACCCAACGAGTGTCCTAGATATGACACTAAACAATCTGATTGTGAGGTTCCAGTGATGCTGGGGCTTTGGGGAATGTAGAGCACCTCTTTATTGCCATTGCTCTCAGGTCCACTCTGGCCAGACATCGTAGCACCTGATAGGGCCCTATCTATGGGTTAAATAGAACTAACGGCAAACTTATGCTAACCTGAATTGTTTGACTAAACTGAATACCTTGAAATAGAAATGTTTTGGACAATTAAACTGTACTTACATTTAAACTGCATGTTTATGCTAAACTGAATTATTTGAAATGGAACTGTTTTTTGACATTCAAACTGTACTTACACTAAACTGAATTGTTTAATATAGAAGCGTTTTGACATTTAACTGTGTGTAAACAAAATCTGTACTTATACTAAACTAAATTAGCTGAATTAGAACTGTTTGAATAAACTGAATAGCTTCAAATAGAAATATTTTTAACAATTAAACTGTACTTACGTTTAAACTGTGTATTCATTCTAAACTGAATTGTTTGAAATAGAACTA
The DNA here is from genome assembly GCA_963585895.1 of Sepioteuthis lessoniana. Lineage (NCBI taxonomy): Eukaryota > Metazoa > Mollusca > Cephalopoda > Myopsida > Loliginidae > Sepioteuthis > Sepioteuthis lessoniana. The sequence goes on along the minus strand of OY757934.1, from coordinate 12,582,446 downwards.
TTTTCATAAAAATGGATTTGGCATTAAATAACCTACAAAAGTTGATATGCCATAAAAAACCAACCAACCAACCAAGTGGTAGAAAAAAAATGTAACAGTGTTTTGTCTGAAATTTTTTCGTTGAAATATTGTCATGATCATTCATCTTATTTTTGTTGCTTATTGTAACCTAATATTTATATATCATTACTACCAGAATATATTGCCCAGTCGGCTGGGGCTGCAGAATATACCGACTGCTTTTCTGCAGAGGGGTAAGACCCCCCCCCCCAGCGAGTGTCCTGACATTAAACAATCTGATGGTGAGGCTCCAGTAATACTGGAGCTTTGAGGAATGTAGAGTAAGCCTTCAGTGCTATCACTCATAGGTCCACTCTGGCTGGGAGTGGTAGCACCTGATAGGGTCTTATCTCTGGGTTAAATAGAACTAATCTGCGAACTTATGCTAAACTGAATTGAAATGAACAGTTTTTACATTTAATTATGTTTAAACTGTACTTATGCTAAACTGAATTGCTTGAAATTGGAGTCCCAGCTATGGGTTAAATAGTACCACTACTGTTCTTCTAGGAGAATAGCTTTGGCATTAAATAGCCTACAAAGGTTGATATGCCATTAAACAAAAGAAACCTTGAAATTGGAGTGTTTTGACTTTTAAACTACATACTTATGCTAAACTAAATTGTTTAAAATGAAATGTTTTTGTATGCTAAACTGAATTGTTTAAAATGAAATGTTTTTGTATGCTAAACTGAATTGTTTAAAATGAAATGTTTTTGTATGTTAAACTAAATTGTTTAAAATGAAATGTTTTTGTATGCTAAACTGAATTGTTTAAAATGAAATGTTTTTGTATGCTAAACTAAATTGTTTAAAATGAAATGTTTTTGTATGCTGAACTAAATTGTTTAAAATGAAATGTTTTTGTATGCTAAACTGAATCGTTTGAAATTCAACTGTTTTTGAGATTGAAACTGTGTGTAAATAAAAACTATACTTATACTAAACTGAATTATTTGAATTAGAATGGTTTGACTAAACTGAATTGCTTGAAATAAAAATGTTTTTGACAATTAAACTGTGTACTCATGCTAAATGGAATTGTTTGAAATAGAACTGTTTATTTGTATAAAAATGAATTTGGTATTAAATAATCTACAAAGTTTGATATGCCATAAAACCCAAACAAACAAACAGACAGAATATTAGCCTGTTATGAACATAATACAAGTAATTTTACTGTGGAAAGGCTTTGAAAATCAGAAAGAAAGGGATTGTCAAGGGTCATGTAAGCATTACTGATAGAATGGGGCTATTTTAGGTATGATATAAATACATTACAAATAATTTTATGACAGAAATTGATAAAATCAATTTCTCTTGTAAAATTATTTGTAATGATTTTAGAAATGGTATCTATTTACAATATAAATCCTATGTTGAAATGATCTCTGACTTTCTGACATGCAGGTATACCAGTTATCTTTCTCTTGGTTTTATCTATAAATACCAACTTTCCCACCATTGAAACTTGGGCCCTTTCAGTTTCTTTCTACTTCTATTATTAAGGATCTTTCTTCTTCTCTTAGGAAATCATCATCATCATCACCATCATCATGTCGTGCCGCTAGCACGCATATCCCTGACCCTCTCTCACAACTTTTCCCTATCGTTCATCGCCTCTGGTAGGTCTTCAGGGCTACATCCTGTATCCTCACATAGCTGCTGTATGTATGTTCTAGCTGGTCGTCCTGCTTTTGCTCGGCCATATGTGGGGGTCCATAGGAGTACGTCACTTATGAGCTCGTCTCTGCTTCTCCAGCAGTGTCCTGCGTGTCTGGTTTGTCTAACTTGGATAGTTTTCGTGATGTGAGGCAGGTGGCCGTATAGTTGGTGCCTAGTGGGGTGTTACTGCCAGGACTTATTCAATATTGCTCTCAACATTCTTGTGTAATTGCTGTCAAGCTTATTCTCCAGCTGTTTTGCTAGCGTCCAAGTGATGCATCCATACAGCAGTATCGACATGACTGCTGCCTGGAAGAAACAGCGTTTTATTTTATCGGTCAGGTTTGATTTCGATATGATCGATAGCCTATCGATAGCTGTCGATGTCAAACTCTTAGGAAATAATGAAAATAAAAACAAGAGTAAACTTGTGTGCATGCATGTTAGAAAGACAAAGATCGTTTTGATAGTGTTTTTTTTTGCTCCTACATGCAACTGTCAAAATATCTTTGCCTTTTGATGTTGATCGTGAAGAAATACCATTACAACTCATTGATCTTCAGCATTCAAAAGATTTGAAGTCCAAGTTTCTTGCTTGCCACATCCTCAGTTTCTATAAGAACCACATGCTTCCCAAACCTTATCACCCACACCCAGCAAGTTGTGAGCTTGTTTGGCACTACGTATCACTCTGAACAGCTGCTCTTCAAAATGAATTCTGCCAAGAGTACGTTGCATTTGTAACTGTCGAATTGTCACTTGTCTGATGTGGTCCTTCTATCAACCTTTTCATTTAACTATGATATTAAAGAAGGTAGGGAGGAAAAAAGTTTTCTATTTTTTTTTTTTCTTAGTTAAGACTTGCTTGACAGTAGGATTTTACCTGTTATCTTGATCCAAACCTGGCTCAGTGCGTGTGAGTGTACTCATACAAGATATAGAATAAAGATGAGCTTGTGGTATGTTTACCTTTATAATTCGCCGCGACTGGGAAGGAAGTGATATAAGTTGTTTCTCATTGGCCAATGCCATTTTAAAAACTCATTAGCAGTAGCATTTAAAAAAAATTTTCTTTTGAGGTGTGAACTGTGTGATTTTGCATGCTTGGCGTATTATTACAGCAGGATCGCCGGCTAGAACAATAGTTTCGGTAGGGTCGCTTGGGAGAGCAAGTATGAAATTTGTAAGGACCCCAAGAACATCACTGACAAGGCGATTCTGTGCATTTTTTTTAACTGTGTGACTACAATTATATCTTTTTTGAGATTGATAACAGCATTAGATGTTGTGTGTTTATGCTCGGAGGGAATCTTGCCAGAAAAATGTAAGGATTCGAGAGTCTCGTGATGCATGTGCAATGACCCTTCTCGGGGTGCGTTTCAAGACATGAAGAGGAGAAGACAGCAGAGACAGCAAGGAAGGATTCATAGTAACCTCAGAATGTAGTAGCTGCCGAATTGAAAACGCAATTTTCTCCGGCTGCATTGGTTTAAACGTGAGTAGTCATTCACCTTATATTTTTCTTGTTTAGCCATTCAAGTTTATAGGGTAGTAGCTGTGTTTTTTCTTATTCTCATGGTGTGAAGGTCCCACCCAAGTTTTGAGGTCTAAAGGAAGAACTAAAATTACTTACTATGTTGTTGCCTACCTTCGTTTCATTAAATTTGCTATACTTCTATAAATAAGCAAAAAAAACAAACAAATTCACTACATGTATTAGTAAATTATGATAGTTGTCTTGTGAATTTTTTTTGTCCTTTATAGATTGCGGGCCCTCAGGCCTTCCTGAGTTAAGCTTTGTGACCTCCAGGCCCTTCTGTGTTATGCTTTGTGACCCTCAGGCTGAAAAGGTTTTTGCTGAGAAAACTAATATTTAGGGGCTACAATGAAAGGATTCTATAAGTAAAAAGAGGGGTAGAAAGTTTCTCTTTATGATAAAAAGTAAAGGGGGTCAATTTGTTAATATGACTATTCTTTTGTCCTGGGCAATGCCAGTAACCTTTGATAGTTTCAACAATTAAATATCAAAATACACACACACACACACACACACACACACACACACACACACACACACACACACACACACACACACACACACACACACACACACAAAGGTATCTAAATATGAAGTCATATGTACCCCTACCCTAAACCTACATGAGTGAGTTCAAGTCTCATTGGGTGCCCTTTCATATGGCCTTGTGCCACATCTAAGCAAGAAGCTTAGTAAATTTCCATACATACCCCTACCCCAACTTTCAAAATTTTCTCTACGCCTTTTGATTTTGACTCTGAAGAGGTACCATTACAACTGCAGATGGAACTCAGTGTTCTTCAATGTTCAAAAGATTTAAAGTCCAAGTTTCTTGCTTGCCATATCCTTGATTTCTATAAGAACCACATCAATTCATCACTTGTCGGATAAGCTCTTTCTGTCAATCATTTCATTTAACCCTGATATATCTTTTCGTGATTGCAAATAACATCAGGTGTGTCATTAATAAATCATTCTTGTTATCTTTTGAATTAGGCTGTTTTTTTTTGTCCTTTTAAGATTGTGACCCTGTACCTCCAAATTAAGCTTTCTAGTCATTGGGCTGAAAAGGTTGGGGAGTCCTGAGCTATGTGACACCGGTTGAAGGGACTGGACAGATTTTGTTTCTGCCTTCAAAGTATGGGCAAACTTATTAAATTAGGTGTTAAATATTACCCACAAAAGTGTAGGTTTGGTTTAGTTTCTTTGTTTAATGGCATATCAACCTTTGTGGTTTATTTAATGCCAAAGCCATCATCATAAAGGAACAGTAGTGGTACTTTTAAACCTAAAGCTAGTGGGATAAGGGAGTTCATACCTTTCTTAAGGGTATTAGTTCTGAAACTGAATGTAATAGCACAACTGGAGATTGAATTTGCTTACTATAATATTGTAGTGTAGTACATGAGCCACCACATCACAAGGACTCCCTGCCACTATGCCATGAGGACGACCCTGAAAAGGATGTTGGGTGGAAGTTATTAAATATTAACAAACAAAACTTTATACCATGAGCAAGAGCTTGATCTAAACAGTGAATAGACCATCAACACATTCCTTATAATCTCTTGCCTTCTGTATTTACTTAGCTTAGCTTAGTCTGGCACAAGGATATAAGTGTGGAGCCTCAAGTGAGAATTTACCATATTGCAATAGTAATCAGTGGTAGTATTAAGTTAGGTAAGCCCCTGGGGATTTTTAAAGTCTGTGTTCACCCCCCAAGAGCAATAGGAACATTTACAACAAAAACAAATTGTGTTGATTGATTGATTTTAACAACATGCCAACCTTTTTGGGGGTTATTTTATGCCTAGAAGTAAGGGAATTGCATTCATTGTACATTAATATTTACATTTTTTGCTGAATTGTTTTTTAAGAGTTTTCTTTGCACACAGTTGTATGGTTTCAAGTATTCCTATCTAATACAAATAATTTGCACACAGTTGTATAGTTTCAAGTATTCCTATCTAATACAAATAATTATTTGGTTTCAAGTAATTATTTCTATTTAATAATAGTAATTTGTTTGCACATTGTTATATGGCTTCCAGTAAATGATAAAAATTCTTAGAAAAAAATGATAATTTCAAGTAACAATTCTTAATACTACTAATTTACTGTTACTCGTATATGATACCAAGAATTTTGATTGAATATGAATAATTTTTAAACAGATCTATTTGACCCATAAATGGAACTCTAACAGTTACTACAACTATGGGTGATTCAATGCAGAATGATCACCCATTTCTAGAAGGAGTCTTAAAAAAAAAGGAACCCTTGACCCCCCCCCCACGCCCAGAAGTTAAAAAAGTGAAATAAATTGACCTGTCTGGTTATTTGTCTTTTCCAAAACTAACTTTTCCAGAAATGAGTGATCATTCTACTTGGAATCAAAATTTTCCATAACATATTTTATTAGATTGTACTTTCTTTATTTGTATTAAGAATTGTTACTAGAAGATATAATTATTTTCTAAGGATTATTATTAGTTATTTGATAGTGCTTGCAAATTGTTGGTGTTGGATAAGAATACTTGAAACCATAAAACTGTGTGCAAATTATTTGTATTAGATAAGAATACTTGAAACCAGATAACTGTGCTCAAATTATTTGTATTAGACAAGAATACTTGAAACAATAAATCTGTGTGCAAATTATTTGTATTAGATAGGAATACTTGAAACCATAGAACTGTGTGCAAATTATTTGTATTAGATAGGAATACTTCAAACCATAGAAATGTGTGCAAAAAAAAAACTCTTTAGAAACAACTACACAAGAAATATGAATATAAATGTACAATGAATACAATTCCCAAACCGCTAGACATAAAATAACCCACGACAGGTTGACACGCCATTAAAATCAATCTCTGGTGGAAGGGAGTACTCGAGGTGTAAGGGTTAACAAGCTGGACTGCAACATTGTAGTGCTAAAATCAATCTATCAATAAGTAGATTAACAATATCTTCATTTAAAAGTTATCACTCCAAAAATTGGATAAAATCTTTTCTCCATTCCTTGTCACATTGTGGCCCAGTCAGCTGAGGTTGTTGAATACACAGACTGTATCTCTGTGGAGGGGTCAGACCCCCTACCACCAACGAGTGTCCTGGGGCCCAGTCAGCGGGGGCTGTTGACAACACAGACTGTATCTCTGCAGAGGGGTCAACCCCCTACCACCAACAGGTGTCCTATGGCCCAGTCGGCAGGGGCTGTAGAATACACTGACTGCATCTCAAGAGAGGAGTCAGACTCCCCCAACGAGTATCCTGGTAATGACATTAAACAATCTGATAGTGAGGCTCCAGTAATGCTGGAGCTTTGGGGAATGCAGAGTACTCCTTCATTGCTATTGGTCCCAGGTGAACTCTGGCCCAGAGTAGTAGCACCTAGATAGGGCTCTATCTATGGGTCCAATAGAACAAAACTGTGTACTTATACTAAACTAAATTGTTTGAAATAGAACTATTTTGACATTTAAACTGCATACTGTTTCTACATTTAATTGTGTGTAAATAAATGATGTTTAATTGAATTGCTTATGATATATAGTAATAGCTGGGACTATCTAACTTTGTTGACTAAACAGAATTGTTTGAAATACAATTATTTTTGACATTTAAACTGTGTATTTATGCTAAACTGAATTGTTTGAAATAGAACTGGTTTTATGTATAAAAATGAATTTGGCATTGAATAATCTACAATGGTTGATATACCATAAAACCAAACCAAACTAAAAGATTTTATTAAAATGACTTGATTCAGAATTAAATGATCCAAAAAGGGTTAATATGCGGTAAAACCAACCAACCAACCAACCAACTTATCACATTGTATCTGAACCATTACCAGTGAAAGAGATCTGCGAAAAATTCACTAAGTGGAATTACATCAAATCCTCTCCAAAAAAAAAAAAAAAAGAAAAAATATTGCCTTCAAAATTTTATATTAAAAAAAAAGTTTTGATACAATGCCATAAGCCTTGATTTGTCTGATACCAGGTAATATGTAGGGCATAGACACCTAGTGAGAATCGAACTCATTATTAATGAATTCAGAAATCAGTAGAGAAATAAAACTATATAGATTGAGCAGGTGTTCAAGATGGAAACTGAATCGGTTGTGAACACAGGTTATTGTAAGCATCAGTCTGTTGACCTATTTTTTTTGTCTCTTTATATCATCTTTCTTTGCCTCAATTGCCTTTTCAAACATCTTCCTTTTATCCCCTTTTTTTTTTCTTATTGTCCAAGCCCAACTGACTGACAAAGATTTTTTTCTTCTTCTCTTATAACTAAGAATTTTATGTTATTAGAATATCAATGCCAATGGCTTCAGAGAACACTTTACTGCAGGTGCTATAGTTTCATTCTTACTCTTTCTTCTTTTTTTTGTATTAAAATTACCGATATGAGTAGTTACTAGGTATATTATTTACAAATCTCACACTATTGTCCACACTTTGGTTGTGATTCCCAACAATAAAAAAAAAAATACTTTGGATGAAGAGACAGACAAAAATAACAGTTTCAAGCCAAATAAAAATGGTCTCTGAATTATCTCAATGTAAAGGGTCCATACAGCCCACTAAAGAAAGGATTAAAAATTATTTGTGGGTGAAGACTATATTTATTTCCCATGGGTGTATTAACATCTACAGTATTATCTATAAATAAGTACACCCCAAACAACTTTATTAATAAAAAGGTAATGTCCTCCAGAATCAAATATATCAAAATTCTATCATTTCTAGAGGAAGACTATTCGATGAAAAAGGATATTATTAGGTATTACAGTATCGCCCATAAATAAGCACCCCCACCAAAATATTGTTCATAAAGAGTTAATTTTAAACTGATAAACACTTCAATATCTCAAAGAGATCTCTTTGAACCATACATGGGACCCTTACAGGTACAACAACTACATATCAAAATGGACCAGGGAGTAACGAAGAGGTGACTCAACACACCTTGAAGTGAAAATTTTATTATTTCTAGTGAAACATTATACAACCAAAAGTGATATTAAGTATTACAGCATCACCCATAAATAATTACACCTCAAATAATGTTGTTTATAAAAAGTTAATTTTCTTCTAAATCAAAGATGTCAGGATTTTATTATTTCTGCTGAAACATACAATAAAAACAGATTTTATTAAATATTATTCTTTCTTCATGTTACTTACTTGAATAGACAGAAGGTATTCAACCTTGAAAATTGTGATAAAGATCAATAATAAAATGAAGAAAAGACTTACCAAAAAATTGATAATGAAAATCCTTCATTTTAGAGTTCAAATAATTTCATAGAAACAACTTCTTTATTCTTATGTTGAGTCACTTATTTTAACAATTAAAAAAGGATTCAACCTTGAAAGTTGTGATAAAAATCAACAATAAAATGAAGAAAAGACTTACCAAAAATTAATAATGATATCTCAGATTTGAAATAAACTGGTTTCAAAATTGTATCAGTCTCTTGACAGAAGTAAAATATTATCAACCAAGACTTAGGATGCTAATAATTCACAAGATATAACAATCTTGAAAAATTAGGTTTATATAATAGTTGAAATATAATATGTAACTTGATATCTTCCAACTGTTAAAGTAAGTTATATAAAATAAGCAAAAATATGAAGTAAAAGTCAACCAAAAACTAATAATGAAAATCCTTTATTTCAGAGTTCAAATAATTTAATAGAAACAACTTCTTTATTTTATCTTATTTATTTGAACAATTAGAAAGTATTCAATCTAAAAAGTTGTGATAAAGTAAGTTAGTAAAGTTGGCAACCTTAATCAAGGGTGACCTGATGGCTCCCTTTTCAATAGCTAAAACACTTAGGTGTAGGGGAGGGCACCACTCCATTCCCTGGAAGCAACAATATTATGAAGAAAAGACTAACCAGATATTAATAATGAAAATCCTTTATTTTAGAGTTCAAATAATCTACATGAAAGAACTTTTTTATTCTTATTTCATGTTATTTATTTAAGCAATTGGAAATTATTTGACCTTGAAAGTTGTGATAAAAACAACAATAAAATGAAGAAAAGACTAGCAAAAAATGAACGATAAAAATCCTTTCTTTTAGAGTTCAAATAATTTAATAGAAAGAACTTCTTTATTCTTATTTCATGTTAGATATTTGAACAATTGGAAAGTATTCAACCATAAAAGTTGTGATAAAAAGCAACAATAAAATGAAGAAAAGACTTACCAGATATTAAAAATGAAAATCCTTTATTTTAGAGTTCAAATAATTTTATAGAAGCTATTTCTTTATTTTTATTTTATGTTACTTTAATAGGTGAAAAGTATTCAACATAGAAAGTTACCCCCTCCCCTGAAAAAATAAAACAATAAGATAATTTAATTGTTAGGGGAGAATATTTTAAAACTTCATTTACTTGTAATAATGTACATACAATATACAGTGACTCCAATAGTATCAGTTAAAAAATTCTGAAGATATACCAACCCCACCACCCTTAATAATTTTATTGGTTTATATGACTTTGTTATTTAACCTGATAGGTTTATAGTTCATCTAGTTTATCATACAATTTCTGATTATATATATATATATATATATATATACATATATATATATATATATATATATATATATATATATATTTGTACAAAAAGCAAATTCACTTGTGGACCTATTCATTATAAAGGATATATACATATATATATATATATAAGTAATATCCAGTCAGTGTCTTTGGCCCCCTTTGCCCTCGCCTGAAAATCTAAATTCTTTTTTTCCTTTTTTTCATACACATATGAACTGTAATTCCACATTTGCTGTTCTGCAACCTCAAGTCTAACATGTAAAAAGTCATTTGATGAGACGGAGAGTATAATAATATTCTCAGGTAAAATAAATTTATAATGACAACTTAACCAGGTTTGAGTTTCCTTCTAATTGCACTCTCTCTCTCTCTCTCTCTATATATATATATATATATATATATATATATATGGTTTCTTTGTTTTATGACAAATTAACATTTGTGGGTTATTTGATGCCAGAGTAGAAAACCAGAAGTGTTATTCAGCTGGGAAGATAGGGGGGGGGGGGTTCATACTTTTTCCGAGGGTATTAGTTCAAAAGTGAATGTAACAACAAGTTGAACTCGCTTACCACAATTCTACAGTCCAGCACTATAACAATAATGCCACAAGTATTCCTTCTTATATATATATATATATATATATATATATATATATATATATATAATCATCATATGAAAACCTTGTCTTTTTTCATCTCTGTACATCTTCATTTATATATATATATATATATATATATATATATATATATATATATATATATATATATATATATGAAGATGTTCATAAATGAAAAAAGGCAATGTTTTCTGAAGATGATTTTATTTATTGAATTATTTGCCAATGTTTTACTTTTTAGATCTTCATCAGGGTGTCTGAGTATATAAAATGAAACGGAAAAGATGAGAAAATTTTGAAACATTTTATTTCTGTCGGTAGCATTCAGTTTCAAATTTGTGTGATATAATTAGCATTCAAAAATTTATTCTAAAATATCCATATCACACACACACACACACACACACACACACACACACACACACACACACACACACACACACAGACGATTATTATTATTATTATCATTATTATTATTATTATTATTATTATTATTATTGTCAAGCATTCTTTATGTTGTTGACAATTTTACACAGTAATTTTTCTTTTATGTATTGTTGGCTTCAGAAGAGGTATATTAAAACTAAAAACAACCTGATTCCACCTGTAGGGCACTTGAGGGCACTTGAGAGTAGGGGCATATGGCCTGAGGCCACAACAATAATTGATGTTTGATATCATACACCAGTCTGTGCACCCACTTTGGAACAAAATGAAATTATGACATTTATGATTTAACCTCTGACTCCATACTGACTTGCTCTGAAAAGGGGTCTGGTGAAAGCTACTCACAAGTTGTCATTCTATAACAAAAGAGCGTGAGGACTGGGTGAGTGGGTGTGACGGCAGAACAATTTTTTTTTCTTCTGTTACCTCCATCATTGTTTTAGCTTTTTAACATCTAATTTTTTTCTCCCCAGGCTTCTATAATTAACCCTGTAAAGCTAGCTGTAGGTCCATGGTTAGCATGCAGGTCTCACAAAATACCCATTACCACTGGGTGCTCCATACTTGTAACCTTGAGACAGACTTAGGAAAACTTTGTAAATATCAATAAAAAAATCCTGGAGAACCTTGCCATGGAGCAATGGTTAGCAAAAAACATTCTTGAGTTATGTGCTGATAAACTGACAGAAAAAAAGACATTTCATGAAACAGTGTCACTAGCTGTTGGGATTTTAAGTTATATAAACTGACCACAAATCTATCTATACCACTTTTTATTGCAGCTATAAAGGCAAGCACAATCCCCAAACTATGTCTTTATGAGGATTTATATGTTAATAAATGCTATCAAAAGGTTAACTTTTATGGCCTCCTATTCAAATTAAAGCACAGCATGATTTGTTTTAATTCTTGATTTCTAGTGGGAGGGAAAAAAATCAAAGAAAAAAAAGACATACAAAAAGAAGTCATAACTTTCTTGCTAAGAAATACTCAGCTAGATGTCTACTTTATATGGTTACTCTAAAAGATAAAGATTCAGTTTAGCTAATTTGATGGATGTAAAGTAAGGGTTCAGATTAGAATTATACTTATAAGTAAAGTGAAGTTGGTGACTGTAGTGGAGGGTGACCCAAAGGCTCCCTTTTTGATAGCTACTACACCAAGATGTAGAGGAGGGTGCTACTCCTTTCCCCGGATTGCTCCACTTTACCCTTGATCCTTACCTTATAATGCTGATTGTTAAGCAAGGTAGCATCAAGTACCATTTTTTGAGTCTTTGGTATGACTTGACCTGGGATTGAACCAAGGTCTCCCGGGCCATTGGCAAACACTCTAACCATTATGCCAATATCCAGTACAAATGGGGGTGTCCTCATGGTGTAATGGTTAAAGTGATGGACTGCAAAATTGTAGTAAGTGAGTTTGAATTCCAGTTGCGCTATTACGTTCACTTTCGGATAAATACTCTTGGGAAAGGTATGAACCCCCTTATCCTCCCAGCTGTGGGTTAAATAGTACCACTACTGTTCTTCTAGAATGATAGCTTTGGCATTAAATGACCTACAAAGGTTGATATGCCATTAAAACAAAGAAACCAAACCAAACCAGAGAGCTCATCCTGCTCAACAAAAAAAATTATACTTATAGTGTAAATCAAAAATAGCAAAAATCTTTTAAAAAGTGAAATTTTCAAAAAAATAATATGGTCAAAACAAAACAAAATTGTTTGTATTACAAATGTAAAAAAGGTGCCCGTGGTGAAATGGTTATCATCGTAGGAAATGGACACGACGACTCGAGTTCAAATCCTGGACGAGACTGATTGCATTTCGCATAGCACTAATACCCTTGGGAAAGGTATGAATCCAATTATTCTACCTCCAGCTATGGGTAAATAGTAGGGCAGACTGGGTTCTTCAGCCTTGGTAAGGCAAATAGTCTAGGAGAAGGAAAACTCTGAATTCAAACCTGTTAAACTCCGCTTAAAAAATTGACCTTGTGTCATATCCTGCCCGAGCGGAGGGGTTGCGTAAATATGATATATATATAAGTATTGTTGTTGCTGTTTATAGTTGAGGGTGACCCGAAGGCTTCCTTTTTGATAGCTACTACACCAAGGTGTAGGAGAGGGTGCTACTCCTTTCGCTTAAAAATTGACCTTGTGTCATATCCTGCCTCAGCGGAGGAGTCAGTAAATAGGATTACAAATGTAAAAAAAATATCAGACAACCTGGCAATTAAGGAAATAAAGGATTATATAGGTAATGTGACATAGTAACATATTTTGAATATTGCTTTTGTTTTCATTTTCATCAACCAATACTATATTCCTGTTGTGATGCTGGCAAAAGAAAGACACGGGGAACACAAAAAGGTTGATAGAAAAACATACATATTCAAGTAACAGAAATAGGCGCCTTTGATGGTGTAAAGGCGCCTTTGGTGGTGTAATGGTTAGCAAGCTCGACTAGCAAACCTACACGAGTGAGTTCGAGTCTCATTGGGTGCTCCTTTCATATGGCCTTGTGCCACATCTAAGCAAAAAGCTTAGTAAATTACCATATTCAAGGAACAGAAATAAGATACAAGTGAACCTGGTCAAACAGTAGTTAGTTCATAGGAAGCTGAGAGTCTAGTGGGGTAGCGACTATCCGTCCACTACGCAAGTGGTATCACACATGGCTGTGTCACGTGGGTCTAGTCAATTCCTCTGACGCTCCGTTGATGTGTATTTATGGAGGAGGGCGAGTCCATTATGTAGGGAGTACAACAATTCCATAGAACCTTAGTCCTACAAGTGGGACAAAGAGTAATACATAGAAAGCAAGGAATATGAAACAGAACTACTGTTGTAGTTACAATATAAATAGAAGGCTGCACTTTTAGAGTTCTCCTCATAGTAAGATTATTATTTTATCCCAACATCATGTGATGTATAATGATTACATGGTCTTTCCATGCTGTCACAGTATATATATATATATATATATTTCTAAACATCCATCGTTAACTTAAAATTATTAATATCACCCCTCATGGTCCTGATGATGGTTCAGTAGAACCAAAACGCTATAGTGTCAACTCGTTAATAAATCATTCCTTCCACCTGGATCATTGTTATCAGTTTTTCTACATATACATACATATATATATATATATATATATATATATATATATATATATATTTACTAATCTAATATCTACCAGTATTAACGGTACCAGAAAAAACAAAAAACAAAAAAAAACCCTGGCCAGGAATAAGAGAAAAAAGGTTACTCTATTATTAGAGATAGGTTTTAGAGAATTTTTTTTTTTTTTTATATTTTTTTATTTTTTCATTTTTTTATTTTTTTTTAATGCAAATTTTAAGCTAGGTGGGTTTTTGGTGAATAAAAGAAAGCAATTTCTCCTAGAATTCAGTCGAAGTTAGGCTTCCTGATGATCCGTTAAGGTGAAACTTTAGTAGAAGATTTTCGACTCGCGATTTAGGTTAATTTTATATATATATATATATATATATATATATATATATAAATCTTTTAATTGCAATATATGGTTCTAATTTCTGATATATATATATATATATATATATATATATATAGGAATGAATAGGTTTTTTAAAAAACATTATTTCAAAAAGTCAAGAAAGTGCTCAATAATAGAGCAATATAAAACTTAAAATAAATCTAACTCACTGTTTTGTCAACTCCATAACTGTGAGTTTCATACCTTCTTGGGGGTGAGGAGTTAGAAATAAATGCAATTTCTTACTCCTCCAAAAGAATACCTGAAACTGACAGTTATGGGGGAGCTAAAGAGGGGTGAATGAACTATGATTTATTTGAGGTTATATATATATATATATATATATATATATATATATATATATATGTATATATATATTATATTATAAGAGTGTTGGTTGTCAGGAATAATGTAACGAATAACTAATATACACTTAAATTCATTTTTGCTTACCCAGCTACATTCATAGCCTGGCTTAACCTCATAAAAACATGCATCCATATGTAACTATAACACATACATGCATATGCACACAGCCACATACACTCACACACTTACAACCACATATGTCTGTATTTTTTCGTATTTTCAATTTTCAATTCATTCCATCTTCTTAACTGCCTGATGATTGTTGTTTTGCAAAAAGCTCCATGAAACCCAGGGTCGCAGTCTATATTCCATGGATTATATATATATATATAGCTAATGTAACATGAAAATTCAAGACTCATATTGTCACGAATACTTTCACATTTTCATGATTATCAGACAATAATATCACAGTCTGTAGAACCATACTCCCAAAATTTTCCTGCTTTTTAGCTGGGCATCTAGCATTCATGCAGGGTGGAGTATCAATGCTCAATGGCAGACTTGAGGCTGAAAAGCTCCGACTTTGGCTAGGCCGCCTTTAGGCGTGCAAGCTGCATTAATAACATCGTATAACACTAGACTCCCTGGTCTAGTTCAAGCTATAATCAGGCATCTGTGCCAGGCTCATGTGATATATCAAGTGAGCCCATGTCCAGCTAGGCTCATCTGGCTCACATTGCATCAAGTGAGCTGATGACCAGCACAGTCTGGCAGGGCTTGAGCCTTGGCTCATGTCCAACCTCCTCCTCCCTTAATCCCCATTATAAGCTGACTTTGTGTCATTGACCTTGTGTCAAGTCCTGTCTGGTGGGAAGCAGTGACAAATATCTACTCCTAAAAGAGGGACAATGAATGATACATAAAAGGTAAGGAATATGAAACAGAACAACTGTAGTAGTACTTGTCTTTAATTGGAATCGTTTTGAGATGAGGCTTCTTAATGTGAGAATTAATTTTTATTCATTGCGGACTTTTTTGTCCTCATCTTGGTAGTTTTTTTTTTTTTTTTTTTTTTTTTTTTTGTGTTGTTTCTTCTTTCACTACGTTTTGGACAAATTTCACCTCTGGCCTTCTTCAGGTGATTTACTGGTCGCGGTAAATCACCTGAAGAAGGCCAGAGGTGAAATTTGGCCAAAACGTAGTGAAAGAAGAACCAACACAAAAAAAAAAAAAAAAAAAAACTACCAAGATGAGGACAAAAAAGTCCGCAATGAATAAAAATTAATTCTCACAACTGTAGTAGTGTCATTCAAAATAGGAGGTTCCACTCATAGTAAGGTATTAAAATTTCTTACCTCATTGTCACTTGATAATTTTCCTTGTTGGAGATTTTGAGAATTATCAGCATTTTTTAGTTCCTTAGTATTATTCTTGTCCTGATCTTCACCATTTCCGGGCACTTGATTGATAATAGTGTCCCCAGCAGTGTGGCTACTTTCTTGTTCCAAGTGGCCATGATTTTGTAAAGAGCTTTGGCCACCTTCAGCAGATTCATTATTAAACTTTAAACTTCTATCAGGTGGGTTCAATCTCTGCTGTGAAAGAGAGCTGCCTTTTTCCAAGGGGTCAAGAAATTCCTTAGTGCTAAAAGTTTGACTCTGGCTTGTAAGCTGAAGACTTTGCAGACTTCTGAATTCTTCTTGACCCTGCAATTCAATGGCCTGCTCCCTCTGTTCTGATTTTTCCACCATTTCTTTTCTTCCCATCCCATCATACTCGTCCTGATATTGCTTTCCAGACCACTCGCTAGACAATTGTTGTTGGTGTGATTGCTGCCCTTTGAGTACAACCTGTTGCTGCGTTTGTAAAAAATCCAATCTTTGTGACCTTTTATTCGATGACACTTCCTCTGATGCTGGATAACCGCCAGGGTCCTCATTAGGCGGGTATGATGGACGATCACATTCTCCTTGCTTTGGAGATCCTTCACTTCCTACCTGGGCACTTGTCTTGTCATTTGCAACCCTAGCAATGACTCCTTCATCAGCAGGGGGATCCTTTCTCTCTTCTTGGTTTGAGTCCTTTCCACTTGTGGTGGCTTGCAAAAGGCGTTCTCCATTGGGTAATTCACCAGTGTCACACCCACCAGATTCCACCACAGCCTCTTCTCCATCCATCACATCACTCTCTTGGCATGACACACTGAAAAATATAAACAATGCAACCAATCAAAATACTGAATTAAATGACGGACTTCAAGTTATATGATCAAAATGTATTAAGAATTCTGGTGGCAGCCCTTATTCCTCAGCTGATCCCTTATCTCTAATCCATCAGGTATCCTGGATATGACATTAAACTGCATATGGTGGTGAGGCTCCAGTTCTGGAGCTCAGGGGAGCATGGAATCACCCTTTTTATTACTACTAAAGTAAAGTAAAGTTGGCGACCACAGTTGAGGGTGACCTGAAGGCTCCCTTTTCGATAGCTACTACATCAAGGTGTAGGGGAGGGCACTACTCCTTTCCCTGGATTGCTCCACTTTACCCTTGATCCGTACCTTATAATGCTGAGTATTAAGCAAGGAGGCATCAAGTACCATTTTTTAAGTCTTTGGTATGACTCGACCTGGGATTGAACCCCAGTCTCCCAAGCCATTGGCGAACATGGTTCTTTCTCACCAAGATTGATTCATTGATAGATTTTAATGGCATGTCAAATCATAAAGAGTTATCTTATGTCTAGAAGTTATGAAATTATGTACATTCTATGTTTATATTTAGATTTTTTGTTTTGATAGATTGGTTTCAACCTTTGTGGGTTATTTCATGCCAAAAAAGGACAGCAATAATACTATTCAGCCCATAGCTCGAGAGTTAAGGGTATTTAGTCCTTTTCCGAAGGGTATTAGTCTGAAAGTGAATGTAATAATGCGACTGGAGTTTGAACTCATTTTAGGCCGTAGTCCAACACAAGCCATTATACTACGGGGTCTCTCCCTTATATTTTTTTTCCTATTTTCTTAATTTTTTTGTACACACTTATATGATATCTAATATAGATAATTTGCAAACAGATCTATTTGACCTATAGATGGGACTTCAACATGGTTGTAGAGAGGAGTAATGGCAATGATGGAGTATTCTACACTCCCTAGAGCTCCAGAACTGTAGCCTCACCATCAGGTGCAGTTTAGAGTCAAACCCAGGACACTCTCACCCAGAGTGGTAGTACCTGTTAGGGTTCCATCTCTGGGTCAAATAAATCAGTTTAAGACATTGTCTAGAATGATTTTAAACTACATTAATACAAGGGAGAGTCAAAAAGTAACACTTTTTTCTTTAGTACAGGAATAATTACTGTCACAGGAAGATGTATCATACATCAAAATAAAGCTGGTTCTCTGTGGATCACATCCTTACTTTTCAACATAGTCACTGTTTCTCTCAGTAACAATGTTCCACCTTCAAATTAGAGCATGTATCCCTACCTTGTAAAATTCTGTTGACTGTTCTTTGAGCCACTTCATCACTTTTTTTCACTTCCTCATCACTGGCATAATATTTGCCTCTTAAACCCTCTTTCATAAGGCTGGGAGATGATAAATATTTGCTATTTTTATTTAATTTTCCCTTAAGGTTTTACTTAAATAAGCTAAGTAATTTGGTTCGGTTTTATGTCATATCAACCATTTTAGGTTATTTAATGCCAAATTCAGTTTTATACATAAAACAGTTCTATTTGAACCAATTCAGTTTAGCATAAGTTAACAGTTTAGTTCTATTTGAGCCATAGATAGGACCCTTTCAGGTGCTACCACTCTAGGCCTGAGTGGACCTGGGAGTGATGGCAATAAAGGGGTACTCTGCATTCCCCAAAGCTTTAGCATTACTGGAGCCTCACCATCAGATTGTTTAGTGTCATATCCAGAACATTTGTTTGGAGAGTCTTGCCCTTCTGCAGAGATGCATTTGGTGTATTCTACGACCCCAGCCAGTTAGGCAAGTTGGCGACCATAGTTGAGGGTGACCCAAAGGCTCCCTTTTCAATAGCTACTACACCAAGGTGTAGGGGAAGGTGCTACTCCTTTCCCTGGATTGCTCCACTTACCCTTGATTCGTGTCCTTATAATGTAGAGTTTTAAGCAGGGAGGCATTAAGTACCATTGTTTTAGTCTTCGGTATGACTTGACCTGGGATGGAACTCTGGTCTCCCAGGCCATTGGTGAACACACTAACTGTGGGCCAGTTCAACCCAAATACAAAGAATAAAACTGGAAATTGCTTTTAAGTTTTCATTATTTTTTTTTCGTCTAACATTTTCTACATGATAAAAAATAATTATGCAAAATACTGCCATAAAAGGAAATATTTACTTTGAAATTCAGCACCCAATTTTGACATGTAACTTAATGTTGGTTTGTTTTTTGTTTTTTAATGGTATAACAACCTTTGTGGATTATTCAAAACCAAAGCATCCTTCCAGAAGAACAGTAGGTGACTTAGAGTGTCAAGCTCGTGATGGTCATGAGACTCAAAAATTGGTTTTGTTGGATTGGTTGAATCCAACAAAACCAGATGTGTTGAATACTAACCCACCAGAGGATCAACAATATGTTCGCCAATGGCCCGGAAGACCTGGGTCATACCAAAGACTCAAAAAATGGTAACTGATGCGACCTTGCTTAACACTCAGCATTATAAGGTAAAGATCAAGGCTAAAGCAGAGCAATCCAGGGAAAGGAGTAGCGCCCTCTCCTACCCCTTGGTGCAGTAGCTATCGAAAAGGGAGCCTTCGGGTCACCCTCGACTATGAACAACAACAACAACAACAATACTTATATATATATCATATTTACCCAACCCCTCCACTCGGGCAGGATATGACACAAGGTCAATTTTTTAAGCGGAGTTTAACAGGTTTGAATTCAGAGTTTTCCTTCTCCTAGACTAGTTGCCTCACCAAGGCTGAAGAACCTAGTCTGCCCTACTTATATATATATATAGGATAGTTTGGAGCTTAAGATATGTATTACTGTAATTAATTAAATTGTGGTCTTTGCTTTTCATGTTTATTTGAAATAATTTAGTTTTGTTGTAATTCCTTATTTTATTGTTAAACTGAAAGAGTAACTTTAAAATGAAGTTTGAATTATTGTAGAAATGAAATTAAAACTTGTCTCCTCGTTACTTTGTTATGGTCTCAACCTGAAATGAAAGGAGACCGGAAGTAATCTTTAATGGGAGAAGGCCCCTTCCCTCCTGTGACCACCCCCATTCTGGCTGTATTCATTATCTCTATGTTGGATCTGAAGAAGTCCTGTTAAAATTTTTTTGGAGTAATTGATTCATATCAATGCTCTTAAATTTATAATCCTAATGTGATCGAATTTTGTTTTTTCTTGAAGATATATATATATATATATATATATATATATATACACCAGTGTTTTATTATTTCTCACAGACATCAGTAGTTATTGTTTATTGCACAAAGTATACAGTACTCTGTTGGCAAAAAAAAAAACCATAAAAAAATCAAGCTTATTTTGAAAATATTCATGCTGAATAGAATTTTGCATTGAGGTGAACTTATAATTAAACTGCTACATACTTATATATTTGGTTACAGAATTTCAATGCTGTAGAATTTGGTAACAGATAATACCTAATTATATCCATTTTGATTGGATAATGTTCCATCAGGAATCAGAAAATCCTTGTATCATCAGTTTAGCTGGGGATTTACTTTTTATAATAAAATTGGTTGAAATATGCTTATTTGTCAGAGTACTGTATACTCAGTGTGTGTATGTGCACATATGTGTATGTATCTGTGCATATGTGTATGTATGTGTGCATATGCTTTCACCCTTATGTAAGTGTGATTATATATATATATATATATATATATATATATATATATATATATATATATATCTAAGTGAACTGCTTTCTATGAAATGAAGTCTAATAGTAATAAGATGTGAGGCTTATGAAAAACAAAGAATTCCTGTATGAGGAAATCATTGTTCAGAACAGAGAATCAGTTTCAGTAGGAATTGTGAAGTACGCAGGTTGTCTGCCTGGCTTTTAAAAATAGTATTGATTTCCTGACAGTGTCTTCCTGCTGATAAAGAGATCTTTCCACACGATAGCAACACAATGAAAAAGATCAATGGCACAAGTGAAGAGGCAGTGTTGGACTTGTTGATTGCTTGCCTCATTGTGAAACTACTGCATCTCGCATGGAAAATGCAGCCTCATCAATTTTGAAAAAGAAAATCTCTACATACAATAAATAAAATGATAATGTCTTGGACATCCAAGACTTTGGTGAGTAAAATCAGTACTGATTCTCGCACACCATCATCAAGGCATGCCAACAGCATAGATTCTCTTGACTCTCACTCACCATCCGTCCCTATCAGTCATCACTTTGGCAGGTCCTCTAGACGGCATCCAGTGTCTTGCACAGAGCTAGTTAATATTTGGTTTGGTTTGATGTCTTTATTTAATGGCATATCAGCCTTTGTGGGTTACTTAATGCCAAAGCTAAACTTGTGAAGAACAATTGTGGTATTATTTATCCAAAAGCAAATGTAATAGCAAGATTGAAATTCAAACTTGTTTATTAGTATGTCATAGTCCTGCATGTGAGCCACAAGGCTATGGGACTTCCCCTGCAGATGAATGAAAAGATTTGCTGGTCACCCAACACTGCAGAAATCCATATCACTTATGAGTTTATCCTTACTTCTGTGGAAGTGCCCAGTATGTCTTGTTTGTCTTGCTTGGATGGTTTGAGAGATGGGAGGAAAGTGGCAGTATAGTTAATGTTTTGAGGGGGTGCTGCATCCAGAATTTGTAATGATTTGGTTTGGTTGGCTTTTATGGCATATCAACCATTGTAGGTTATTTAAGGCCAAAATCCCTTTTATACATATAAACAGTTCTATTTCAATCAATTAGGTTTAGCATAAGTACACAGTTTAAATGTAAAAACAGTTCTATTTCAAATGATTCAGTTTAGTATAAGAACACAGTTTTGTTCTATTTGACCCATAGATAGGACCCTATCAAGTGCTACCACTCCGGGCCAGAGTAGACCTGGGAGCGATGGCAATCTAAGGATACTCTGCACTCCCCAAAGCTCCAGCATTACTGGAGCCTAACCATCAGATTGCTTAGTGTCATATCCAGGACACTCTTTGGAGGAGTCTTACCTCTTTGCAGAGATGCAGTCAGTGTATTCTGTGGCCCCTGCTGACTAGGCTAAAATCACTAAGGAGTTCATCCTTGCTTCTCCAGCAGTGTACCCCATGTCTTGTGATGCAACCGTACAGTAGTACTGATGTGGCTACTGCTCGCAAGAATTTCCATTTCATCAGAGATCAGATTTCCATATTGTTTAAATAGCAGTCTATGCTTTTCCTAAATATACATATATGGTGACATTGCTTTCAGTAGATGAGATATTGCTACCTTGGTTTTTACATAATTAAAGATTGATTGATTGATTTGATTTTAACTGCATGTCAGTCTGTTTAGGGTTAGTTATTTCAGGTTAGAGAATCGTGTTCATGCTTACATTTTTGTATAGAGTTTTTTGATATAAATAATTTTAAACCAGATCTTTTTTACCCTTAGATGGGAGCCTAATAGGTACTACCATGTCAGGTCTATAGTCGACCTGGGAGTAATGGCAATGAAGGCATACTCCACACTCCCTAGATCTCAAGAACTGGAGCTTCACCATCAGATACAGTTTAGTGTCAGAGTGGACTTGGGAGTAATGGCAATGAAGGGGTACTCCACACTTCCCAGATCTTCAGAACTGAAACTTCACCATCAGATGCAGTTTAGTGTCATACCCAAGACACCCCCACATTTTTTGGTAGCCCAGTTGGCTGGGGCTGTTGAATACACTGACTGTATCTCAGCAGAGGGGTAAGACACCCCCAGCGAGTGTCCTGGATATGACACCAAACAATCTGATAGTGAGGCTCCAGTAATGCTGGAGTTTTGGGGAATGCGGAGTACCTCTTCATTGCAATTGCTGTAAGGTCCTATCTGGCTCAGAGTGGTAGCACCTGACAGGGTCCTATCAATAGGTCAAATAGAACTGTTTCACATTTAAACAGTATACTTTGACATTTAAACTGAGTGCAAACAAATGACTTATACAAAATTGAATTGTAAGAAATTGAATTGTTTGATTATTTAACTGTGTGTAAACAAATGACTGATGTTTAATTGAATTGTTAGTAAACCATAGCAATACTTGGAACCATTTAACTTTGTTGACTTATGTCAAACTGATTTGTTAGAAATAGAACTGTTTGATCATCTGTGTGTATCTACAAAATGTTTTTACAAATTATATATTTAATATATATGTAAAAACAGGATTTGGCATTAAATAACCAACATTGGCTGATATGCCATAAAACCAAACCAAACTAATATTTTTTGGGTGGAGGTCTTATCCCTCTGCAGGAGATAAAGTCAGTGTATTCTATGCCCCTCCAACAGGGCATATAATCAGAGATTGTAATTGTTTTGGCATAGAATAACCCAGCAAGAGTTGACATGCTTAACCCAACCAACCAAACAAAAAAGTATAATGAATAAAGTTTTGAATTTTAAAATTTGAAATTTAAATGAAAAATATGGCATATAACTTTACAACAACAACAACTTGAATGGAAAAATTGAAGATTCGCTATTGCGAAGTAAGTACATTCCTTTTGTAAGGAAATATATTTATCTTATTTTTAAGAAAAATTAAGGTAACATTTTTTTCTTTTACTATAAGGCTAACAGTACTTAGTAAATAAGACTAACAATTCTTAGTAAATACTATTTACTTTATATCATTATCAATAATAATAATAATTTACATACCTGACTAATCCTCAGGAAAACGTTGTTGATAATTATAATAATAATAATAACAATAATGATTATAATGCTAATGATAATATAAACACAACTTGGTGGGGAAGGTGATCCCCTGGAAATTGTGTAAGAAATTGAAATTTGACCATATGAATAAGCGGTATATGCACAACCCAGAATCTGACCTGGAGAATGAGATGCACAAAATTTTCTGACATTTTGAGATACAAACAGATCACTTAATCTCAACTAGATGACTAGACCTAGTGATAGTCAACAAAAAAAGAGAACCTGCTGAATAATGGACTTTTCCACCTCAGCAGACCACAGAGTGAAAATAAAAGAAAGTGAAAAGAAAGATAAGCACCCAAACCTTGCTAGAGAACTAAAAATACTATGGAACATGAAGGTGACAGTGATACTAATGTTGTATAGCCTTATCAATCACAAACGTTATACATATGCAAAAATACAGGTGGACTCAAATACACAGGCAACTCCGTTGTTCGGGTACAAACATTTATTAACTTCTTGACTTCTGAGTTTGGTTCTTTGACATGAGGAGAGAGAAAGACACAATTCTTAATCATTCTATACTAACAAAACTCAAACTCTCGGCACATCTTGTAGTCTTTAAGATCTTTGGCGGTCGAGATCTGCAGAACTCCATGGTCAGACTTCAACTTCTCAACACCATGGTCTTAACTCAACTTCAACTCTCGACATGGCCAAAGTCAATTCCCAACTGGACTGGCCCCAGTCGAGTACCCAACTCGACTGGCCTACAGTAAAACTCAACTGGACTGGCCCCCAGTAAACTACCAACTCAACTCGTCTACAGTTGAGTGTTGTATTTTGACCTTCGACCCGGCCAAAAATGCCATTCCAAAGTGATGCACCAGAAGGAAGTGACACATCCCAATGGCCAGTAATCGAAAGAAATCGCGTAGGCGGGATTTGGCTGATGAAATGGGACAAGGTAAAAAAAATCCCATGGTACACTCATAGACTGATGCACCGGAAGAGAGTGACCTGTGAACTGCATGACAGTTATTTCCGCTTGATGATGATCAAACATGCCATTCCAAAGATCGAGTAGGCAATTGAGTGGGCGTTGAACTATTATATAACTCAGTCAAGACAGAAGTCAGACAGTTGGAGACGGAGTTAGAAGATAAGATGTGGTAGGGAAAGCCATGCCAAGCCAATATATTGCAGTGGGGGTCAATATATTGCAGTTCTGTTCAGTCTCCAGCTCCCTCTCACCATAAAAACCTTGAATAACCTTTTCGAACCCTTACAATAAAGTGAGAGGTACATATATTTATCGAAAGAAGTCTTCCTGCGTCTTTATTATTGTGTCGTTATGATACTGCATATGTGAATATAACACGAGTACCCAACTGACGTGTTTTTCAAAATACCCAAATTCTCAGCCCATCGCTTCCGGGCATGAAGTCCTTCACACTCCAGTCCTATTTCCTATCTGGGGTTTATTATGACAATTGTGATTGTCATATCCTCTGCACACGAACGTAAACTGTACCTAATGTCTATGCACCTGAACTAAGAGCCGAATAGTTCAAAACCCAACCAAACTGAATGATAAAATATAATTAACGAAAAATGATTAATATAAAAAATCATCCTGTAATTATATAACACTAATTGCCACTGGTATGCTCGGAACAATCCCCATAGGATTGGTAAAGGGACTGGAAGACTTGGAAATAGGAGGACAAGCGAAGAACATCCAGACTACAACATTATTAAGATTGACCAGAATATTAAGAAGAGTCTTGAGGAGACTTGCTGTCACTCAAACTCCCGTGAAAAACCATCGGCTAATGCTGGTGAAAAAACATCAAAGGAGTAATAATAATAATAATTAATTCAATCACAAACCAGAAAACAACAACCAAAAAAATCTTGAAAACAAAAATGGAAAAAATAAAAACAACTGTCTGGATACTGCAAATAACAAACTAACAAAATTGCTCATGAGACCACTAGGACATGGCTAAGAAGAGGAAACCTCAAGATAGAAACGGAATCTCAATAAGTAAGTAAAGTTGGCGACCGTAGTTGAGGACGACCCGAAGGCTCCCTTTTCAATAGCTACTACACTGAGGTGTAGGGGAGGGTGCGATACCTTTCCCAGGATTGCTCCACTTTACCCTTGATACCTACCTTATATTGCAGAGTATTAAGCAAGGAGGTATCAAGAACCATCTTTAAAGTCTTTGGTATGACACGATCTGGGATTGAACTTAGGTCTCCCAGACCATTGGTGAACACTCTACCCACAAGGCCAATCAGCCGGTTTTTGGAATCTCAATAATGGCACAAAATAATGCGATAATGACTAATTATGTCAAAGAATAAATTGTTAGGCTATATGGTGATAGAAATAGTTAATCACATAAGGGAATGCAGTAAACTAAGGTATGATGGGGTGGGAATAGTGATCCACTGGGAATTGTGCAAGAACCTGTTCTGTATGATTTTTTTTTGTTTCTTAAACTGAAAATTCATTGAAAGATATGAGGACATGGAAGACATTAAAGAAATATGATGGTACAGCTTTGTATCATATCTAAAAGAATATTAGAGATGCTTTGATCAATCAAAAACTTGATGGAATAAGCGTGTTGAATCCTAAAGAGACAGAGGAAGATATTCAAATTAAAAAAAAAGACACATAATACAGTGGATAAAGGCGTTGGTTAGATCCAGTAACATACCCAAAGAGTGTGAGTTCAATACCTGGTGAAGGGAGTGGAGAACTTTCAGAGAGGAAATTAACAGGAGATAACTGACATCCATAAAACTTGGCTCGTGGAACTAGTACTGTCTACCCGGTAAATGAAATAAAGGGTTAAGTTTGACATTCCAACCACCTGAAGAAGGCCAGAGTGTACAATGGCCGAAACATTGAGATAAACATGGCGACAAATAAGAGGACAATAGTCCAAAAAATGTAAATAATGTATATAATACCTCATCTCAGAAATACAGACCGATAAAAAAAAAAGAATCTTTCATTTATTGTTCATTTCTGTCTTGGTATATACAGCTTCAATCTTAAACACATGTTATATATCCATATAGACTTTAATTAGAATACAGGGTGTTTCACAAAATTTGATATCATTGTGAAGAGTTCTCAATAACAGTGATAGAACATATGTTTATGTGAGAATATTATAGACTTAGAGTCAGTGGCGCTTGGTGACTGTTAGTTTCTTGCCTATGCTAGTGCAAGTTAACTCGGTATCGACACCAGTTATGGACAAACTGCAGCACATAGACCATGTGTGGCCTACAGTGCTTTCTGCAAGGAAAAAAAAAAAGATTTTTTCCCTATTTCTAATGTAGACGCTAAAGTGTATTGGTCTTTTGTACTGAAAATGGTTGAGGTATCTTCAATGTAAAATTATCTTGAATTTTTTTTTGTAGCATGGCTTGTCTAATGATTGCATGCAGTCCGTCTTTTGAAAAAGTCTGCCCATGCCTTCTTTACACTATTTGAATTTACATATGTATGCTCTAACATCGATAATGTGCAGTCTTTATATATCATGATTTTGGTTTGGTTTAGTTTTATGGCATATCAACCATTGTAGGTTATCTAATGCCAAATCCTTTATATACTTATATATTAAATACATGATTTCTAAATACATTTTGTAGATAACATTTTTAAATGAACCTGAGCTAATTTTTTTCACACAGTTAAATGGTTTCACTTATTTCTATCTAATACAAATAATTCTTAATAAAGTAAAGTTGGCGACTGTAGTCAAGGGTGACCTGAAGGCTCTCTTTTCGATAGCTACAACAACAAGGTGTAGGGAAGGGTGCTACTCCTTTCCCAGAATTGACCCACTTTACCCTTGATACATACCTTATAATGCTGGGTGTTAAGCAAGGAGGCATCAAGTACCATTTTTGGAGTTTTTGGTATGACTCAACTTGGAACTGAACCCAGGTCTACTAAGGCCATTGGTGAATGATTTACGATTAATTATTTGTTTGCACACAGTTTATTATTTTCAAGTATTGCTATGTGTTACTAACAATTCATTTAAACTTAAGTCATTTGTTTACCCACAGTTACATGATCAAAAAGTTCTATTTCAAACAATTCAATTTATCTTTAGTCAACAAAGTTAAATGGTTGAAAGTATTGCTATGTATCACTAACAGTTCAATTAAATGTCATTTGTTTACACACAGTTAAACGTCAAAACAATTCTATTTCAAACAATTCAGTCTAGCATAAGTACACAGTTTAAATGTCAAACAGTTCTATTTGACCCATAGATAAGACCCTATCCGGTGCTACCACTCCAGGCCAGAGTAGACCTGGGAGCTATGGCAAAAAAAGGGGTACTCTACATTCCCAAAAGCTCCAGCATTACTGGAGCCTCACCATCAGATTGTTTAGTGTCATAAACAGGGCACACATTGGAGGAGTCTTACCCTTCTGCAAAGATGCATTCAGTATATTTTACAGCCTCAGCTGACTGGGCCATATATATCATCATATCAAATTTTTTGAAACACCCTATAAATCAGAGTCTGGTACTACTAAAGTGTTTTCCAAAGTTGTATAAAAAGGTTTAAATACAGTCTTTATTTTGCTTTCTGAGAGGAGTGTTGAAGGGAAGAATTAACTGCCTTCTAAATGGAGGTAAGAGTATGAACTGAAGCATACAGTAAGGTAAAACCAAAATGCCTAGTTTTTATCAGTCACTGACAAATTGGTTTGAAGGTTGGGTAAAGGAGGCTTAGAGTTAAACACTTAACCTCTCCCTGCTTCTTAGCCATAGAAAATTAATGAGGTCACCTTTATTCTCTATTGGAAAGATAAGGTCAGCTCAGTAGCTAAATGAAGAAAAATTATTCCAGTACTTAGAAGTACTTGTTCAAAAAGATGGTCCCAAGTAGTGGCATAGTAGGATTGGAGAGTAATTACTCTCTCTGATCATAAGGAGCATTCTCTTTTTGACAATTTTTTAACTTGTTAGATGTTATTTATTTAGCTGGGTTGAGTTTGTCAGGAAACAAAGGCAAAGAATTATGAGATTTTTGAAATGAAGGGATTTTTCCGACTTCCCACTAGGTCAAAATTGATATAAAGTCATTTTATCATATTTACCAACCCCTCTGTTTGGGCAGGATATGACACAAGGTCAATTTTTTAAGTGGAATTTAATTCAGAGTTTTCCTTCTCCTAGACTAGTTGCTTTACCAAGGCTAAAGAAAACAGTCTGCCCTACTATTTACCCATAGCTGGTGGGAGATTAATTGGATTCATACCTTTCCCAAGGGTATTAGTGCTATGTGAAATGCAATCAGTCTCGTCCAGGATTTGAACTCGTGTCGCTGTGTCCATTTCCTATGACAATAACCATTACACCACCGGCACCTCCTAATATAAAGTCATTTTATAGTCGGGTAAAAGGGGATGTACAAACCAAAACTCATGCATGGTTCCTTGTTATACCCTTTATTTTGATGATGTTTAGGAAATTGGAAGCTATTTTGTTGCATTTAACATGAAATGATAATGGTGTATCATGAAAAGGCTCTTTGTCATTTAATCAAATGTATATTAAGATAGCTAATGTGACAGAGAGAGTTATGAACAAACAGAGAGAGAAAGAGAGAGAGAGAGATGAACAGATTTACATAGATATAAACAGACTGAAATATGGAAGTAAATACTGGAAAAGAATCTGACAATGTGGAGAAAAATTGAAAAACAATGTAATCCTAAGTGAAGAATTTAATATGAAGGAAAGTTGACGTTATAACATTTTGGTTTAAGTAAACCATCGTCAGGACTTAGAAAAGATGTTGTCAAGAGTCATTAAATCACTGAAGGATGTTTAATGAAATACAAATCAAGGGAAGAGATTATATATAAATCAGCATTTATATTTCAAAAATATCATGTGACTGTGTAAGACAATGATGTAAAACAAATGGAAATATCAAGAGATATAATGGATTAAAAAGAAAGAAGAGAAAGAAATGAAAAGAAAAGAGAAGAAGAAGAAGAAGAAAAAAAAAAGAAAGGGAAAAAGATAAAAGAGAGAAAAGAGTGAAGAAAAGAAAGGAAAGAAAAGAAAAGAAAAGAAAAGACTGAAATATACATGCATACATACATTTTCGTTCAAATTTGAAATGCCTAACTTTCTTACAAAATATAGCTTTTCCAAATTTTCTATTTACATATTTGGAGGAAATTTACATATTTGAAGAAAAATTAGCATATTTGGAGGAAGTACTTCTGGCATAACAGTTATTGTTGTAGGAAGCAAACTCAACAATCATAGTTCAAAACCAGGATTGGGCTGTTTGTATTTCACACAGAGCTAATATCCTTGGGAAAAGGTATGACTGCAACTAATCTCCCTCCAGTTTTAGATAAATAGTAGGGCAGACAGGACTCTAGAACCTTTGTAATGCAACCGGTCTAGGGGAAAGATTATTCTGAATTCAAACCAGTTGTTCTCTACTTTAAAAAAACTGATCTTATTTTGCACTTCAACTAATGGTGGAAGGGTTGGGTAGATGCACACATATATATATATTTTTTTGTGGGGGATGGTTGAGGTGTATCATGGATACAGAAAATGGACTTGGTGACCCAAGTTCAAATCCTGAACAAAGCAGTTTGCATTTCATATGAATCTGACTATTCTACATCCAGCTATGAGTAAATAGTAGGGCACATGTTTGTTTTTTTAAAACGTTGATAAGGCAACTAGTCAAGCAGAAGGAAAACTTTAAATTCCAACCAGTTTCACTCTACTACATGCCAATGCCCTTGAGAAAAGCATGGATCCAACTATTCTTCCTCAAGCTATGAGTAAAGAATGAGACAGGGTTCTTTAGCTTTGATGAGGGAACCAACCTAGGAGAAGGAAAACTCTGAATTCATGGTGGAAGGGTCAAGTGTATACGGGGTGCATACGATAAGTTTCCAGATTTTTTATGTATAGGCATTTAAAATTGTCGTAGACTCTTCAAAATTCAGTATGTTATTGCTATACATCTTATGAGATGACTGACTAATTCTTATGATTTCAGCTTCAAATGAACAGCTACAGCAGCAATTGGAATACACCCTACTAAAGCCTGATTATCACAGCTGGTGAATTTCAAAAATGCAATCTGGACGTGAGGACACTTTAGAAGAACGATATGCAATAAAATTCTGTTTTAAACTTGGAAAAAATGCCACAGACACATATGGAATGCTTCAGACTGCTTTTCGACCATCTTGCATGAATGAAGCATCAGTTTTTGAGTGGCATAAGAGATTCAAGGAAGGCAGTGAGTGTGTGAGGGATGATGAGTGGTGTGGGAGTAGTTAGGAAGTCAGAACACCAGAGTTGATTGGCCAAAGGGGTAGGGTTAGGGTTACTATGTTGAGGTTTTAAGGGAGTTCAGGAATAGATTCCATTGGAAGAGGCCAGCACTCTTCAAATCGGGTCAGTGGCATTTCCATTAGGACAATGCACCAGTCCACAACTCCATCCTTGTCACAGACTATTTGACCAAGATGGGCATCAAGACAGTTCTTCACTCTTCCTATAGTCCAGACCTTGCTCCCTGTGACTTTTGGTTATTCCCTAAGCTCAGAGGCTGTCGTTATGAGACAATTGAGAAGATGAAAGAGGTTGTGACAAAGGTCATTGACACACTCACACAAGAGGACTTCCATGGGGCCTTCCAGAAGTTGTTGGAACAGTACAACAAGTGCATTGCAGCCAGAGAAGATTACTTTGAAGGGGACAAGAATTTCATGTGTGTACTATCAATAAAAGTGGCCATATGAAAAAAAGTCGGGAAACTTATTGTATGCACCTCGTATATACATTTCCATTTAGATTTTAAATGTAAAAACTTCCTAACAAAATATCTTTAGAAAGTTTTTCCTATGTTTTCATTTATATTGCATATCTAAAGACACTAACACAGTATTTATAGTATTTATCAGCTTTAGTTGAATTATTTCATTAATGGTTGGTTGTTTGTGTTTTATGGTATATCAACCTTTCTAGGTTATTTAATGCCTCATCCATTTTTATGCAAATAGTCAGCTCTATTTCAAACAATTCAGTTAAGCATGAGTACACAGTTTAATTGTCAAAACAGTTCAAATTCAGCTAATTCAGTTTAGTATGAGTACAGATTTTATTCACACACACAGTTAAATGTCAAAACAGTTCTATATTAAACAATTCAATTTAGCATAAGTACAGTTTCAATGACAAAAACAGTTCCATTTCAAACAATTCAGTTTAGCATAAGTAGGCAATCTAAATGTAAGTACACAGTTTAATTGTCAAAAACATTTCTATTTCAAGCTATTCAGTTTAGTCAAAGAGTTCTAATTCAAACAATTCAGTTTAGCATAAGCATGCTGTTAGTTCTATATAACCCATAGATAAGGCCCTATCAGGTTTTAACATTCTGGGCCAAAGTGGACCTGAGAGCAATGGCAATGAAGGGGTGCTCTGTATTCTCCAAAGCTCCAGCATCACTAGAACCTCACCATCAGATTGTTTAGTGTTATATCCAGGACACTCGTTGGGGGGATCTTACAGAGAAGCAGTCGGTGTTTTTTATAGCCCCAGCCGACTGGGCAAAATTATTTTATTAAAGCCAAACCCTTTTCTAATTTTACTTTTGTCATTGGCTTAATGAGTAGAGTATTTGCAAATGGTTCAGGAGACCAGGGTTCAACCTCAAGTCGAGTCATACCAAAGACTCAAAAAATGGTACTTGATAAACACTCTGCATCCTGTTAAGGATCAAGAGTGAAAAAAGGAGCAGTCCAGGGAATGAAGTAGCACTCTCCCCTACACCTCAGTATAGTAGCTATTGAAGAGGAGACTATGGTCGCTAACTTTTAAAACTACTTTTGTCATTTTAAGACCTTAATTTCCAAAGTAATTAATTCCCTTTTTTTTAAGTTACTTGTTGTACACTCCACCAAATGGGTGAGTATGGTACAAAGCCTTTTTTAATGTGGGTCCGGGCACAGGACCATAACCCAGCCATGCATTCCCCAAAACACTTCGGGCTCCTTTTTTACAATCTTGGTTTGATTGGGTTTTATGGCATACCAACCATTGTAGGTTATTTAATTCCAAATCCTCTTGATACATATAAATTGAATATACATGATTTGGTTTGGTTGGGTTTTATGGCATATCAATCATTGTTGGTTATTTAATTCCAAATCTTCTTGATACATATATATTAAATATAAATGACTTGTAAACACTTGACAACATTCTTAAACAAGCATGAGCTCTTTTTTTACACACAGTTAAATGGTTTTAAGTATTGCTATATAGCAGTCACAATTTAACATCAGTCATTTGTTTGCACACAGTTTGTTCTATCTGACTCATAGATAGGACCCTATCAGGTGCTATCACTCCAGGTTAGATTGGACCTGGGAGTGATGGCAGTGATGTGGTAATCTACCTTTCCAAAATCTCCAAGGCTGGAGCCTTGCCATCAGATGGTTTAATGTCATATCCAGGCCACTTGTTGTTGGTGGGGGGTCTTACTTCACTGCAGAGATGTAGTAGGTGTATTTTTCAGCACCAGTTGACTGGGCTATTTTCAACCTTGGCATCACTCTAAAATTTTAGATCTGGTCAAAGGGGTATTACACTTATTCAGGAGTTTGCTAATGGGTGGGAATTTTGATTGATTGATTTTAATTGCATGCCAACTCATCTAGGGTTATTTAATACGAAAATGTTTGGGAATCTCATTCAGTTGTTTCTTAAGAGGTTTTGCATACAGTCATATAACATTAAGTATTCCTATCAAGTACAAATCATTTTGATGCAGTTTCATGGGTTCAAGTACCAGCCCATTGCTAAAGTGGGTTGAGTATTTGCCAATGGCTTGGGAGACTGGGGTTCAATCCCAGGATGATTCATACCAAAGTTTCAAAAAATGGTATTTGATACCTCCTTGCTTAACACTCAGCATTATAAGCTACATGACAAGGGTAAACTGGAGCAATCCAGGGAAAAGAGTAGTGCCCTCCCCTTCACCTTGGTGCATTAGCTATTAAAAAGGGGCCTTTGGGTCACTTTCAACTATGGTCCCCAACTTTTACTTTATATGGCTTCGAGAAATTATTTCTATTTAATAGTCGTTTGTTTACACACAGTTATATGGTTTTAAGTAACTAATAATAAAAAATAATAGTTTCAAGTAATGGTAAAAATAATTTACAATTATAAATAAATTAAGGTTGGTTGGTGTTTTATGGCATATCAACCCTGATGGGTTGTTTACTGCCAAATCTTGTTTATATATATATATATATATATATATATATATATATATATATATGTGTGTGTGTGTGTGTGTGTGTGTGTAAGTGTGTGTGTGTGTGTGTATATATATATATATATATATATATTAAGTGAATAGTTTGTTGTTTACTTTATTTTTAAATGAATTGTTAGAAATCATTTGTTTGCACACAGTTAAATGGTTTCAAGTATCCCTACCTAGCACTTATAATTCAATAAAAAATGAATCCTTCTTTTGCAGAGTTAAATGTTTTCAAGTATTCTGATCTAATGCTAATAATTCTATTAAAATATTTATTATTTGTTTGCACATTTAAATAGTTTCAAGTAATGCTATTTAGCACAAGTAAATCTACTTATCAAATATAATTGGAATTTGGGCTGCAAAAATATTGGTTCATTTGAAAACAGAAAAAAGTTTCAGGAAAAAACATGCACACATTGGAATTTTATAGTATTATATTACAGTTGCAAATAAATTGTTCTGTTTGCAGTTATATAATATTATACAAGAATAAACATATGATAGTCCACTTAACTGCACAGTCAGCTGGGACTGTAGAAAACACCAACTGCATGTCTGCAGAGGGATACCCCCCCCAATGAGTGTCCTGGATATGACACTAAACAATCTGATGGTGAGGTTCCAGTAATGCTGGAGCTTTGAGGAATGTGGAGAACCCCTTCATTGTCATCGCTCCTAGCTCCATTCTGGCCCAGAGAGGTAGCAACTCATAGGGTCCTATCTATGGGTCAAATAGAAGTAAATTGTGTGCTTATGCTAAAATGAATTACTTGAAATAGAACTGTTTTGACATATAAACTGTATACTTATGCAAAATTGAATTGCTCGAAATAGAACTGTTTTTGACACTGAAACTGAACTCATGTTAAACTGAATAGTTTGAATTAGAACTGTTTGACTAAACTGAATAGCTTGAAATAGAATGTTTTTGACAATTAAACTGTGTGCTCATGCTAAACCTAATTGTTTGAAAAAGAGTATTTGTATAAAAATGGATGTGGTGTTAAATAACCTACCAAGGTTGATATGCCATAAAATCCAAACAATCAACCAATTAACTGAAGTCTTGGCGTTGTATATACAAAAGTTTAACATCCTTCACACGGTTCTAGTTCGCTGCTGGAATTGTACCAGAGACAATTTTAACATCCACTCATTACTGAGCTTGGTTGGAAAAAGATGCCTAGAAATGTCTTTGATATCTGGCATCAATGTATGCGGGCTATTGATCGGTTAGTTTGAAAGGTGCATCGACCAATTAAATGTGTCATACAAGGCCTTTAGAGAGTACAGTTGACCAAGGGAGACAACCCACTTATCTTACTAACATGTACTTTTTATACTATTCCTATGTAATATAATTAATTTGCACACAACTGTATGGTTTTAAATAATAATAATAATAATAATAATAATAATAATAATCCTTAGTAAATGATTGAACAGTTCGATTTGACCCTACAAGGTCCTAACACTCCAATTCAGAGTGAGCCTGGAGTAATAGCAATGAAGGGGTACTCGAGATTCCGTAAATCTCTAGGACTGGAGCCTCACTATCACATGCAGGTTAGTGTCAAACCCATGACACTTGTTGGAGTGGCTTTACTCCCCTACAGAGGTGCAGTCAGCTTATTCTACCATTGCAGCTGACAGGGTAAGTTATATATAAAGTATTCCTATCTAATACAAATAATTTACACAAAATGGTTTAAGATATTCCTATCTAATACAAATAATTGTATATTTTTAAGTAATAATTTATATCTAATCATATTCATTTGTTTGTGATATGGTTTTATGTAAAAAATAATAATAATAATAATAAGCCTCTGTAAACAATTAAAACTTATTAAATAGTTGCATGTAATTTAACCATGTAAATCAGACTTTGGGAGTCCAGTTGACAGAGGGGTAAGACCTCCGACCAACAAGTGTCCTTGATATGGCACTAAACCATAAGATAGTGGGGCTCCAGTAATGCTGTAGCTTTAGGGAATGCAGAGTACCCTTGTTATATTTTGACCTTCGACCTGGCCCAAAAATACTATTCCAAGGTAATACACCGGAAGGAAGTGACACATTCCAACGGCCAGTAATCGAAAGAGATCGTGTGGGCGGATTAAGGCTTATGATATGGGACAAGGTGAAGGTCTCATTGTGCCATTACAGTCATGCACCGGAAGAGAGTAACCTCTGAACTGCATGACAGTTATTTCCACTTGATGACGATTAAACATTCGATTTCAAAGATCCAGTAGGCGATCGTGTGGGCGTTGAGTTATTATTTAACTCAGTTGAGTTTGGGTCCCAGAGCAGTTGCCAGTAGAATTCCAGACAGTAGAGACCAGATGTGGTAGGGAAAGCCACACCTGACCGAGGGGGCCCTCGGAAAAGCTCCGATGGAGTGGACCCCAAGACCTCTGGTTGAGCATCTAAGAGAACAAGAAAGACACAACGTGACAGTCATAACAGTGGGGTCAAAATATGAAGTTTATGTTCGGTCTCCAGCACACTCTCACATGCAAAACCTTGAACAACCCTTTTGAACCCTTGCAATAAAGTGAGAGAGGTAAAATATAATTGTAAAGAAGTCTTCCTGTGTTTTCCCTCTTGCGTCTTTTATTCTTGCGTCTGTTATCATTGCGTCGGTATGTATCCAGTATATATATGTATGCAACACCCTTCCATTGCTGTTGCTTCCAGGCCCACGCTGACACTGTTTGGTTTACTACAATTCCACAGTCCAGCACTTTAACCATTACACCTCCACTCTGACCTGGAGTGGTAGCATCTTATAGGGTCCCACAAGGTATGGAAGTAAAATAAGGATTATTTTTTAAACCTTTTTTTTTCAGTCTGATTTGTCCAATTTTTGAAAAAAAATGTGATAAATCTAAATTTTCATGGCTAGCAATATTATTCAAGCACTTTTTTTTGTTAAAATTCAGCCCAATATGAGTGAGCAACGACAAAGAATCTATGATTTGCTTAACACCGAAATCAAGCCAAAGTTTCTTTGTCAACTGTATACAAAGAAAAGTAAAAAAATTAACAGGAAAAGAGCTTTTTAAGGAAAAGAGAAAGTGAATGATTGACGAAAAAATGAAAAGGAGGCTTTTTAACTGCTCTTGCTAAGATGATTAAGAAGGACTCCAAAACGTCAATAAAAAAAGCACACAAATGAATTAAAAGTCCACGAGAAAACTGTGAGGACAGCAATTAAACAAGATTTAGGCCTAGACCCTCTTGATTATGCTCTATGGAGCATTTTAGAAAACAAGACAAATACAACTTCCCATCTAAATATTGGTTTGCTTAAGACTGCTATTGAGGCAGAATGGAATAAAATGTCTGAAGAATTTACTTTGAAGGCATGCAAATCGTTTCGAAGACATGTTGATACAATAATTGAAAAAAATAGCGTCCATATTGAGTAAATTGAGTGTTTTGTGTCTATCTTCTTATCTTGTTGTTTATTTCTTGAATTAAAATTAATCTTGAATTAAAATTAATTCTTGATTAATTCGTTTAACTGTCTAATTAGTTCTAACTTAAAAAAAAAAAAATTATCTATAAACTATTCACTTGCAAATCATATATGTATATCCATTTAACTCTGTGAAAACAAATAATTTGTATTGAATATAATTATTAGTGTTAGAAAGAAGTACTTGAAACCATTGATGGTGTTAAATAACCTACATGTGTTGAAGTGCCATAAATCCCAACACACCAACCAATACTTGAAACCATTTAACTGTGCACAAACAACAAAGACCAATATTTGATTCTATTTAACTGTATGCAAACAATAAATCACAATAACTGAAACCATTTTTATCATTAATGGTTTTTGGACAATAGTCTTCATCTTTATTGTTATTTCCACAACGTTTCAGCCGATATGTCCTCCGGCCTTCTTCAGGTGTTTGTCGAACTCAGGAACCTACACAGTACTTTGAACTACATCCTTTATTGAATCCACAGGGGTCGCCTGTTCTGATTCTTTTAGCCATAACTGAGTATAAGGGTTAAGTATTCCTGTATTGTTACTTTCCTGACAGGTTATGGCTAGCGGAATCAGAACAGGCGACCCCTGTGGATTCAATAAAGGATGTAGTTTGAGGTTCAGTGTAGGTTCCAGAGTTTGACGAGCCTGAAGAAGGCTGGAGGACATATCGACTGAAACGTTGTGGAAATAAAAATAAAGATGAAGACAATAGTCTGAAAACCCTTAATGATAAAAATCATCAAGCTTCGTCTCAGAAACTTAGACAACTTGTAACCATTTAATTGAGTGAAAACAAATGACCTTTGACTCATTTAAAATGTTACAATAAATGTTTAAACAGGATTTGGTATGAAATAATCTGCAAGGACTGATATGCTATAAATCTCAATCTTCGTGGAAAAATTTTAGCATTAGTGTACTTTTCTATTGACGTTTTTGGGTCCTTCTTAATCATTTGAAAATCTGTCTTGTTTTTGTGATTAAGATATTACAAAATATTTTTTTTCTTTAATGAAACAATAATTTTGTGATGTTTATTAAATTTTGGCATAAAAAATTCAATAACTGTTATATTAATCCTTTTTGAAAGTCTAAAAAAGCTAAAATCCCCCAAAATTATTTTTATTGCATTGTCAATCTATCTTAGTCAGAAACACAGGGTGGAACAATAAAATTGTCACCCTAAAAAAGACGACATGATTCCATTTCCGTTTGATGAAAACCGGTTTTCTTTTTTTGTTGCAGACCATCTACTTGTTGGCCTGTTGTGTACAAATCCCAAGAGTGATAGGAGCCTTCTATCATGTCTGAAAGTGACACAATATTCAATGAGTGTACAACTCATGCTCTCTACCGATCCAAGTTATGACAACAGGACCATTGCCAGCACCCTCAAAATGCAAATCTGGATGGCAATGAATAACAGGGATGTGCCCAGGGTGATGAAAATAAAGTTTCCGGCTACAGTTATAGTCTTTGGTGTGGTTTCAAGTGAGGGCCACATCATGCCACCTCACATCTTCGAAGTCAGCTTGAAAGTCAACACCAAAGTGTACCTGGATGTGCTGAAGAGTGTAGTGATCCCTTGGTGCAATCGGGTGGCCAGTGGCAGACCCTGGGTGTGGCAGCAGGACTCAGTGCCGGCCCACAAGTCCGGAGATACCCAGGCTTGTCTTCAGAAGGAGTGCTACGACTTTGTACCCTTCTTTCACTGGGCCCCCTCCTCCCCCAACCTGAACCCGCTGAACTACTTCATTTGGTCGTACGTCGAGAACATCACCAATATGACCTCCCACAACACCAAAGCCAGCCTGATCGCCGCCATCTGCCGAGTATTCACCGAGCTACTGCCGGTGCTTGTGGAAAAGGCATGCTCCCAGTTCTGGATCCGTATCGAGGCGGTGATTGAGGCTGAAGGCAGCTACATTGAATAGATGTCAGCTCTACTACATAATCAAGTTACTTGAATTGATTTTTTCAATAAAAGTTTTAAAATAAAGCTGTAGTGTTGCTTTCTTTAGGATGACAATTTTATCGTTCCACCCTGTATATCTTGGCATGCAAGGACCCCATTGGGAGGCAAACCCATTGGTAAACCAGATTTTTGTTGATAAAAAATAGTTATATTGAAAAAAGTAATGTTTAATGCATAATAGGCAAATTCTAATTACCTACTAACAAAATAATTAAAATTTGCACATCATGTACAAAACAATGTTTTTTCCATATAATGGTAGCTTTTATAAACAAAATTTTTTACATATATATATATAGTTAAAAAGTAAAGTTAGCGACCATAGTCGAGGGTGACCCGAAGGCTCCCTTTTTGATAGCTACTACACCAAGGTGTAGGGGAGGGCGCTACTCCATTCCCAGGATTGCTCCACTTTACCCTTGAACCGTACCTTATAATGCTGAGTGTTAAGCAAGGTGGTATCAAGTACCATTTTTAAAGTCTTTGGTATGACTCGACATGGGATTGAACCCAGGTCTCCCGGGCCATTGGCGAACACTCTAACCGGTATATCAATCTAACGGCTGATTGAAGTATCCAAATATATATATATATATACATATATTTATATATATATATATATATATATATATTGGTGTAAAAATATTTAGCATTATTTTGATAAAAATCTATTTTATATAAATTCATGAAATCATTCTTATGAGGGTGCTTCAATTAATCTGCAACCTGGTTTTGTTTGGTTGGGTTTTATGGCATATCAACCATTGTAGGTTATTATTAAATATCCTACAATGGTTGATATGCCATAATATATTCAGTCCTCTTTACACATATATATTAAATATATATTATTTGATTTGGTTTGGTTTGATGGCATATCAACTATTGTAGGTTATTTAATGCCAAATCCTCTTTATACATATATATTAAATATATATGATTTGGTTGGGTTGGGTTTTATGGCATATCAACCATTCTAGGTTATTTAATGCCAAATCTTCTTTGTACATGTATGTTAAATATATATAATTTGGTTTGGTTGGGTTTTATGGTATATCAACCATTGTAGGTGATTTAATACCAAATCCTGTATATACATATATGTTAAATATATATAATTTGGTTTGGTTGGGTTTTATGGTATATCAACCATTGTAGGTGATTTAATGCCAAATCCTGTATATACATATATGTTAAATATATATAATTTGGTTTGGTTGGGTTTTATGGTATATCAACCATTGTAGGTGATTTAATGCCAAATCCTGTATATACATATATGTTAAATATATATAATTTGGTTTGGTTGGGTTTTATGGTATATCAACCATTGTAGGTGATTTAATGCCAAATCCTGTATATACATATATGTTAAATATATATAATTTGGTTTGGTTGGGTTTTATGGCATATCAACCATTGTAGGTGATTTAATGCCAAATCCTGTATATACATATATGTTAAATATATATAATTTGGTTTGGTTGGGTTTTATGGTATATCAACCATTGTAGGTGATTTAATGCCAAATCCTGTATATACATATATGTTAAATATATATAATTTGGTTTGGTTTGATTTTATGGTATATCAACCATTGTAGGTGATTTAATGCCAAATCCTGTATATACATATATGTTAAATATATATAATTTGGTTTGGTTGGGTTTTATGGTATATCAACCATTGTAGGTGATTTAATGCCAAATCCTGTATATACATATATGTTAAATATATATAATTTGGTTTGGTTGGGTTTTATGGTATATCAACCATTGTAGGTGATTTAATGCCAAATCCTGTATATACATAGATGTTAAATATATGCAATTTGTTAACACATTTTGTTCATGACATTTTTGAATGAACCTGGGCTCATTTTTTCTTTGCACACAGTTAAATGGTTTCAAGTATTTCTATGGAACAGTAACAATTTAACATCAGTTATTTGTTTGCACTGATTTAAATCGATATACGTGATATGTAAGAGATTGGTTTGTTTATAATTTCATTTTTAAATGATTTACAACTAATTTGTTTGCACCCTTGTGTTGCGATTGTTTTCACACCATTAAATGGTTTCAATTATTCCTGTCTAACACTTATAATTCTATTCAATATTAATCATTTGTTTACAGACAGTGAAGTGGTTACAAGTATTGCTATTGTTTCTACACAGTTAAATGGTTTCAATTATTCCTGTCTAACACTTATAATTCTATTCAATATTAATCATTTGTTTACAGATAGTGAAGTGGTTACAAGTATTGCTATTGTTTCTACACAGTTAAATGGTTTCAATTATTCCTGTCTAACACTTATAATTCTATTCAATATTAATCATTTGTTTACAGATAGTGAAATGGTTACAAGTATTACTAGTAAAAGTAAGTAAAGTTGGCGACCGTAGTCGAGGGCGACCAGAAGGCTCCCTTTTCAATAGCTACTACACCAAGGTGTAGGGAAGGGTGCTACTCCTTTCCCTGGATTGTTCCAATTTACCCTTGATACATACCTCATATTGCTGAGTATTAAGCAAGGAGGTATCAAGTACCATTCTTAAAGTCTTTGGTATGATGCAACCTAGGATTGAACCAAAGTCTCCCGGAGCATTGGCGAACACTCTACCCCCTATTCTATCCAACATTACTCATTTATTTGCACTCAGTTATATGGTTTCAAGTATTCCTATGTATCACAAACAATTCAATTAAACTTCAGTCATTTGTTTACACACAGTTGAATAAAATAATCAAACAAATGATTCAATTGAGCATAAGTCATTTGTTTGCACTCAGTTTAAATGTGAAACAGTTCTATTTGACCCATAGAGAGGACACTATGAGGTGTGACCACTCTGGGTCAGAGTGGACCTTTGAGCAATGACAATGAAGGGGCACTCCACATCCCCAAAGCTCCATCATTACTGGAGCCTCACCATCAGATTGTTCAGTGTCATATCCAGGACACTCGTTGGATAGAGGGTGGGGGTCTTATCCCTCTGCAGAGTTGCAGTCGGTGTATTCTACAGCCCTAGCCCACTGTGCTTCTGCAACCAGAGGCCTACTTATTAGCTTAATGATTTTTATAGCATCTAGGGCTATTTTAAGCCGAGAAGTTAGGGAATAGTATACATTGTATGTTTGTATTTACATTTTTTGTGTAGTTGTTTTTTTTGCACATTGTCTTAGCAAATAGGAATCATTTTTAAACAGATCTATTTGACCAATAGATGGGACTCTAACAGGTACTACCACACTAGCTCATAGTGAGTCAGGGAGTAATAGCAATGAAGTGGTACTCTACACTCCCTAGATATTCAGAACTGGAGCCTCACCATCAGATTCAGTTTAGTGTCAAACCCAAGACACTCTCTTTATTGGGTTACTTATTTTACAATATGGACTTCAGTGTTGTTTTTTTTGCAATGGCAATATGAGCAGTAGATGAAGACTTGCCAATTTTTTATCCCATTCTGTCAAAAATTTTACTTCTAACACCGATGTCTACATTCTTCTTGTAACCACAACATTGGACGATTGGTGGGGTGGTACTGAACCAAGCTGTCATTGGTTGGGTTGCCTCTTATCTATCTATCTTCTAATTACTTCCTGGAATTACTTGGAGGTGCCCGTGGTGTAGTCGTTATCGTCGTAGGAAATGGACACGGCGACACGAGTTCAAATCCTGGACGAGCCTGATTAAATTTCACATAGCACAAATACCCTTGGGAAAGGTATGAATCCAATTATTCTCCCTCCAGCCATGGGTAAATAGTAGGACAGACTGATTTCTTCATCCTTAGTGAGGCAACTAGTTTAGGAGAAGGAAAACCCTGAATTCAAACCTGTTAAACTTCGCTTAAAAATTGACCTTGTGTCATATTCTGCCTGAGCGGAGGGGTTGGTAAATAGGATCTTCTAATTACTTCCTGGAATATATAAACGCCTGGATTTCAGGAAAGAACTTCCACACCTCTAGCATGGGACCTCAAAGAACTAAAATATTTTGGAAAATCATATCTTTGTCTGCTGACTTCTAACTATACTAGCACCGAAGACTTCTGTATATGATTGACATTAAAAAAACTAACCCTTTTATCACGATCAGGAAATCCTTCTCTTTCTATTTTATCATATATAGATATACATAGCCTATGGCCACCCATGTAGTATAATACTGTCAGGTCTTGACAAACAATTGGGAACACGTATATATAAGAATATAATCTTATATTTTTATCTTTCAACGATGACATTTGTATGGAACAGGAGAGCAATTGCAGAGAGTTCGCGCACGTGAAGGAGCTGTCGGGAGTTGGTACAGCCTGCAGGAACTGACTTCAGCCAAAATTCTAGACCTTATATAGTCTTAAAACTCCTATGTGATCCACATGGCCATGCCTCTTCACTCATGCAATACTTGTTTGTCTTTGGCTATAGTTTACACTCACACAATGCTGGTTTTCCTTTGGTCAGAGCTTACACCCATGCAATGCTTGCTTTGTTGATTTTATTTACAGCCAGATGTATCTGTTATCACAGGTCAAAATGATATATTACTTCCGTACATATACGACAGTGGGCTGAATTAGTTATTTTGGGGACATTTAGATGGAACATAGCAAATTTGGCCAAAAATATGTGGAACAATGCAGTAGACACTTGTTTACGGGCCAAAATTTCACCAGGAATCCATTTATGATCTCTAAATAAACCTATGTTAGAAATGATTTAATATTTATTAGACTTTTGGACACACAGGTAGACGTGCAAAAAATTACAGTGTAGGTTCAATTGGCAATATATATCACACATGATTTACTTTCAACATTTCACATGTCATGCAGACCAAAACCCATAGATAAAAAACTAGTTTATCCTATTCTATAATCATTTTTAATAATTCATGATCATGTTTTTATAAATGCCTTAAAATAGCAAAATGAATTTTATCTGAAAGATTTAAAGAAAATTTTTATGCTTGCAAAGTAACTAGTGGTACAAATCACCATTTATATATATATCCAATACATCCTAAGGAAAGTAAAGACAAGGAAAAAAAATTCATTCATAGAATCTTCCAGGGAAACTCATAAAAAAAAAAAAAATCAAAACTTCAAGATATTTTTCACAAGGTGGAGTCAAAAATTTTGCCATATTTTCATAACGTGAGACACAATTCGGCAACTTGGATACTTTTGCTAAGGTTGCAGTGATTGAGAAGGTGAGGAACCACACTGGATTGCTATATGCAGAGCTTTAAGTAATATTTTGGTAACGCAA
Organism: Sepioteuthis lessoniana; assembly: GCA_963585895.1. Classification (NCBI taxonomy): domain Eukaryota; kingdom Metazoa; phylum Mollusca; class Cephalopoda; order Myopsida; family Loliginidae; genus Sepioteuthis; species Sepioteuthis lessoniana. The sequence goes on along the minus strand of OY757934.1, from coordinate 12,537,618 downwards.
TATTTTGGTAACACAATATTTCGGTAACATTAGGCACAATTCAGCAAATCTAGTTGCTTTTGCTGAGATCGTGAAGGTAACAGATCACACAAGACTGTTACATGCCAAGATTTTGGCAATATTTTGGTAATGCAATATTTTGGTAACATGAGGCACAATTTGGCAACTCTAGTTGTTTTTGGTGAGGTTGTGATGGTGACAGACCATACTAGACTGTTAAATGCCAAGATTTTGCAAATATTTTGGTAACGCAATATTTTTGAAACATTTTGGTAATATGAGGCACAATTTGGCAGCTCTTGTTGCTGACCTTGCCTGATACTCTCTGAGTGTTACACACTAGATAAGCCTCATTGGATTGCAGCATGGTCTTAGGATCCATGGTTTTAGACATACCTGACCTTGTGTAATCATCAACATTTTTCCAAATGAGCAAAATTTCTTAAACTATCAGGTTACTGTACTATGAACAAGTGTGCCTTCACCTTTCACATGACAAATCTTTTTGGTTGCTTCTGTGGTGTTATGGCTGATTTTGAACTCATAAAGAATAAGTTCCCAAATTAGACAACATTGCACATTTATCTATGTGGCTTTCAAATCCCACACAGAGTGAAGCAAATCATGTGTCAGCACACCAACTACCACAATACTGCTTATTGGTACTTTCCATGGCTTGAACTGCTTTGGTCATGTGATAAATTTGCCATAAACTTGCATGTACCAAAATATTGTAAAACTTTTTGACTCACTCTCATATCAACAAAATACATGAGAAATCCTAATACCTAGAGTCGAGATGAAATTGTTCAGCTCTTTATTTAAATGACTCTTTAAGAATTTACATATTTTGGCTTTATCGACCTGAATGAGCTTAGCAAGGAAGCTTTGTTTTCTTGCATAATGTATGCAATGATTTGATCGCAGCAATTTAACAGCAAATCCAACAACTTGAAAATAAAGGATGTATTATAACAACAACAACAACTTCAATAATTTGACTGTTAATCATTACTTTGTTCTGGTTAAGTGGTAAGTGTTTTGCGATTGGGTAATGAGTACCCTGCTATGCCACCCTGTAACACACTCACAGTATTGAACAAAAGAAAACAAAGAAACAGACTACAAAAAAACTTAACTATTTTTAATTTTAATGAAACTTCTGTGGCTTAGACGCACATAGGAAGTGACTATTTTCATTGATTATTGTTGTAAAGGTTCCCTTAGATGTAGTGAAAAGTGATAATTTTCTAAAATAACGATTCACAGAAATACCAAAAAGTAAAAAATTTCTTAGAGTTTTCTTTTCCTTGATTTGATATCTGAATTTGTGATCAGTCTTTTCCTAATGGCTATAAAAAGTTGTCTAAATTTGAAAAATGTCAAATTATTGCAAACAGTGATTGTGGACTCTCACTTTACAAAAAAAATACAAAGAAATTTTGCCCATTTGGCTGGGGCTGTAGTATACACCAACTGCAACTCTGCAGAGGAGTAAGATCCTGGATATGACACTAAACAATAGAATGCTGGAGATTTGGGGAATGCTCCCAGGTCTACTCTGGCCTGGAGTGGTAGCACCTGATAAGGTCCTATCTATGGGTCAAATAGAAGTAAACTGTGTACTTATGCTAAACTGAATTGCTTAAAATAGAGCTTTTTCGACATGTAAACTGCACACTTAAACTGAAATGTTTGAATTAGACCTGTTTGACTAAACTGAATAGCTTGAAATCGAAATGTTTTTGACAATTAAACTATGTACTTATGCTAAACTGAATTTTTTGAAATAGGACTGTTTATTTGTATGAAAATGGATTTGGCATAAAGGTTGATATGCCATAAAACCCAAACAAATAAACTAAGAAATTGAATCACTATCATTCCTCAGTTGGTACTTTTCTAAAAAATTAAAAGAAAACTGGCAATTATCATCAAAAAAGAAAGTTGTGGCCATGAGAGATAAACCGCAGCATTTGAATACACAAAAATTGTTGGAGCATAAAAAGTGGCAACATATTTCAGCATCACAACAATTTAAAGTGGAAATCAAATATATATATATATATATATATATATATATATATATATATAGTTGGCAACTGTTATTGAGGGCAACCAGAAGACCTGAGTTCAGTCCCAGGTCACATCATACCAAAGACTTTAAAAATGGTACTTGATGCCTCCTTGCTAAACACTCAGCAATATAGGGTACGTATTAAGGGTAAAGTGGAGCAAGCCAGGGAAAGAAGTAGCGCCCTCCCCTACACCTCGGTGTAGCTATTGAAAAGGGAGCCTTCTGGTCACCCTTGACTACGGTCGCCAACTTTACTCACAGGGTAATCAAATATTCCACCAAAAACTATTATGTCAGCTGTTTGTTTTTTGTTGTTTTGTTCAATATTGTAAATTCCAGAATGAATTCTAATTAAATTTTTTTCTTTGTTCTTTATGAAATCCAAACGTTCCTCTAATTTGTTAGATTTGAGGAATTTATTCAAAATTCTTATTTGTTTTTTACATGTTTCTTTGTTTTGAGGTACAAAATCTTCTGTAGTGGCTCATATTGCACTCGTTAAAGCTTTGCTGCAAGATGATAGAAGACATAAAACTTGGAAATTCTGTAGGCGGGGCATAGAATATGCTGACTATATCCACTGTGGAGGGGTAAGAGCCCTTCCTACTCAAGCAAACAAAGAGGTGTCTATTAATGATATTAAACTGCATATGATGGTAAGACTCCAGTTCTGGGGAGTGTGGGGTACCCCTTCCTTGTCATTAGTCATAGGTTAACTCAGAACTTGAGTAATAGTATCTGTTAGGATTGAGTGATTGATTTTAATGGCATGTCAACCAGTATAGAGTTATTTTATTCATAAATGTTTCTTAAGACGAATAATTTTTAAATATATCTATTCAACCCATAGATGGAACCCTAACAAGTATTATCACTGGTTCAGAGTGGAACTGGGAGTAATGGCAATAAAGAGGTACTCCATACTCCCCAAATCACCAGAACTTGAGCCTCATCACTAGATACAGTTTACTGCTATACCCAAGACATCTCTTTTTTGGGGCTGGTCTTATCTAGGATACAATCAACATATTCTAGTCCCTACTGACAGAGTGGAGTACTGGTTAGGTTCACATTTATGGGTCAAATAGATCTATATGAATATTATTAGTATTAGATAGGAATACTTAATACCATTTTATTGCGTGCAAATTATTTGATTTAAGAATAGTTACTTGAAGCTATTGTAGTTTACTAAGAATTATTATTAGTTACTTGAAACCATATAACTATGAGCAAACAAATAACTATTATTATTATTACTATTAAAAAGGGATATTAACTTGAAACCATGTTAGATAAAAACACTTGAAATCATACATATTTCAGTCAGATTGGACTGCAGAATACACTGGCTACATCACTGCACAGGGGTAAAACTCCCGCAATGAGTATCCTGATACGACACTAAACAATCTGTTGGTGATTCTTCAGTAATGCTATCCCTCTTTGGAGAGGTAGCACCTGATAGGGTCCTATCTAAGAGTCAAATAGAACCATATTTACCAAACCCCTCTGCTCGGGCAGGATATGACACAAGGTCAATTTTTAAGCAGAGTTTAACATGTTTGAATTTAGAGTTTTCCTTCTCCTAGACTAGCTGCCTCACCAAGGCTGAAGAACCTAGTCTGCCCTACTATTTACCCATAGCTGGAGGGAGAGTTATTGGATTCATACCTTTCCCAAGGGTATTAGCGCTATGTGAAATGCAATCAGTCTCGTCCAGGATTTGAGTTGCTGTGTCCATTCCCTACGACGATAACCATTACACCACGAGCACCTCCTCAGTCAAATAGAACTGTTTGGCATTTAAACTGTGTATGAATGCTAAACTGAATTGTTTGACATAGAACTGTTTTTACATTAAACTGTGTGAAAACAAATTGCTGATGCTTAATTAAATTGTTAGTGATACATAGCAATACTTGAAAATATTGAACTGTGCGTAAATAAATGATTGATAGTGAATAGAATTATTCAAATTAGATAGAAATAAGTGAAACCATTTAACTGTGTGAAAAAATGTATATCTAATATATATATATATATATATATATATAAAGAATTTAGCATTAAACAACCTACTGTGGTTAATATGCCAAAAACCAAACCAAATCAAACCAAACAATTGAAACCATACAACTGTGTGCAAATTATTTGTATTAGATAGGAATACTTGATATTATATAACTGTACACAAAAAGACTCTTAAAAACGACTACACAAAAAATGCAAATATAGACTTACAATGAATGTGATTCCTGAACCTCTAGGCCTAAAATAATACGAGACAGGTTGACATGCCATTAAAACTAATAAATCAATCAATAAACTTTGTGATAATGATTTGAAATTTGACTTTTTGCAGACCATTAGCATAGTGGGTAGAGTGTTCAGTAATACACAGGGAGACTAAGGTTCAATCACAGGCCAAGACATACCAAAGAGTAAAAAAACGGTACTTGATGTCTCTTCACTAAATACTCAACATTATAAGGTATGTATCAGGGGTAAAGTGGAGCAATCCAGAGAAAGGAGTAGCGCCCTGCCCTACATCTTGGTGTAATAGATATAGAAAAGGGAGCCTTAAGGTAATCCTTGACTACGGTCGACCAGCTTTACTTTATTTATGTGAAACAATTATGTTTCTTTATGAAGACTTACATTTCTCTTGTATATTATATTGATATGGAGGTGTAGTTAAAATACTGTTTAACATTATACGAAATGAAAATGGTAACCTGAGTTCAAATCCTGGACAAGGCTAATGGCATTTCGTTTTACGCTCATGCGCTTCTGTTCTCCACCAAGCTATGGGAAAATAAAAGTAAGTAAGTTGGTGACCATAGTTGAGGGTACCCGAGGCTCCCTTTTCGATAGCTACTACACCAAGGTGTAGGGGAGGGCGCTACTCCTTTCCCTGGATTGCTCCACTTTACCCTTAATCCTTGCGTTATAATGCTGAGTGTTAAGCTAGGAGGGATAGCTACTACACCAAGGTGTAGGGGAGGGCGCTACTCTTTTCCCTGGATTGCTCCACTTTACCCTTAATCTTTGCGTTATAATGCTGAGTGTTAAGCAAGGAGGGATCAAGTACCATTTTTTTGAGTCTTTGGTATGACTCGACCTGGGACTGAAAATGGGTCTCCCGGACTACTGGTGAACGCTCTAAGCATTATGGCATATATGTAGGTTAAAGGAAATAAATCTTAACATAGATTGTCAAGTTAGGCGCTTATAATGTAATTGTGATTGTTGTAGGAAATGGATACAGCGACATAAGTTCTGGATGAGTTTGTCTGCATCTCATATTGTGTTAATACTCTTAGGAAAGGTATGCATCCAACTATTCTCTTTCTTGCTATGGGTAAATAGTAGTGCAATAAAGCCATGATACAACTATATAAATATATGGATACGTGAAATATACATATATGTAGAACGTACAAATATGTAAAACGTTCATATGCAGAGGAATCCAAAAAACACTCAAAACACTGACAACTTTCGGTAGTTCAGGTATGAAATTTTTATTACCTTCTTGACTTTTAGGTTTTTTGACACGAGGAGAGAGAGAGACAATTTTTTACTATGCTGACTGTCCCATCTGACCTGACAATGTGCGGCGCACCCCCTAGACCCACCTGGACTCATCTAGGTTTGGATCTCAACTCACTTCATCCAGCTTCAAATCTCAACTAACTGCCTTTTTTCAAAAATCACCCAAAATTCTCAGCCCATCGCTTCCGGCCATGATGTCATTCACATCCCCAGTCCCATTTTCTTATCTCAGGTTTTTTTATGACATCTGTGATTGTCACATCCTCCCTGTGCGAGTGTGAACACCTGCGCTCAATGTGTGCCCCTACCCATGCACTAAAACGAATAGTTCTAAGCCTAACTAAACCAAAAGATAAGATATAACCAATAAAAAATGATAATATAAAAAAAATCCTTCTGCAATTATAAAACAGTAGGGCAGGCTGAGCTCTTGAACTTTTCTATGGCAACCAATCTAGAATTCAAACCTGTTAAACAACACTAAAAAAATTGACCTTGTGTCACATCCTGCTTGTGTGGAAGGGGTTGGTAAACACATGTATTGTAAAGTCAAAATGCATCAAATTAACACCAATTTTGATGATTTTTTTCCATAAAATTATGTGCACTATGACACTTGACTTTGGTTGGTTGGTTGCGTTTTATGGCACATCAACCTTTGTTGGTTACTTAACACCAAATCCATTTTTATACAAATAATCAGTTCTATTTCAAACAATTCAGTTTAGCATGAGTACACAGTTTAATTCTCAAAATTATTTTTATTTCAAGCTATTCAGTTTATTCAAACAGTTCTAATTCAGCCAATTCAGTTTAGTATAAGTACAGATTTTGTTCACACACAGTTAAATGTCAGAACAGTTCTATATTAAACAATTCAGTTTAGTGTAAGTACAATTTCAATGTCAAAAACAGTTCCATTTCAAACAATTTGATTTAGCATAAGTATACAATTTAAACGTAAGTACACAGTTTAATTGTCAAAATCATTTCTATTTCACGCTATTCAGTTTAGTCAAACAGTTCTAATTCAATCAATTCAGTTTAGCATAAGTATGCAGTTTAGTTCTATTTAACTGATAGATAGGGCTCTATGAGGTGCTACCATTCCAAGCCAGAGTAGACCTGAGAGCGATGACAGTGAAAGGGTGCTCTATATTCCCAAAAGCTCCAGCATCACTGGAATCTCACCATCAGATTGTTTAGTATCATATTCAGGACACTCGTTGGGCGGGGACTTATCCCTCTGCAGAGGTGCAGTCAGTGTATTCAACAGCCGACTGGGCAGTCTACCTGCTTTGGGGTGTCCTCGTGGTGTAATGGTTAAAGCGATGAGCTGCGGAATCGTAGTACGCGAGTTCGTACTCCAGTCGCACTATTACGTTCACTTTCGGGCAAATACCCTTGGGAAAGGTATGAACCCCCTTATTCTCCCTCCAGCTATGGGTAAATAGTAGGACGGACTAGGTTCTTCAGCCTTGGGGAGGCAACTAGTCTAGGAGAAGGAAAACTCTGAATTCAAAACCTGTTAAACTCTGCTTAAAAATTGACCTTGTGTCATATCCTGCCCGAGCGGAGGGGTTGGTAAATAGTACCTGCTTTGGCTGGATTAGGTTTACTGCTTGGTGCTTGAGGCACCCAACAAAGGGAATGCTGACAGGGTCAAGAATTTTTTCACCTGCCAAGCATGAGCCTTGTTTCATGTGCAGCCCCCATTATAAAACAGCCTTAGGCAACACTCTGATATGGTGGGATGTCAGACAAATCCTGTAAAAATAGTTTAAATACAAGTTGTGAAAAACCCAATGTCCACTCTGCTGGGGATGTAGATTATGGTGACTGCCTCTCCACTGAGGGGTAAACCCCTCCACAACAAGTCTCCTGGATATGATACTATACAATCTGAAGGTGAGGATTCAGTTCTGGAGTTTAGGAAATATGTAGTACCCCTTCATTGGTATTACTGGTCTGATTCAGAGTGTAGTACCTGTTAGGGTCCTAACTATGGGTCAAAAAGAACTATTCTATCATTTACTTTACTTGAAACCATATTTACAAACCCCTATGCTCAGACAGGATATGACACAAGGTCATTTTTAAGCAGAGTTTAACAGGTTTGAATTCTGAGTTTTCCTTCTCCTAGACTAGTTGCCTTACCAAGGCTAAAGAACCCAGTCTGCCCTATTATCTACCCATAGCTGGAGGGAGAATAATTGGATTCATACCTTTCCCAAGGGTATTAGTGCTATGTGAAATGCAATCAATCTCATCCAGGATTTGAACTTGTGTCACCGTGTCCATTTCCTACGATGATAACCATTACACCACGGGCACCTCAATAATAATCATTTACTTTATTTGAAACAATTTAACTGTATGGCTTGTTTAAAAATAATTTTACCAATAAACTATTTGCTTACAAATTATATAACAGGATTTGGCATTAAATAACCTACAAGGGTTGATATACTATAAAACAAAATCAAAGCAAACCAAGAAAAAGCTTGAGGATTGTATGGCAGATTTTTAAAAAAAGCTTAGAAAATAACTAGTAGAAATGAGCCTGGTCAGCATTTAAATGGGTGGCCACTTAGTCAGAGTAGCCTCCGAAGCAGCCTGAGGCCTGAGCGTTTAGTAAATTAACAAGTTACTAGCAAGAAAGGCAATGAAGGAAATGGAAAGAAAACACTTCAGTAAGAATTGAGCTGTTCTTATTGGTTTATTTAATCAGTTTGGCTTAATTATCAGCTATGTCATTCTATAAACATTTAGAATGTGTTTCACTACATGTGAGTTACTTATGTTATTGATTGGCAGGAAACTTAATTGCAATCTGAACAAATGACAACTACCTCTGCCTTGGAGTATCAGATCCATGAATTCTGTAAGACTTGTGATTATTATGTATTTTTGGCTAGTTTATTTTTCATCTAATTTTTTTTGCTTGTTTACACCTCGTAGTAGTAATAGATATAATCGGATTTTCTCTGAATTTTCTTAGATGAAGCATTGGGATTAGTATTCATTTTTGGCTATTTCTTTTTTCATTTTATTTTTGTTGCTTATTTACACCTAGTAGTAGTAATAGATATAAAAGATTCAAATTGTCTGAATATTTTGATGAAGCATTGTCATTATATTTTACAAGAGGCAGGAGATGACATGAGTCCGAGTTTAACTGAAAGCTTAATATTTCATTTTTGTTTCTAAAGCACACTGTTCATTGCTAGCAAAAACAAGTCAATGCATGAAAGTTGTGATAAATCATTGATAATAATGATTATGATAAAAATATAAATAGAATTAGCAAGATGAAGGATAATACTAGTCAAAATTATTAATAATTATTATTAATAATTTTGACTAGCATTATCCTTCATCTTGCTAATTCAACTTACTTTTTTTCTCAATCATTATTATCAATGATTTATCACAACTTTCATGCATTGACTTGTGATAAAAAACATAAGTAGAATTAACAAGATGAAGGATAATACAAGTCAAAATTATTAATAATAAGGATTGTGATAAAAAGGAAGTAGAATTAACAAGATGAAGGATAATACAAGTCAAAATTATTGACAATAATGATTGACATAAAAAAGGTTTTTGCACTGAAACTTATTTTTATAAAAAAATTTTTCAGTTGTTGATTTCCCAGAAAAATGTTTTGTTCACTTAACTATTTATGTAGCATTTATATTCTATTTGTTTTGGTTTAGTTTCATTGGTTTTTATGGCATATCAACTATTGTAGGTTATTTAATGCCAAATCTTCTATACATATATATCAAATATATGATTTGTAAAGATGTTTTGTTGATAACATTCTTAAATGAGCCTGGGTTCATCTTAATTGCGTACAGTGAAATGGTTTCAAAATATTGCTATATCAAAGTCACAATTTAACATCAGTCATTTTTTTCTCACACATAGTTTTTTGGTAAGAAGTAATTTGTTCACATACTAGTATTGATATTGTTCCAACAGTTAAATGGTTTTAATCATTGCTACCTAACACTAATCATTGCATTCAATATTGAACATTTGTTTGCACACAGTTTAATCTCATATTTAGGACATTTGTTGTGTGGGGGTGTCTTACCCAACTGCAGAAACATAGTCAGTGTATTCTACAGCCCCAGCCAACTGGGTCTATAGCAAGGCTTTTCAAAGTAGTCCATATAAACACCTGAGGGTGAATAAAATTTTGGCATGGTGAATAGAAGCATAGGGATCAACAGGGAGTGAATTTACAAGTTTGCATTGATAAATCCCCTTATAACAGGAGAACAAAAAGCATTGGATTATTTACACTAGTCGCCAGATATCAAAAACTAGCAAAATATCCCCAGCTTTGTGCAACTGTTGAGCCCATCTTAATGGCTTTTCCAAGTTTGTTTATGGTAGAATCTGGGTTTTAGCCATGCACATTATTAACCAAAAAAAACAAAAAGCAATTTGTACATAGAACATGGTGATTTGCAGCTTAAACTCACAAACTTGCAACAGACCTGACCGATAAAATGAAACGCAGTTTCTTTCACGCAGCGGTCGTATCGATACTACTGTATGGATGCACTACTTGGACGCAAACTAAACGGATGGAGAAGAAGCCAGACGGCAATTACACAAGAATGCTGTGAGCAATATTTGTTACATACCCATAATATACGGATGTGTGAAATAGACAGAGGGAATCTAAACACACGAAACTTTACGAAATTGGTTCAGATACGAAACTTTTTATTACCTTTGAGTTAAAGGTTATTTGACATGAGGAGAGAGAGACACAATCTTTCTATGCTGACTGCTTTTACATCGTCAGCTCTCAACCCAACCAACGCACGGTGCCTGTAGCGCACAAATTTGTCTGGCCTCGCCCAGCTCTGAAAGTCAACCGTCTTCTTCCGAGGCGGGAACTCAACAAACTGCTTTTTCTCAAATCTCAGGCCATGCTTCCGGTGCATGACATCACCAAAATACCCTGGTCTCAATTCCTATCTAGGATTTTTATTTTGACATCTCTGAATGACACATCCTCTCCGTGCGTGCATGAACACCTGCATTAATGTTGCACCTAACTAACCCATGCGCTAAGCGAAAGTTTCTCAGCCTAACTAAACCAAAAGGCAAGATATATAAAACGAAATCCCTCCACCATTATATTACATATTAAACAAGTCCTGGCAGCAACACCCCACAAGGCACCAACTATATGGCCACCTGCCTCCCATCACGAAAACTATCCAAGCTAGACAAACCAGACATCCAGGACACTACTGGAGAAGCAGGGACGAGCTCATAAGTGATGTACTTCTATGGAGTGCATCCCACATATGGCCGGGGAAAAGTAGGACAACCAGCTTGAACATACATACAGCAGCTATGTGAGGATACAGGATGTAGCTATGAAGACCTGCCGGAGCCGATGAACGATAGAGAGAAGTGGCGAGAGAGGGTCAGGGATATCCGTGCTGGCGGCACGACATGATGATGATAATGATGATTTGTCATCTCCTCATTGTCCACCAAACCCATCCTTCCAATTAAAAAATAGATCAAGAATTAAAAGTGCATTTGCATTTGTAGTTAACTGATTCTTTTCTCATAAAAATTTTATTAAACACTGGTAAATTAGTTCTGTTTTGTAATTTGATATTCAATTTATTTGGGTGTAAATAGAAATTAGATTTGATTACATGGGGTGCATCAAAAAACAAAAAACTTGAAAAATCCTGGTCTAGAGATGAATTAACTTTTTTTTATAAAACATTCTTTGGGGTGAACTTATTTTTGGGTAATACTGTAAAATGTTTAAACAAACACTTCCTAATTAGTTAAAATATCAATGTTTTAAGAGCCAATGTATCAATAAAGTTCATTATCATTTTAAACAGGCAAACACTCTATACTTAGTTGAAATAGCAATGTTTTAAGAGCCATTGTATGAATAAATTTCACAATCATTTTAAAAAAGTAAACATTTCATACTTAGTCACAATATTAAAGTTTTAAGAGCTACAGACATGCAGGACACAGCTGGAGAACCAAGGACGAGCTCATAAGTGATGTACTCCTATGGACCCCTGTATATGGCCAAGCAAAAGCAGGATGACCAGCTCGAACATACATACAGCAACTATGTGAGGATATGGGATGTAGCCCTGAAGACCTGCCAGAGGCGAAGAATGATAGGGAGAAGTGGTGAGAGAGGGTCAGGGATATCCATGCAAGCGGTACGACATGATGATGATGATGATGATGTATTAATAAAGTTCACAATCATTTTCAACAGATCAACACTTCATACTTAGTCACAATATTGATGTTTTAAGAGTCAATGTATTAATAAAATTCACAGTCAATTTAAACAAGTAAACACTTCATTCTTATTTGAAATATCAGTATCTTAAAAGCCAATCTAAGAATGAAGTTTACAATCATTTTAAACAGGCAAAAAGTTTATACTTAGTTTTTATGTATTAATAAAGTTTTTAATCCTTCGAAACTGGATATAACTTACATGCCCCAGGGGTCCAGAACTAGAGTCTCACCAATGGATACAATTTAGTGTCCTATTGGACATAAAGAATCAGTAAATGACGGCTAGCATCTTGAAAAGGGGCAGCTTCTTTGTGTCCAAGTTTAGGAATGAGATAAAGGCCTCTAGCAGGGTTAGGGTTATCCAAAGCCAGAAGAAATAAAAATTCTTAGCCATAAGATACCATAAAGATAAGTAAAGAAAAGTGGGCGACTGTAGTTGAGGGTAAGCCAAAGGCTCCCTTTTCGATAGCTACTACACTGAGGTGTCAGGGAGGGCACTACTCCTTTCCCTGGATTGCTTCACTTTATCCTTGATACACACCTTATAATGCTAAGTGTTAAGCAAGGAGGTATCAAGTACCATTTTTAAAGTCTTTGGTATGACCCGACCTGGGATTGAACCCTGGTCTCCCAGACCATTGGCCACTGAATGAGTAGAGTGTTCGCCAATGGTCTAGGAGTTGTGCCCTCCCCTATGCCCTGGTTTAGTAGCTACTGAAAAGGGAGCCTTCGGGTCACCCTCGACTCTAGTTGACCATCTTACTAGTAACCTACAAGTGGATGGTGGAAATTTTTAGTGATTATATGAACCCCAACATGTGGCCTCCTCATTATCCTATTTGAATTTCCAGGGCAATACCTATATCTATACGTTCGCACAATGATATTCCTTGCATAAGTCTTTCTATAGTCCTCTGTGTCATAACCAATCTCTGATCTTCCTTCTTCCTTCCACATTTCACTTGCATGTATAGAATAATAATAATAATGATAATAATAATAATAATAATGATAATAATAACACTCACTGGCCTAAGGGTTCCCAACTAGTGTCCAGTTGACAGACAAAAATTGCAAGTAAAACTGTGCTATTGAAGAGGTTTGCAAGCAGAATTTAGCTTTGTTGATTGATTGATATGAATGGCATGTCAACTTATCCAGGGTTATTCTATGCCTAGAGGTTAGAGAATTGTGTCCATTGTATGTTCATATTTACATTTTTTGTTTCTGATAAGATTTTTTTGTACTCAGTCCTATCGAATATGAATAACTTTTAAACAGATCTATTTGACCCATAGATGTAACCCTAACAAGTACTATCACTTTGGGTCAGAGTTTACTTAATACTTTCCCCCCTGATTTTATTCACCGCAAGATTTCTGCATCCATCTTAAGTGGACATACTCTTTCACCTCTTCAAAACAAAATAATTCAAGAGCAAAGCAGAGTGAAGGACATGATTGCAAAGAACCAAAAGAAGTTCTGTTAAACTGGACATGTCACAAGGTTCACAAACAAAAAGTCGACCTGTACAGGTTTGTTGAGTGGTATCCAAGAGACTGAAAACCACTGCTCGGAAGACCTCCATGATGACAGGAAGATGAAGTTGTCAAACAATACATGGAGAAGAGCAAAATCAAGAATGGAATAGAAGTGCATTGTGGTCAATGATATCACAAACATCAGAAAACTTGGTCAATGAAAGGAATATATATATATATATATAGTATTATTCGGTCCAGTTAAACCAGAGTTGGGAGTAATTCCTTTAGGACAAGAAAATCATTCAGGAGCTGAACATTTAAATTTTCCTGGTGGAGAGCTCAATGTAATTTTTTACAGAGCAATATTTCTTTAAAGAAAAAATCCATTGGATCTGAAGAAGTCCTGTTATATTTTTCTTTGTGTTTTTGGTTCACACCAGAAACTGAAAAACAGGATGAAAATAAATTCATAATCCTAAAATAACCGGTCTTTGGTTTTTTCTTTAAAGATATATATATATATATATATATATATATACCGTAATTATTTATGTATAAGACGCACTATTTTTCTACATTTTTCAGTATAAAATTTAGAAATGCGTATTATATACAAGAACTATATAATTAACTTTTTTCCCAGCTACATGCCTCACTATATTTGGGACAGGATGACCAAAAATTATATCTATAGGCCAAACAAAAGTATTTTATGTACTTAAAGATAAATATCTATGGGAATGTGCATTTGTTTATGATTTTGTTTCTCTTAATGTGAACTTATTTTTGTTGTAAGCATGTAGCATTTCTCTGTGAACATGTCTGTGTGTTTGCTCTTAATACTGTGTAAATTTTGTGTTTTAACAACATAATGTAAATTCTTATTTTTAGTCAGTACGAACTGAGAAAATGCTGAACAAATGCCAAAATTTAGGTTAAATTTAGCAGCTAAAAATTCTAAAAAATATATGAAAAAGCAAGGTGTTTGTATTATACACAAATAATTATTGTAATTTCTCTTTCAGAATAACGTGTTAATTAACAGTGCCCATCTTCTTTCCCAGTTACATGTGTTACTTAACAGTGCCCATCTCCTTTCCAAGTAACTTGGGTTACTTAATAGTGCCCACCTCCTCTCCAAGTAACATGCATTACTGAACAGTGCCCATCTCCTTTCCAAGTAACATATGTTACTGAACAGTACCCATCTCCTCTCCAAGTAACATGGGTTACTTAATAGTGCCCACCTCCTCTCAGGTAACATTCATTACTGAACAGTGCCCATCTCCTTTCCAAGTAACATGTGTTACTTAACAGTACCCATCTTCTCTACAAGCAACGTGTTACTTAACAGTATTCAGCTCCTCTCCAAGTAACGTAGCAAATCTCTAACCTATGACAGAACACCCAGGATTGATTGCCTTCTCAGACTAAAGGTTTTTAGCTGGCCTGCTCTTTACCCAGACCTAAGAAAAGAAGTGGATTCATGCCTTTTCATAAAGTCATTAGAGCAAAATGAATTTAGATTATCCCTGATTTAAATTGATTCACTGTCTATTCTCCACGTGACAAACAGTTACATCTCCTTGTGGCTTTTTCATGAGTTATAACGTCGTTACGTCTCCTTGTGGCTTTTCCATGAGTTATAACATCGTTACGTCTCCTTGTGGCTTTTTCATGAGTTATAACATCGTTATGTCTCCTTGTGGCTTTTTCATGAGTTATAACATCGTTACGTCTCCTTGTGGCTTTTTCATGAGTTACATCGTTACATCTTCTTGTGGCTTTTTCATGAGTTATAACATCGTTACGTCTCCTTGTGGCTTTATAGAAAATTCAACACAAGTTTAAATTGTTCAAATGAAAAATAATTTTATTCCAAAGAAATTATCATAGCTTTTCTCTGAAAATTAGTTTAATAAAATTATTAGAGGCTAAGTTAGTTTTAATGACATATCAATATTTGTGGGTTATTTAATGCCAAATTCAGGAAGAATTATTAGGAGTTTTAATGATTATGTCAACCCCAACCTGTGGCCTCCTCACAATCCTGATTAGATGGTTTAATTAGGTCTCTTTGTTTAATGGCATATCAATCTATGTGGGTAATTTAATACCAAACTTATCCTTGTAGAAGAAGACTTTTAGTCTGAAAAGGCTATCAATCTCGGGCGTTTTGTTGTAGGTTAGAGATTTGCTGCATATTACTTGGTGAAGGGATGGGTACTGTTAAATAACACATTTAAATTGAATTAGTTTGAATAGGTTTAAGCGAATTCAACAATTTAAATTTCTATTCTGATAGCTGGTATACTACATCACCACCTGCCAAAAAAGTTTAAGAAGAAATTATTCAAATAAAATTATGAATAGTATTTTTAAAATGCATCCTAAATAGACTAATCCTTTTACTTGAAAAAGGTTTGCTTTGGTTTTTTTGTTTAACGGCATATCAACTTTTGTGGCTTATTTAATGCCAAAACCATCCTAGTTGAAAAACAGTGGTAATATCATTTAAACCATAGCTTGGGCGATAAAGGGGTTCATACCTTTCCCAAGGGTATTTGTCTGAAAGCGAACATAATAGCACAACAGTAGTTTGAACTCACTTTAAGGTTGCAGTCCGGCACTTAAATCATTATGCCATGAAGACTTTATCCAAGGAGTCATTGAAATGGAAACTAATCCAATACTTAACACTATCAGAGACCCATTGAAGTTTTCCATTATGGACATATTGGCCAACATGAATGAGAACTTCTTGATCTAATCATGCAGTCACTTCCACGGATACATTGAGGCTGCCTTTGAGACTGAAGCGGTCTTTTTAAATAATCATTTTCTGTTTTTGTCATTTGAACATGAGTGTGAATTTTTCAAAAAAATATTCCATTTTTTTTTCAGTTGAGAATCTTTGGATTTATTTGGAATTTATTCTCCTACACATCTATTCTTCCATGCACACACACACACACACAAACACACACACACACACAAACACACACACACACACACACACAGATATTTATCTTCATATATGATTTTTGTATAATTAATGAGGATTTTTCACATATCAGCGTATTTGAGTTTGTCAGTGTCTTTCTTATGCTTTATCATTAGGCGCTGTTTTATGGTACTGCTGTCTGAGAAGAGATATGTAAAGCAATGAAAGAATGTAGTTTAAAAACTTACAGCAAGAAACAATTAAACACAACCCTTGAGGACAACCAGGATGAGTATGGGGTATTTTCTCCACCACCTCAACCCAGATATAAAGAAAATAAGAAGACTTGAATGTCCTTGCGGAAAGATACTAAAAAGAAAGTACTCAGTGGTTTTCAACAGAACATGCTTAAATAATTACTTGCTGTCTAAGTACATAATATACTCAGCATTATAAGATATGTATCAAGGGTAAAGTGGACAAATATAGCTAAGGAGTAGCACCTCCCCTACATCTTGGTGTTGTAGCTATTGAAAAGGGAGCCTTCAGGTCATCCTTGACTAGGGTCGTCAACTTTACTTATATATATTTACCCATGCCTCTGCATGAGCAGAGTGCAACAAAAGGCCAATTTTTAAGTGGAATTCAACAGGGTTGAATTCAGTTTTCCTTCTCCTAGGCCAGTTGCCTAACCAAATTTAAAGAATTCAGTCTGCCCTATTATTCATTGGACCAGTTAGTTGGGACTACAGAATACACCAACTGCATCTATGCATAGGGGTAAGATTCCTCTAATGAGTCTCCTGACACTAAACAATCTGATAGTGAGGCTCTAGTAATGCTGGAGCTTTGGAGAATAAGGAGTGCCCCTAGATTGCCATTACTCCCAGCTCCACTCTGGCCCAGAGTGGTAGCACCTGATACTATTTACCAATCCCTCCGCTCGGGTAGGATATGACACAAGGTAAATTTTTAAGCGGAGTTTAACAGGTTGGAATTCAGAGTTTTCCTTCTCCTAGACTAGTTGCCTAACCAAGGCTGAAGAACCTAGTCTGTCCTACTATTTACCCATAGCTGGAGGGAGAATAATTGGATTCATACCTTCCCCAAGGGTATTAGTGCTATGTGAAATGCAATCAGTCTCGTCCAGGATTTGAACTCGTGTTGCCGTGTCCATTTCCTACGACGATAACGACTACACCACGGGCACCTCCTTGGTAGTGGTAGCACCTGATAGGGTCCTATTTATGGGTCAAATAGATCTGTCTGACATTTAAACTAAGTGCAAATAAATGACTTATGCTAAATTGAATTGCTTGAAACAGAACAGTTTGATCCTTTAAGTGTATGTAAACAAATAACTGATGTTTCATTGAATTGTTAGTAATACATAGCAATACTTGGAACCATTTAACTTTGTCAACATGCTAAACTAAATTGTTTGAAATAGAACTGTTTGATCATTTAACGTTGTGTAAAAATATATGATGTTTCATTGAATTGTTAGTGATACATAGCAATACTTGGAACCATTTAACTTTGTCAACATGCTAAACTAAATTCTTTGAAATAGAACTGTTTGATCATTTAACGGTGTATAAAAATATATGATGTTTAATTGAATTGTTTGGGATACATAGCAATACTTGAAAACATTAAGCTATGTGGAAACAAATAATTAATAGACAATAGAATTATTCCTATTCGATAGAAATAAGTGAAACCATTTAACTGAGTTAAAAAAAAATTAGCTCAGGCTTGTTTAAAAAATATTAACAACAAAATGGGTTTAGATATTATATATTTAATATATATGTATTAAAAAGATTTGGCATGAAATAACTTACAACAGTTGATATGCCATAAAACCAAACCAAACCACACCTATTTACTCACAGCTGGAGGGAGAATAATGGGATGCATACCATTCCCATGGGTATTAACTCTATGCAGGATACCTTGTCTAAGATTTTAACTAATGTTACCATGTCCATGTCCTACACTGGTTTGCCCAGTCGGCTGGGGCTGTAGAATACACCAACTGCACCTTTGCAGAGGGGTAAGACCCCGCCCCAACGAGTGTCCTAGATATGATACTAAACAATCTGATGGTGAGGTTCCAGTGATGCTGGAGCTTTGGGGAGTGCGGAGTACACCTTTATTGCCATCGCTCCCAGGTCCACTTTGGCCTGGAGTGGTAGCGCCTGATAAGGGTCCTATCTATGTGTTAAATAGAACTAACGGCATACTTATGCTAAACTGAATTGTTTGATTAAACTGAATAGTTTGAAATAGAAATGTTTTTGACAATTAAACCGTACTTACATTTAAACTGCGTGCTTATGCTAAAATGAATTGTTTAACATAGAACTGTTTTGACATTTAACTGTGTGTAAACAAAATCTGTACTTCAGCTGAATTAGAACTGCTTGACTAAACTGAATAACTAGAAATAGAAATGTTTTTCACAATTAAACTGCATGCTGATGTTAAACTGAATTGTTTGAAATTGAACTGTTTTTGACATTGAAACTGTACTTACACTAAACTGAATTATTATATATAACTGCTTGAAAAAACTGAATAGTTTGAAATAGAAATGTTTTTGACAATTAAATTGCGTACTGATGCTAAACAGAATTGTTTTAAATAGAAGTGATTATTTACATAAAAATGGATTTGGCATTAAATAACCTACAAAGGTTGATATGCCATAAAACCCAACCAACTAACCAACCTACACTGGTAACCATTCCACCACAAACCCCCTCTCCCATGCATCAATTCCCTGGTGCATGTACCCTAACAATCTGTGTTCAAATCCTGGATAAGGCTGTTTGTAATTCATTTTGAACTTATATCTTTAGAAAAGCTATGAATCCAACTGTCCTTCTCCTAGCTATGAGTAATTAGTAGAGCAGGTTGTGTTCTTTATCCTAGGTTGGGCAAACAGTCTAAGAGAAGGAAAAGTCTGAATTCAAACCAGTTTTATTCATTTAGAATTTGATTCTGCTGGTGATGAAGAGGTTACATAAATATATCAACATCTGCCTAAGATCAGTGTAATATCTGTGAGTTTTAGCTAAGATGAAAGTGTTACTTGACAGTACTTTTGCTTGGGACCAGTGTATAATATCAGTAACAAGGGAAATCCCACGTTATTCTTAGAATTCGTAACATTATATCAGTGTATAATAATGATTATTTGTCATTTCAGAAATGACCTAAATGTTGTGTCTATACTAACAACCACGATAAGGACATTAGTCACAGTATATCAGTGTATAATAAAGATTATTTCTCATTTCGGAAATGACTGAAATGTGACTGTAATAATAAACATGATGAGGACGTTAGTCCCAATACATAAATGAATAATAATAATGACTATTCCTTATTTTTGAGATTTAGACATAAATGTCACACTTAATGAATATTTCAAAAAATATCATCTTCGTCATTTCTTTTTAATTTCATATTTTATGTATTAGTTTTTTGTTTTTTTTTGTTTGCTGTTTTTTTTTTTTTTTTTTACAATCACGCCATCCCATCTGATGTCAGTCGTGTCTACCTAGAAAGATTAATACGATTTTATTTGGCTCAAATTCACAGTAGATTAAATTTACATTTATCATTAAGATAAAGTCAATATTTTCAATGTTTTGTACAAAAAACTAACACTAAACAAAAACAAAAATCACAACAAACAAAACGTAACAAGAATACTAAACATTTTGTTCGTGGATTCAACTTGTTATTTTTAGAAACACAAGCAGGCGAAAACTATTTTCAAATAAAAAGAGAGAATTATTAAACAAAGATGGTAGAAAGGTTAAAACGCTTACCCTTTGTTTGTATTTATTTATCTATTTATTTATTTCAAAGCAATCTGATACCGTAAATAAATGAATAGATAAATAAATAAAAATATGCTATGAAAAAGTCTACTCATAGAACTTTTGTAAATGTATAGTCAACCTACACCTCCGTACGACGTAAGGTCAATTTTTAAGCGGAGTTTAACAGGTTTGAATTCTGAGTTTTCTTTCTCCTAAGGATTCAACCGAACTCTTAACAGGTCAGATTTGACATGAAATCATTTTAAAGTGGGGGTCCACGAAGGAATAGAGACTCATGTGTAACCATCACAAAAATGTTTGATCTCCCAAGGCGTTCCCCTTTAGGGGTGCCGGAAGCACCAAGCAATCAACTTAAACCTCCTATAAAGGTGGTGCCTGCGAGGAAAGCCCCCCCCCCATGAAACCAGGCGATCAGCTCAATAACCCCCCCTCTGATCGAACGTCTGGAGGCCTCTGGAAAACCGGGTGGTGAGGACCAGCCCGTGTTAACATTTACCATACCAACGCTTAAGATCCCAGTCTGCCCTACTATTTTCCCCTAGCTGGAGAAGGAATAGGTAGATTCATACCGTTCCTAAGGGTATTAGCGCTATGTGAAATGTAAACAGCTTAGTCTAGGATTTGAACTCGGGTCACCGTGTCCATTTCCTACGACGGTAACCATTACACCATGAGCACCTCAAAACTTGGTAGATATACGAAAAAAAAAAAACCTGTATAATTAAACCTAACCCACGAAAATATGCCAAACAGTATCTTTTTAAAATTATTATATAACTTCCTTAAGGCCCTTGAATAACTGATTTTAACTGCATTTCAATCTGTCAAATGGTTTTTATGCCAAGAGATTAGAGAATCCTGTTAAGTGTACGTTGATATTTATATTTTTGTGTTTATCCGAGTGTAATGGCAATAAAGAGGTACCCCACACTCCCCAGATGTCCAGATCAGATGCCTCACCATCTGATGCAGTTTAGGATACGATTAAACCTTTGATAAAGGGTTTAAACAATCAACCAATTTTGTTTTGGGATTGTTGTTTTCGTTAGTGTGGGGTCCCATAATTTCACTAAAAATTCTCGTGTGTGTATACACCCATAACCGAACAAAAACGGCACATCATAGCAATATGATTAAAATCTTTTAAAGAAATTTCCAGTCAAATTTACGACTGAATGATAATTTTGTGGGATGTCATCATTTCTTTGAATCATCCCGATATAGCGGCAGAACTATGAGATATAAATGCTAATTTGATTATCTTCAGTTTTTTTTTTCTTTTCTAAAGAGAAACATCAGTATCATCATGGACAGCTGTCACAACAGTAACCCAGAGGATTCACGGGTCGTCGAGTTAGCAATAAACACCAGCGTTAGTGCGCGCGCGCGCGTGTGTGTGTGTGATGGAAACTTTGAAGATTTACTTTACCGGATGAATATTTGGTGTCGGTATGTACATGACTAATCTTATTTTTCAAAGGTTGAAAAATTCAAACATAGATGAAGAGAATTCCTGGTTTCAAAATATTTATTCCATATATTAAGGATTTGGTGGCTTTCAAGGGTTGACCTAAATGAAATCGATCTTATACATTGAGAATATCACGCTATTAATGTATCTTATTTTCAGAGATATTTTCCACGCCAGGAGAACTCTATCAAGTGACAACACAATTTTTCAGTACTCGCGTACTCGTTAAGATTCTTGCCAATATTTCAAGAACACTCTTTTTCTGAAAAATTTCAACTCGATAATAATAATAATAACAATAATAATGTGTGGAAAATGAAAGCGACAATGATATCAATTGTATTTGGGGCCCTTGGAACAGTCCCCTAGAACGTGGGAAAGAGACTCTATGAACTAGTGATTAAAAGAAGATCTGAAACCCATTCTAACTTCAGCTCTACTAAAATAAGCAAGGATATTTAGAAATGTCAAGGATGGGTTAATTGATTGATTTTAACGGCTCGTCAACATGTCGAGAGTTATTTTAGGCATATAGGTTAGGGCATCGCGTTTAATGTACGTTTATATTTTCATTTTTGTTTTTGTGAAGCTGTTTCTTAAGAATAATTTTCAAACAGATCTATTTGATCCATAGATCGGACGCTAACAGCAATTACCACTCCGGGTCAGAGTGGATCTGGGAGTAATTGTAATGACGGGTACGCCATACTTCCCAGAACTCCAGAACTGGGGCCTCACCACCAGATACATTTTAGTGTCATGCCTTGGACACCGACAGTGTTCCGCTGACATTGGAGTCTTGAAGTGATTTGCTGTCACCTAGACTCCAGTGAAAATCCATCAGTTTTAGCTGGTGTGAAAAACTTGCCATAATAATAATAATAATAAAGTTATGGAACATGAAGGTGACGGTGGTACCATTTTGTAATTGGTGCACTTGGAACGATCCCTAAAGGATTGTTAAAGGGACAGGAAAACTTGGAAATTATAGGACAAGTGGATACCATCCAGACTATAGCATTATTAAGATCGGACAGAATACTGAGGAGAGTCCTGGCAACTTGAGAAGGCTTGCTGTCACTTAAAACTCCAGTGGAAAACCATCAACTAACGCTGGTGTGAAAAACTCGCAAGGGAGTAATAGTAATAATACGATCAATCATTATTATTGATCTTTTTATCGTTGTAGCAGTGCGTTCACATTAAAATGAAACGTAAATAATTACCTAAATTATATATATATATATATATATATATATATGTGTGTGTGTGTGTGTGTGTGTGTGTGTGTGTGTGTGTGTGTGTAAAGAAAGCCTAAATGATTTTAAGTGCTATATTTTGAAAAAAAAAAATCATTATCAGAGATGAATGATAAACATTTTCTTTTATTTGTGTAGTGATCTCGCAAGGTCGAGATCGATACGACTGATTGAACCCCAACATACAGACAGACACAAGGTTCTGCTGGTCGGCCAAGAGAGATGGGCTTTTGTCTGGAGTTAAAAACTACACACACGAACACACACACACACACACACACACACACACACACAGAGAAAAAGGAGAAAAGGAAGGAGACCTAAGTAAAGAGAGTGACAAGACGGTGGTGAACGAAAGCGAAGTTAGATGAACACTCAACACCACAGAAGCAAATACTTTGAGTATTTGGTATAGTAGTAGTAGTAGTAGTAGTAGTAGTAATAATAATAGCCGTAATAGTAGTAGTAATAATAATGTTCTTGCCTACTAGCGACTATATTAGTGATATTTGGGGAAAAAAACATTGATAACAGAGAAGTATAAAAAGCAGGAAGAGTCAAGTTGCGTGCGAAAAGAGAAGTAGTTGAAAAAGAATCTTTAAAAGAAATTAAAAATTAAAAAGAAAAAAAAAAAATTAATAAAAGCACTGATGATGAGGGCTGTGTGAGGAAAATTAGGGTGTTGATTTTATTTTACTTTATTTTATGCCTCATAATACATTTTTCCTTTTGAAATTTTCTTTGATTTCACATGCTACTTGATTTTTATTAAAGAATTTTTTTTTTTTTTTTTTTTTTTTTTTTTGTAATTTCAAGACCTGAAAAATCGGGAACCATTTACTTCGGAGATCATCGCCAAATAGGGGGTAGAAGAATTTATTTATTTATTTACAGATGTTGGTGTTGTTTTCCTACGCGTATTCGATGAATTACGACAAAGTGACCACGCAACAACACTTCTTGAATTATAATATTGCAACAATAATAAATTAAAAAAAATATTTTTTACGAGTATCTGTTCTAAAATCCTTTTAAATTTTACAGCTTAAAAAAAACAAAAAAACTAAAAACAAAATCACAAAAACAAAAATAAAAAAGAAAAAGTTCGAAGTTTGCAAATTTAGATAAAGTTGTACTTGTAATATGAGACATGTTAAAAAAAACTAATCACCAGTGACAACAAACGACGCTTGTATTGCAAATGGCCAGAAAATTATATATATATATATATATATATATATATATATATATAGTAAGTTGGCCGACAGTAGTCGAGGGCAACCCAAAGGTTCCCTTTTCAATAGCTACTACACCGACACGCAGAGGGCGCTACACCTTTCCCTGGATTACCCCACTTACCCTTGATCCATACCTTATAATACTGAGGCATCATGGAGCAAGGAGGGATCAAGTACTATTTATTAGTCTTTGGTAGGACTCGATCTGGGATTGAACACCACTTTCCCGGGCCATTGGCAAACACCATCATACCAACGGGCTGATATATATATATATATATATATATATATATATATATATATATATATATATATATATATATATATATATATATATATATATATCGGTCCATTGGCTTAAGGGTTAGGGTTAGGTTATATATATATATATATATATATATATATATATATATATATATATATATTCGTTTGTTTGTCCTAGTTTAAAAAAGAATAAACAAATATACTCCCTTTTGTTTGAATCAATATGCGACATTTTATACAAAGAAAAATTTTTTCAAACCACTGAAATCAACCCTTAAAATCTTTATCTCTAAATTTTGAAGGTCGCATTTAAGGTTACAAGAAAAAAAAACAAGATAGGGGAACCTGCTTAGGATTTTCAAATTACAAAAATAAAAAATTAAATAAATCAAATGATTAGGACGATGAGTTATTGCCGATATTTTCACTTCATATTCACTAGATAACAATTCTTAACAAAAATAACATCCTTAGAATCCAACTTTGTGTAACCCAGAGAATCTAGCCGAATAAATTTATTTACCAGAAAAATAAGATGTGACACCGAAATAGA
>OY757934.1:12492583-12507583 GCA_963585895.1 Sepioteuthis lessoniana | reverse complement strand
CTCACTCGCTTTGCCTCTCTCTCTATCTCTCGTTCCTCCTCTCTTTTTATTTTTTGCATTTATCTCTCTTTCTGCCTTCACCCTGTCTTTCTGCTTCTCTCTCGTTCTTTCGCGCACCCTGTTTTTTTTTTTTGCATTATTCCTCTTTCTTCCTTTACTTTATCTTTCTGCTTCTTTCTCTCTGTCACTCTCTCTGTCTCTGTCTCTCTATCTGTCTGTCTGTCCCTCTCTTTCGCTACACAACTCTTATTAGTGTACCGGACTTGTAATGAGAGAGAAAAAACTTTGAAGTGTGCTTATTGTTGTTGTGAACGATTGGCAAGCAGCGTCTATGGAAGTATAAAAGTGTAAAAATTAGAGTACGCATTTTTGTAATCATATTGTATTGTATCACCATTCAGTTAGTTTAGCTAAATTTGGCATAAGGCCAAATGTATAGAGCACTCAGTAAATACCAAACTCACGAGAGAAATGGTTAGCCAACACAGTTCGCTAGCCATTGTACGATGCGAGGCGCCTCCTAAAAACGTAAGCGTTTTGCACAAGCCGTAAGGGGGCACCTTATTAGGATCGAACTCACTACTCGGATTTTAATACACACACACACACATATATATATATATGCTCAGAAATATAGAAAATCATAAAAATTTCCAAGGTACTGATTATATTTCACAAAACGGCAAGACTACAACTAACGACAACGAACAATGTGTCGATTTTACAAACTAGTCGCGCTAAAAGTGCCGCTTCGTTAAGCAACGATGATTCTTTTCAGCACTGAGACGGGTGACCACTTTGCAGTAACAACAGGTATTGTAAGCAACATGTGATAGGCCTGGTTAAACAACTACAACACTGTCCCGTAAAAAACAAAAAAACAAATTTGAAAAAAAAAAAAAAAAGCCACCAGGGTCAATCTTAAGTCAAATGAAGCATTTATTCTTAATTGGGTGTCGCGCTTGAAGGGTCACCAGCTTGAATGTAATCTATTCTCGATTTGTCAAATCTACACAACACTTTGCAATATCGTCTGTGTCACAATTGTCGAAACAAAGTATAGCCCTCTCGGATTTTCTTCATTGATTTTATCCTCTTTCTCTTTTCTAGTTATCGCAGGAAAATAGTTAACATTTTAATATATTCTGCCAAATATAGCGAAACCATGCCTTTGCAGAAATAGAATGGGTACCTCACTCGTCTGACCTGAAGCCCCCAGATTTCTTCCTCAGGGGTTTTCTCAAATACAGCAGGGCAACCCTTGCACCGTTACTGAGAAGATTCAAACGATCACCCAAGAGGAATGTGCATGCATTATTAACAACTTTTTACGCTGCATTCAACAGTGTCTTCATCTGAACGGCGGACATCTAGAATCCTAGGGTTTTTTTCTAAACATTTTTGCTTCATGTTTGAGACTAAACGGCTAAATATGATAAAATGTTATCCTCTTACCTTTTAATGAATACAATTTTCATTACTCTATCATTTGTTGTTCTTGATTTGTGTCCAATCATTTTGTTTCAAAAAATGTGAAACACCCTGTATAAGTTCCTAATTGGGCCCTGCGTCTCCTAAGGCTGATTTTGCTGGGATAAATTTTTTTCGCTTTAAGAAACGATAAACGATAGATAATAAGCATGAAACAAAATTAAAACATTGATTAATAAACATAAAATAAATAAATAAGATAATTTCAATGTGTGTGTGTGTGTGTGTGTGTGTGTGTGTAACTGATATCCACAAACACGTCACTTGAGGTTAAGAGAGATATTTACAGTTATTGATTGAGTGATTGATTGATTTCAACGGCATGCCAACTCGTCTCGGGGTTGTTTTATGCTGAGAAGTTAAGGAATCGTGTTCATTTTTGCGTAGATGTTTCTTAAGAGTTATGGCACCTTGTTATATGATATCAAATAGTCCTATCTTATGGAAATAATTTGCACACGATTATATGGTTTCAAGTATTCCTATCCAATACAAATAATTCGTGAACAGATCTGTTTGACCCACTGATGGGACTTTAACTGGTACAAAGACTCTGGGTCTGAGTGGATCTGGGAGTAATGGCAATGAAGGAGTACTCCACAATCTCCAGAGCTCCAGAATTGGAGCCTCACCACCAGATGCAGTTTAGTCTCATAACCAGGACCAGGGTCGGAGCTAGAAAGTGTTGTACCCAATTAGAATATTGTTAGTAGGGTCCCCTGCCATACAAATAAGGAAGTGTAGGGCCCAAAATAAGGAAGTGCAGGATGCAGGACCTAATTAGAAAACTGTTAGAGAGGCTCTCTGCCATACAAATAAAGAAATGCAGGGCCCAAAATAAGGAAGTGCAGGATGCAGGACCTAATTAGAAAACGGTTAGTGAGGCTCTCAACCATACAAATAAGGAAGTGCAGGGCCTAATTATAAAACGGTTAGTGAGGTTCTCTGCCACACAAATAAAGAAATGCAGGGCACAAAATAAGGAAGTGCAGGGCCAAATTATAAAACGGTTAGTGAGGCTCTCTGCCCTATAAATAAAGAAATGCAGGGCCCAAAATAAGGAAGAGCAGAGCCTAATTATAAAACGGTTAGTGAGGCTCTCAACCATACAAATAAAGAAGTGCAGGGCCCAATTAGAAAATTGTTAGTGATGCCTTCTATCTTACAAATAAGGAAGTGAAGGGCCCAATTAGAACATTGTTGGTGAAACCCTGCACCATACAAATAAGGAAGTGCTGGTCCTAACTTGAAATTTGTCTGTGGGTCCCTTTATTGTACAAATAAGGAAATGCTGCACCCAATTAAAAAATTGTTAGTGAGGCCCTCTACTCTATGTAACCATTTCAAAGTCACTGGTTTTTACAATATCATTTTCTACAAATAGCATCAACAAATTATTTCGTCTCTCTTAGGAAATTGTTGACAGTAGGTATGATTTAATCAGTTTTAGTTTTTAAAAAATCAACTTCTTTTATGTGTGTTTGAAGCCCAATTTCAACAAATCTGTTTAATAGGCTTAAAAACAGGTCCTGCACAAAACACCCCTTTCTTTTTAAAATTATTTTTGTAGGGTAGGGTCACCCTTTTTCTGAGGATTCTGTCAGAACATTGTAAGTTCCATCAGTAGGGCTATTTAATCAAAGAAGATATAGTTTGTTTCTTTTTAGCGAAAATAAAATTGTTATTATTTTTAGCGAGGAAAAGTTGTAACGTGCGTGTGTGTGTTTGGTTACTTCCTCGCTAAGTTTTAAATGTAAATAAAGGAGAGGAGTTCCAAGTAGTCGGAAAGTTTTTATGATAGTTTTTAATTGCCACATGGAATATAGAGTTTGCGTTTGTGCTGCAAGCCTCGTGGGAAAGGAAAGAAGTAAAGAGACGAAATGGAGTTATGAGAGAGTTGAGAAAACAGCGCGTGTCGTTGGACGTGCGAGGGATTATGTTCGCAGTATGTAGCGAAAATCATATTTGCCGTTGTAGGAAATAAACTTTGGAGTCACCGTGAGTTTATGTTTCTGGTTGGTTCGGGGAGAAGTGTGGATGTTTCCTGAAAATGTTTCCCAGGGGTGAAGTAGTCGCTAGGTGCCGGAGCGGAATTAGACATCGCTATATACATAGCCAATTTTTGGGGTGAAATAAACTTTTGTGGCGTATTGAATTTATCTAATTCATATTCAACTGGGATCCCTTCGTTTAAGAGAAATAGACGCAAGGGATCCATAAATTTGATAGGTTCCCTCATTGTGTCCATGCTGCTGCTGCTGCTATTGAAGAACAGCCAGTGAGACGTCTGCACTGAATGGAGTTGTTCAGCCAAAAAAGGGTGTTTGACGGTTTTTCCCTGGTTTGTGCTGCCAGGAAGGTGATCCGGGATGAAAAGAATAAGTCATCCTGATTGGGTGAAATTATGCGTCGAATTACGCACCAAACCAAAATACGAAAATTCCTTCCGCCACATCTTAATTCTTACTAACAAGAGCCTTCACCCTCAGAACCATAGGTTCCTAGCTTGAAAATAACAGAAAATGTTAAATGTTTTATTTTGATATGTAAACTGTTTTATAGGCTATTAAATAATACGTTACAATATTCTTTGGATAATTCTAATATATTAGAAAAAAAATTATATATAAAATATGAAACTGTAACAGTTTATGAGCAATAGCGATGTAGAAATGGGATTTTCTTTGATTGGAATTCAGGCTTAATGGTGTTTATGTACTTCTGGTTTGTGGTACAAATACCGGCTGCTCAGGTTCATAGGATTAATAATAATGATAATAATCCATGGAAATTAAATTGTTTTTGACACTGAAAATGTGTGTAAATAAAATCTATCCTTATACTTATACTAAACAGAATTATTTAATATAGAACTATTTGACTAAAATGAATTGCTTGAAATAGAAATGTTTTAACAAGTAAATTGTGTACTCATGCTAAACTCATTTGTTTGAAATAGAACTGATTATTTGTAAAAAAATGGATTTGGCATAGAATAACCTACAAAGGTTGATATTCCATAAAATTCAAACCAATTAACAAAATCCCTCATTCAGTGTTTCCCAAACTATGTGCCATGGCACACCGGTTCACACTGAGATGTATTAATGTGATTTCATCAATACTCGTACTAGAATAGAGCCCTTGGAGAAAAAAGCTTGATGGGAACTACAAAACGATGCTGCATATTACTTTGAACTAGTCCTGGAAGTAGCACTCTACCAAACAGCGGCTGTACAACCACTTACCCCCCATCTCACGAACTATCCGAGTAAGGCAAGCAAAACATTTTTGGTACTGCAGGTGATGTAAAAACAAACTTATAAGCGATGTTCTCTTATATTTACCAACCCCTCCGCCCAGGCAGGTTATGACAGGTCAATTTTTAAGCCGAGTTTAACAGGTTTGAATTCAGAGTTTTCCTTCTCCTAGACTAGTTGCCTCACCAAGGCTGGAGAAATCAGTCTGTCCTACTATTTACCCATAGCTGGAGGGAGAATAATTAGATTCATACCTTTCCCAAGGGTATTAGTGCTATGTGAAATGCAATTAGCCTGGTCCAGGATTTGAACTCGTGTCGTCGTGTCCAATTCCTACGACGATAACCATTACACCACGGGCGATGTTCTTTTATGGACTCCAACACATGGAAACACTGGTGTAAACCGATCAGTAAAAACTTACATTCATCTGCTCTGAGTGGAGACTGGATACAGTCTAGAGGACTGATCAAGAGTAATGACTGATAGGGATAGATGGCAAGAGAGAGAGAGAGAGAGAGTGTGTGTTTGTGTGTGTGTGAGAGAGAGAGAGAGAGAGTCCATGCCGTCGGAATGTCTTCATGATGATGATGATATATGATTCAACTCTATAGGTGAAGCCTGTGTTATATATCAAGGTTTTTATTCTTTTCATTTTTTTTTAATTTCATAAATTGGCACCGACAATTATTGTCACTTTTGACGTCAAATAAAAATCTCTCATTCTGTTTACATTTCAAGGCAGATGTTCCTAAACTCTATACTATGGCACACTGGTATACCCAAGGTATAGCTATATGTACCATGAAAAAATATACAAAAAAAAAAAAAAAAGAATAAAAGTAAGAGTACGTAACATTCTTGTGTAATTCTCATCTATACTTTTGTTTGCATCCAGGTGGTGCATCCATACAGTAGTGGCTACGGATGAAATAGTGTTGTAAAAACAATACCCTACTATATAATTTGGAACGAGCCGCCGCAGGCATTAGGCTCCATGTCAATGCACACAAAACTGAATATATGTGCTATAATCAAACTGGCGACATTTCCACACTAGGCGGAACCTCTCTGAAACTGGTAGACAAGTTCACCTACCTAGGTCTCATCCACCGAAAAAGACATCGACACGCGGCTAACGAAGGCATGGACTGCTATCGATAAGCTATCGATCATATGAAGATCTGAACTGACCGATAAAATGAAACGCAGTTTCTTCCAGGCAGAGGTCGTATCGATACTGCTGTATGGATGCACAACTTGGACGCTAACTAAACGGATGGAGAAGAAGCTGGATGGCAATTACACAAGAATGTTGCGAGCAATATTGAACAAGTCCTGGCGGCAAAACTCAACAAGGCACCAACTATACGGCCAACTGCCTCCTATCACGAAAACTATCCAAGTTAGACGAACTAGACATGCAGGACACTGCTGGAGAAGCAGGGACGAGCTCATAAATGATGTACTCCTATGGACCCCTGCAAATGGCCGAGCAAAAGCAGGGCGACCAGCTTAAACATACATACAGCAGCTATGTGAGGATACGGGGTGTAGCCCTGAAGACCTGCCGGAGGCGTTGAACGATAAGGAGAAGTGGCGAGAGAGGGTCAGGGATATCCGTGCTAGCGGCACGACATGATGATGATGAATATTCACATCATTTTGGCCAATGTGTTCTTCGGCCTTCTTCTGGTGTTCCATGTCAAACTCGGGAGCCTATTCTACAATAAAATAACAATAGAGATGAAGACAATCGTGCAAATACATTAAATCATAAAATTATCCAGCTTCATACAAGAAATTTAAACAAATGATGAAGATACTCGTTTCGAAGAATCCATCTATAATAGGCAATTGGGACTGTGGAATACACCGACTGCTTCTCTGCAGAGGGGTAAGACCCCCCAAACGAGTGTCCTGGATATGACACTAAACAATCTGATGGTGAGGTGCCAGTAAAGCTGGAGCTTTGGGAAATGTGGAGTACCCTTCATTGCTATCGCTCCCAGGTCCACTCTGGTCCAGAGTGGTCAAATAGAACTAAACTGTGTATTTATACTAAACTGAATTGCTTGAAATAGGACTGTCTTGACATTTAAACAGCATACTTATGCTTAACTGGATTGTTTGAAATGAAACTGTTTTTGTGTGCTAAATTGAATTATTTGGAATAGAACTGTTTTGTCATTTGTATGAAAACAAAAACTATACTTATACTAAACTGAATTGGTGGAATTAGAACTGTTTGACAAAACTGTTCTAAGCTTGATATGGAAAATATTTTGACACTGATATTGTGTTCTTATGCTGAACGGAACTGTTTGAAATAGAACTGTTTATTTGTAGAAAATAGATTTGGAATTAGATAACCTACAAAGGTTGATATGCCATAAAACCCAAACAATCAACCAAACTATTGTATCGAGTAAGGAAAAGATAGACAGTGAAATAAAGTTAATTGTGTATTAACTCAAGTGTTACAGTCCGACTAGTATTATAAGTCTCGCGTTGTTGGTGTTACGTCCGAAGTTGGTCTTACTACTGACCGACGCCCTTTCAGAGCTGTCTCTCGTCTTTTATACTTCTGCGATACCGGAAGTCATGTGGTACGATCCACTATACAACACAAACAAATATTAGGCAACTGTTATGATCAATCCAGGGAATGGAGTTGCGTCCTCCCCTACACCTCGGTGTAGTAGCTATTGAAAAGGGAGCCTTCTGGTTACCCTCGACTAAGGTCGCCATCTGTTACGATCAAGAGAGAAAGAGTGATTTCTTTCCACCACGTCTTTTATAAGAATATTAGTTTGACTCTTTTCTCCTGCTGAAACTATAACGGATGCTGACTATGCAGATGACATAGCGTTTCTTGCAAATGCACCTGCCCAAGGCAAATCCCTGCAGCATAGCCTAGAGTAGGCAGCAGGAGGCATTGGTCTCCACGTGAACATGGACAAAATTGTAATATAATGGCCGAGGGATTTCGTTTTATATATCTTGTCTTTGGGTTTAGTTAGCCTGAGAACCTTTCGGCCCAGCACATGGGTTAGTTAGGTGCAAACTTGAGCACAGGTATTGACGCGCACGTGGGTAGGATGTGTCGTTCACAGATGTCAAAATAAAAATCCCTTGGGGATGTGAATGACGTCATGCACCGGAAGCGCGTGTGGAGGATTTTGGGAGATTTGAAAAAGTCAGTTAGTTGAGTCTTGCGGTCCGAAGAAGAAGGGTGACTTTCGCTTGCTCGTCGAGGCCTTATGGCGGGTGCCACATGTGTTGGGGGGGGGGAGATGGAAAAGCCAGCATAAAAAGATTGTGCCTCTCTCCTTATGTCGAAGAACCTTTAAACTCAAAGGTAATAAAAAGTTTCGTACCTGAACTAAGAAGTCGTAAGTGTTTTTCGTGTTTCGGGAACAAGTCCTGGCGACAACACCCCACGAGACACCAACTATATGGACACTTGCCCCCCATCACGAAAACTATACAAGTTCGACGAACCAGACACGCGGGACGCTGCTGGAGAAGCAAGGACGAGCTCATAAGCGATGTACTCCTGTGGACCCCCACATATGGATGTGCAAAAGCAGGACGACCAGCACGAACTTACATACAGCAACTATGTGAGGACATGGGATGTAACCCTGAAGACCTGCCGGAGGTGATGAATGATAGGGAGAAGTGGCGAGAGAGGGTCAAGGATATCCGTGCTGGTGGCGCGACATGATGATGATGATGATGTATATATGTTATGAACATTCTATGTACGTTTTACATATTCGTATCTGGCTATGGTACAAAATGAAGTACATTTGTTTAAATTAAGAAGGAGCTTTCTCCATTCTAAATGGCAGTCCTCTGATATTAGTAGACAAGTTCACGTACCTCGGCAGCAGCATCTCATCTACTGAAAGTGATGGTCTATATGCCTCTAGCAAAAGCGTGAACTCCCATCAATCGGCTATTGATCATATGGAAGTCAGATCTATCCGATAAGATAAAACGGATTTCTTTCAAGCAGCAGTTATGTCAATACTACTCGATGGATGCACCCCCATAGACACTGACATAGAGAAAAAGCTAAACGGGAACATCACAAGAATACTACAAGCTATGCTGAACAAATCCTGGAAGCAACACCCCATGAAATAACAGCTATACGGCCACTTACTCCGCATCTCTAAAACCATCCAAAATAAGACAAACGAAATATGTGAGACACTGCTGGAGAAGCAAGGATGAATTTATGAATGACGTTCTTCTGTGGACGACCAACGAGAACTTAGATACAACAGCTCTGCGCAGACACAGGATGTAGTCTGGAAGACCTGCCAGGAGCAATAGATAGGAGGGACCGTGAGAGAGAGAGAGAGAGAGAGAGAGAGAGAGAGAGCCAGAAAAATCCGTTCTAGCAACACAACTTGATGATGATGATGGTGGTGGAACGATGAAATTTTCGCCCTAAAGAAAACAACATTACAGCTTTATTTTAAAACTTCTATTGGAAAAATCAATTCAGGTAACTTGATTATGTTGTAGAGCTGACATTTATTCAATGTAGCCGCCTTCAGCCTCAATCACCGCCTCGATATGGATCCGGCACTGGGAGCATGCCTTTTCCACAAGCGCCGATGGGAGCTCGGCGAATACTTGGTTTGGCGGATGGCGGCGATCAGGCTGGCTTTGGTGTTGTGGAAGGTCATGTTGGTGATGTTCTCGACGTATGATCAAATGAAGTAGTCCAGCGGGTTCAGGGCAAGGGAGGAGGGGGGCCAGTGAGAGAAGGGTACAAAGTCGTAGCACTCCTTCTGAAGCCAAACCTGGGTCTCTTTGGACTTGTGGGCCGGCGCCGAGTCCTGCTGCCACACCCAAGTTCTGCCACTGGCCACCTGATTGCACCAAGGGATCACCACACTCTTCAGCTCATCCAGGTACACTTTGGTGTTGACTTTCAAGCCGACTTCGAAGATGTGAGGTGGCATGATGTGGCCCTCACTTGAAACTACACCAAAGGCTATATATATATATATATATATATATATATATATATATATATATATATAGTTTTGTTAAAGACGATGGAACACTGTTTATTATTTTAAATTTATTTTTTCAAGACTCCTTGTTATTTTTCTAGTATCGGGATCAAGGTGGAAAGGAATTGTCCCATATCTTCTTTCGACCATACTTTTGCTCGTCATCAGGAATGGTGTAGTTTTTGCTGTTAAGTTTTTGCTGTTTTTATAGTTTGTAGCGTTTTGTTTTGAAGTTGTCGTTTTATAACTTTCGGTTGGAAAACTGTTTACTAATTTGATTAGTGATTTTTAATGATTAAAAATATTTAATACATTGGTGCCTGTGTTAAATGCTATTTGATTTATGTTTCTTTTTAAGAATTTTATGCATATTGCTTTTTAGCGAGGAATATTGGTTACGTGTTGTTACGTTTGTAGAGAAGGGAAAAATTTCGTATTTTGTTTTGGCGCGCAATTTAATTCGACACTTAATTTCACCCAATCAGGATGACCTATCCTATTCAGACCGGACCTTTCATTTCCGGCCACCAAATCGGGTGAGCTGACAAACACACTCTTTTTGGCTGGAGAACGCCGACTAGTGCGGACGTCATATTGGCCGTTCTTCAATAGCGATGCTCTTTGGCTGTACAATGCCGCCCAGTGCAGACGTCTCACTGCGGCTCTAGAATAGCAGCAGCAGCAACATGGACACACACGAGGGAACCCATCTAATTAATGGATTCCTTACAAGGAATCCCAGTTAAATATAAATTAGATGCATTCAACATGCCTCGCACAGGCACAACTTTATGTCACCCCAAAATTTGCTATGTCGATCTGACGTGTAATCCCGCTCTCGACACGCTAGCTCCCATTTCACCTCTGGGCCACTTTAATGGAGACTAACGCACGCCTCTCCATCAGACGGACAAAAACCATGGTGACTCTAAAACACAATCCCTCACACGTCCGACGACACACGCTGCCATCTCAACCTTCTCAACATCTCATAACGCCATTTCATCTCAATACTCACAACCTTTCACGAATCTTGCAGCACCAAAAGCAAACCCAATATTCGATGCTGCAAATAAAAACCTATTCATAAAAACACCTTTCGACTATCGCCATCTTACTTCATCATCATCCTCCAATTATTCCTAACAACTATTAGCGAGGGGACTAACAACACTAAGCGAGGAAACAACTCAACGTAAACACACATACGTTACACCATCTTCCTCGCTAAACACAAACAACAACTTTCCCTCGCTACCAACAACTAAACCCAGTACACGTTGTTTCTTCGCTAAGTTTTAAGGTAAAGAAATGAGAGAGAAGACGATGTCGTAAGGTTTTTATATGAAGGTCTTTAATGGCAGCATGGAATAAAGGGTTTACGTTTCTGCTGCAAGTCACGCAGGAAGGAAGGAAAGAAGGAAGGAAATGAAGTTGTTATAAAGTTGAGAAGGCATTTTAGCAGCTAAATGCCTGAGCGAAAAGTGCATCGTTAGATTAAGGCATTGTTGAATGTGTGAATGACGTATGGTCATAGGTGTAGCAAAGGTCGTGTTTGCGGGTTAGGGACAGGAATAATGTAGTCGCCCATGAATGCGTGGTCCTGGTCGTTTGGGGAGAGAAGCGTGAATGTCTCCAGAAAATGTTGCCCAGGGATGAAGTGACTGGCTATTGGAGCGGTATTTTGCATCGCAGTCGACATAGCCAAAGTTGAAGGCGACTTAGAGTTGTTCCTGTGTGAGGTGGATTGAATTCATCTAATTCATATTCAACTGGGAACCCTTGGTCTAAGAGAATAGACGCAAAGGGTCCATAAATTATATGGCGTTCCTTATGGTGGTGTGATGCTGCTGCTAAAAGGAGAGCGGACAGTAATTACGTCTGCCCAGTTCCAAAGCTTCTGAGGAAGAGAAAGTGTTTGGCGGGCTTTCCCCAATTTGGTGCTGCCCGGAAAAATGGTCCGGGATGATAGGATAAGTCATTCTGATTGGGTGAAAATATGCGTCGACCCTAACGGCCAAATTACTTCCTTACATCGGAAGATGTACGTTGGTTAATACTATTGTTGTGTTTCATCATTAAATATTGTTTATGGGGCTATTTTCAGAATGGTGATAAATGAGACGTCGAGATAATGTTATGGTTGTATAGCCAATGTTAGAATTAATTTTGTTTTTTGGGAGGCACTCTCGAAATGGACACATAAATTTATCAACTACATTGGTTTGGTTTAGGTGTATTTTAAAGTTTGATGTTTTAAATTTAGTGTAGCAGATGATAAGTTTTAGTTGTTTTTGTTTTTCGATAGGTTTAATGTGTCTTTTTATAATGTTGGTTATTGCTTGTTCGTATAATTTTTAGTTATAGTAATTTACGAAGCTCTTTGCTTCGATGTGGCACAAGGCCGAGTGAATGGGGCACCCAATGAGACTCGAACTCACTCACTTGCTAGTCAAGCTTGCTAACCGTTACACCACCAAAGGTGCCCCAATTTTTAGTTATAGTGCATTTGATTTCTGTAATATAGATTAATTCTGTTAATGTTGTTATTGTTGATAGTGTTATTATTTTTTGGATGTTATGAAGATATAGTTTTATCTGTTGATCGACTAGTTTATTAGGAAAATTGTTATTAACAAGGGTTTGTTTTTATGTTGATAAATTCTTTGTAAAATATTGTCTTAGATGAGGAGATGTAAAATGCTCTATGAATTAAGTTTTTTATAATTGCTATTTTATATTTTTGGGGACATTCACTGTGGGGATTAAGTTGGGTGGGATCGTCGTTGGTAGGCTTTTTATCAGATGTAGTGAATTTGTTATTATTAGTGGAATCGTTAAGTACATCAAGATAAGGAATCTTTTATTAACGTTTATTAAAGTTTAGTACGGAGTTTTTTTTTTTCCAGAGTTTGTTTAAATTTGTTAATTTCGTCGAAGGAATGTGTTGCAATGAAAATGTCGTCTGTATAGCGGATGTATATCTTGCTTTTTAGTGATTTTGTTTTAGATATTTTGTTTTCAATGTAGGATATGTAGAATTCGGAGATGGTTGGACCAAGGGCCGATCCCATCGAAATACGGTCAGTTTGTGTGTGTGTGTGTGTGTATATATATATATATATATATATATGTTGCCGGAGGAATCATAGAATAGGACTTTTGTGGTGCAGGTAAGGAGGAATTTTTCGAGAATTTTGGGTTTTATAACAGGAGAAAGAATTGAGGGGTGATTATAGAAGTTTTCTATTATTATTTTTATGGTTTCGTGAACTGGACGTTTGTAAAAAGGTTTTAGACAACGAATGTATGGGGATTTTTATAATAAGCCCCGAAAAGCCCGGTTTGTTCCTACGTTTTGTAAAAGAATAAACCGCACTCAACCAGCCGTAAAGATTTGGGTGAGAGCTTTTGAAGAAAGGAAGACGAACGACTTATACATGCAACAAAATTTATATACAACAACAATAAACAGGGTTTTACACCAAATGGAATAAACAACGAATTGGAAGAGTTCACGAAAGAGAGTTCAAGTAAGAGTTCAAGATGTAAAATATGGTTAGGTTTGTTGTAAAGGTTGTAAGGTTGAAGGTAAAGGTCTTGTGAAGGTGTTTGAAGGTAAAGTAGGTTTGATAAGGTTTGTGAAGGTAAAGTGGGTTTGATAAGGTGGGTTTGCAGATAAAATGCTTGCTGGAACTTAACTGTGTGTGTGTCCTGTTCCTTTAAACTCAGCACGTGCGTTCGTCGCTCTTGGGTCCCGGATGGTGGAAGGTACCAAATAAGTATGCCATCAAGGGGCTGCTACGAAAAGGACCAGTGCTAACAATGTTGGTAGTGGAACCAAAAGAGAGAGAGAGTCTCCAGTGGAGCTCCTTTTTATGATGGACGCCACGTGACCCCAAGGGACTGCTGCTGTTCGGTGAAACAGGATCACCAGTTCCTTACCAAAATTTCTTTAAATGATGCCGTTATGCATTTGTTGGGCGGGGGTAGAGTTTAGAATTTGTATGAATTCATGTGTTGATTTGATATTGTATTTATTTGGGATATACGGTACTATTATATCGTTGTGGATTTTTTATATGTGGTATACAGGAGTGGGAATCTGTGAAATAATTGGTCTAATTGGGTTACCTTGTTTGTGGGTTTAAAAAATTGGCTTTGTGAGTAGAGTGTTCGCTAATGGTCCGGGAGACCGGGGTTCAATCCCAGGCCGAGTCATACCAATGACTCAAAATAATGGTACTTGATGTCACCTTACTTAGCACTCAACATTATAGGTAAGGATCAAGTGTAAAGTGGAGCAATCCGGAGAATGGAGTTGCGTCCTCCCTATACATCGGTGTGATAGCTATTGAAAAGGAAGCCTTCGGGTCAACCTCGACTAAGGCTTGTGGGTTTTTATTTTATTTTATGTATTCGGGTTTGTAATCTCCAGTGATTTTCATTAGTTTCATGGATCTAATTTCTGTTTCATTGGCTGTGATAATTTTGTTTATAAATCTTTTTTGTTGGTGGGTGGGGGTTTTGGTGATTTTTGAAAATTTTGTTTTATCGTTGAGGATATTTTCAATTTTTTTTGTTGTAGCCGGTTTTACTTAATTTTATTTAACACTAAAAAAACAAAACAAAACAGAAAAGCAACTGTTCAACGGCCCAGACATTACCATCCTTTCCAGCGACAAAACCAATATTTACATTATATTTAATAAAACAGACTACAATAAAAAAAAAATTGAAAATATCCTCAACGACAAAATGAAACTTAAACAATCTAGTTTAGCATAAATACACAGTTAATTGTCAAAAACATTTCTATTTCAAGCAATTTAGTTTAGTCAAACAGTTCTAATCAAAACAATTTAGCGTAGTATAAGTATAGTTTTTGTTTATGCCCAGTTAAATGTCAAAACAGTTCTATTTCAAACAATTCGGTTTGCCATAGTACAGTTTCAATGTCAAAAACTGTTCTATTTCAAACAATTCAGTTTAGTATAAGTATGCAGCTTAGTTCTATCTGAACCATTAATAGGGCCCTATCAGGTGTTACCACTCTGGGCCAGAGTGATAACACTTGAGAGTAATGGCAATGAAGGGGTACTCCACATTCCCCAAAGCCCCTGCATCAATGAAACCCCATCATCAGATTGGTTAGTGTCATCTCCAGGACACTCGTTGTGATAGTGGGGTGTCTTACCTCTCTGCAGAGA